>JAOTRH010000016.1:600242-618733 GCA_034768845.1 Heliamphora exappendiculata | reverse complement strand
GAGCATATTATAGATAAACAGTGTTTTTAAATTAAAATTTATGAGCAATTTATAATTTAAAATGATTTAAAACATTATTATATATATATGTTAAGATATAATTTGCCCATGATTTTGGAGACAAGATAAAAAGATCCCAAAATTCTAGGGCTGTGGTTACTAATAGAATTCTTGAAAATACTTTAAAATTTAAAAATAATTACTTGAGTGAGTTAGTCAAATAATTTTTTCCTATATTCAAATTATAAAAAATTAAAATGGAGTTATAAAGCTCCCATAGGCCATGTTTGATAAAAGAGATGGACAAGTGGACTGCATTAACAAGACGCTGGCTTCACTGTTGTTCTTCCTAAAAAAAAGAGTGGATTTGGGTTGCAATGGAATTGAAAAATCCAAACATGAGGCTATGTGTATTTATATTAGTAATTTATTAGAAGGGCAATATTGAAAATGAGAAACCATAAAAATAATGCTATTTGAAAAAAATTAATAAAAATGAAACAAGTAAAAAATATGTAAAAATGGTGCTATTTAAATATTTATTGTTTAATTAAAAATATTTATTTTATTAATACATTTTTATGTTTTGTTTTTAAATTTTTTTATTACAACAAAATAAATGTATAAATATAAGAATAATTTTAGTATAAGTTATATTATTAACTGATAATAGAGTTTAATTTAGTCCCATAGTAATTTTTTTCACAGTTTTAGTCACATGCGATAAGTAATACATTTATCAGTTCATAAAACTGAGATATTAGTTAAATGAAAATGTATCAGTTTCCATTCCTAATAGTTATGATAGTTTAATAAATGTATCACTTTGATTTTTTCGCTTATTCAAAACGAGAAAGATTAACTCTTAAATAGAAATAAATTAGACATAATATAATTATTATAATTTTGGTAGAACTAAATATCTTAAAATAAAAGTCGTAGGACTAAATTTTTTATGAAGTCTAAAAAAAATTAATGTTTAAATTTTCCTAAATATAAAAACTAAAAAGAAAAACTATAAAAATAGTGCTATTTAAAAAATTAATAAAAAATAAAACAAATAAAAAATATGTAAAAATAATGCTATTTAAAAATATTTTTTATACAAAAATTATAAGAGTAATATTAAAAATTCATAAATTTAATCCAATTTCACAATATTTAATCTTACTTAAATCAAACACGAGTTTCTATAATTCGTTACTTAATCTTACTCAAATCAAACATAAAAAGCTTAATCCTACTTTATTCATAATCGCACCTCATTATCAATCTTACTCCACATCATTCCTAATCTCACTTCACTATTAATCACACTCATTATACAATGGTTATCAAACGAGCCAATAAGACTCAGGGATAAAAATATTATTTTGTTGAATATCTATAAAAATGGATATAAATCTTCTTTTCATTAAAATATCAAAAACTAATTTTATTTTTAAAAAAAGTTCCTTACATAAACTTTATTATCATTTAAAGAAAACCTCCTAAAAAATAGTTTTAAAAAAAATCTTCTAAAAAAATCTCTTTTAAGGAAATCTTCTATAAGATCTCTTTTGAAAAAATATTTTTGTAAATTATGAATATTAAGATTTAATAACTTATTTTGGTTGATAGGCAATTAAAAGTTTTAAAAATATTTTAAATTTAAAATTCTGAAAAAATTAGTTTGGAGAGTTTGGATTTTTTAGAACGCTCTATATAGGTCAAATTTTAAAAATAAAAAATAAAAAATATATTAAAACCTTTTTTAAAACTTTGATAAAAAATATATACCAAATCTTTTTTGAATATTTTAACATCAATTTAATTTTCTTTAAGCTCTGTTTAGCTGTGGGGAAAGTTATGCAATAAAGCATTTTATAAGAAAAATAAATAAAGCAAAAGAAAGAAAAAAAATATAAAAGAATTAGTTTTCATCACTTATTTAATTTGCAAAAAGATTTAATTTTTAACTTTCTCGTAATGCATAATTTTATATGGTTTACATAATTTATTTTACGAGAAAATACTTTCGGTAAGAGAAATGTTTTTCTCAAACTCATATTTTATTACATAAACTGAACACATGCTAAAATGATATTTTTATTTATTGTTAAATAAACAAAGCCTTAAGAAAAAAAACTTTCAGAAATGATTTTTTAAGAAATTTTTTTAAAGATATCTCATACAAAATCTCCTATAAATTTCTTTTTAAATTTTGAATATCTTGATTTTGGCAACTTTTTTTAGTTGATGGCCAATCAAATATTTTAAAATTATTTTTTAATTTAAAATTTTAAAAAAATTAGATTAAAAATTTAAAACTCCAAAAATAAATCTTAAAAGAAATTTGAAAGGGAAGAAATTAAATTTATTAAGACTAAGTCTATATAAGAATAAACTTTAAAATCATTTTAGATAAAATTATGTCGCAATAAATTTTAAAATTTATTAGGATAAGTTATATTAAAATGAGTATGAAGGTTTGAAAGGATAATAATTGGGCCAATTAAATTATAATAAGTAATTTATTAGAAATAAAATTTTAAAAATTGATTAGGATAAGATTATACTAAAATAATTCTAAAATTTTATTAAGATAAGATTAATCAAGATAAATATCAAAATTTGTAAACATAGGCATCGTTTGGCAACCGATTTTAAGGCGAGTTTTTTAATTTTACGCTATTTTAAGTTAAAAAAGTAAAAAAATCATTTGGTAAAGATATAGGATGACTTTTTAAGTTCAAGATTTAAAGTAATTTTAAATCCAAAGATGAAAAAAATTATTTAAAATGGTTATAATTTTTAAATTTTTTAAAAATAATTTATATTTAATATGTATTTTGTTTGATAGATTTTAACAAGTAAATTTTAAAAATATAATTTTTATAAAAAAATAAATATGTATAATAAAAGTTATAATATTTTTAAAAAATATAAAAAAATCTATATAAAAAAACTATAAAGACTAAAAATTTTTGAGTTAAAAAATAAATTTTTTTAATAATTTTAAATTTTTAAATAAAAAAATAAAAATCTAACTTTAAGCGGGTTGTAAAATGAAACCATAATTTAAACCAATCAAATATTTTAACACATAATTATTGAATTTTAAAAAATTATAAAATTTTAAAAAATTATAATGGGATGAAGGCCCCACTTTGCAGGTCTTAAAGGAGATCAAAGACTCCTAAACGGGAAACTCCCTCTTTTTCCTCTCCCGTTCGGAAACTCATGAAAACCAAGGTTCAAAACCCTTTTGATCGCAGTTATGGTTTCAGAAAACCCTCGATTCACGGACCTTGATAAAAGAAGGAACTTTTTCCTTTCTGGGGCTTGATTTCTCTTCTTCTCTCTTTCTCTCGTCTTTTTCTGTTTTTTCCCCCGTCCTCTCATGGAAGCTATGTCAGTTTTCGTCTCCAAGTTCTCGGAGCCACTTCCAGTTCTTCATGCACCTCACTTCTCAATCACAACACCAAATAAGCGTATAAGCCCTCTGAAAATTAATCGTAATCTTCCTATTGCAACGCCGCGGGCTTGCGGGTCTCGTGTTCTTGCGCTTGCTCGGGAAGTGTCGGACGAAAGCGAAGAAGAGAGACGGTTTGAGAACAATAGGTTAAATTTAATTTCCGAAGAGAATGGATCCTTTTCTCAGGTACTTTTTTGGTTGGATTTCTTCTCATAATTTCACTTCTATTGGTTGATAAAGGGAAAGTGATAGTGCATTTATATGCCGTATGAATTATCGCACATTGCACACGTGCAGTGGGTCTTTTACACGTGTTGGTGTGGGACTCACTGCATTCGTGAATGTGAAGTAGTTCATGGTGTGAAGTACACTGTTCGTGGCCGAATTGGGTGAGAAAAGTTAGGAACAGAAAAAAAAGAAGAAGATATATTTAGGATTCAAAAGGATTTTAAATTATGCTTGAAATCTTTATGCAGCTATTTGGGTCTATTTTTTCATTGCTTTATGGTTGGATGCTAAACTATCGGAAGAAAACATATGGTTTTGGAGTAAGTTTGTTTGTTTTTTATTTTTAGTATTTTTGTTGAAGAATGCATTACCAAACCAAACCAAACTAAACTTTTGTCTCAATCAATTAGAATTGGCTACCCGAATCCTTAAGCATTTGTCTCAATCAATTGAGATCAGCTACCTAAATCATTTTCCTTTCTTAAGGGCTATATTTTCAAGTAGTTTCGATAAATTCATATATTTTTTAAATACAACATTGCATATCAATTTGGGTCTCCTTCTTTCCTGAGTATTTTCATTACCCATGATCATGTCTCTTTTTTTTACTATTGCATCAGCCGGTCTATATTGTAAGTGCCCAACCTATTTTAATCTATTTTCTCTCAATTTGTATTCAATTGGCATGACCCCTACAATTTCACAAGTCGTTTCAATCCTAATTTAATCTCTAATGGTCTTACTATACATCCATATTAATATTCTTATTTTAGTAATGCTCATCTTATTTATTATTTATGTGACATTTCTTAGTGGCCCAACATTTTGTCTTATATAGAATCGTTGGTCTAATAAATGTCTTATAAATTTTTTTTTTACTCTTGTAAGTATTCTTTGATCACATAGAATGCCAGAAGTATCTATCTTCTAAGTCCACTTGAGCTAATTGACTTTGATTTTTTGGGCTACATCATTTGCAATCTCTCAATCTTTGTTAATAATTGAACCTAGATAACGAAAATATTCACTACAAGGTATTTCTTGATTTTGAATTTTTATTTTTTTACTATTAATACTTCTATTAATGTTAAAATTATATTACATATTTTCTATTTTATCCCTACTTACATGCAACCTTTTTGACTCAAGAACTTCTCTTTATATTTCTAACTTAGAGTTAACCCAATTTCTAGTCTCATCTGCTAAAATAATATCATCAGCAAATAACATACACTATGGAACATCATCGTAAATATGTTTAGTCAGTTCATCCATAACTAAAGTATAGAGATAAGGACTCAAAGTCGATCCTTGATGTAATCGTACTGAAATCAAGAATTCACTTATTTCTCCTGCGGGTAATTTAATTGTCGTGTCGGCTCTATCATACATATCTTTTATCACATCAATGTGCTTTTTTGTTACTCCCTTTCCCACCATATGATATCTCTAGGTATTTTATCATAGGCCCTTTCTAAGTCTATAAAAACCATATGAAGATATTTTTTCTTTCTTTATACTTCTCTATTAATTTTCTCAGTAGGTGGATTACTTCCATAGTTGATCTACAGCATAAAACTAAATTTGATTTTGTGACACCGTTGTTGTTAATTTTAAATGATGTTCAATCATTTTTTTCATAGTTTAATGGCATGACTCATCAACTTAATACCTCTATAGTTGTTACAATTTTGAATACCTTCTTTATTTTTATATTCAGGTAATAGAGTACTCTTTTTCCACTATTTGGGTATTTTTCTAGGCATTATGACTTTATTAAATAAATTTGTTAACCAGAACACTCCCACTTCGACTAGATATTTGCGCACCTCGACAGGGATACAATTTGGTTCAAAAGACTTACGTAATTTCATTTTCTTAATTGTAATTTTCACTTCAAATTTTCTTATCTTACGATATAATTTATATTTTCTAGTTTCATTCGAGTTATTAAATTCATTTTTTTCGGATCCTTCTACATGTTTTTTGTTTAATAATTTCTCAAAATATGTGTTTTATCTTTTCTTAATCTTCTCATTCTTCACTAAAACACTTAAATCCTTGCTTTTTATGCATTTAACTTGAGTAAGGTCTCTTGTTTTTCTTTTCCTAATCTCCCCATCTTTCTTTAAACTCTGTCCGTGTAGTGCGTAAAGTCTTATCTCTTATATAACCTGTCTCAAGCCTGGAGAAAGGAGGAAGGTTGTGCGTTAGGTAGTTGACATCTTGTACATCAAAAAACCCGTCAGATCTTTATGAACATGAATCCAAAAGGATTGGAGAACACTGTACAAAGAATATATTTCCTCCTGTAGGCTATAATATACAGTTCATGAATATAGCTATCCACTTTCAATAGTAAAACTGCCAAATTATCATTCTGATTGACAAATGTATGCATTTCTGACACTTATTTGGAGGCTTCTGATAAGCCTATACTATTCTTCTTTACGAAAATTGAAATGTCTTATATAGGCTGTTGGTGCATTTTTTCAAGTAGCTACTTGGCTTTATTGTGATTGTCTCTCTCATATTCTGAAGGGTAGTTCAGATATCGACCAAAAGAATAAAAAGTTTGCAAACGAGACACCAAAGCTGGAGGAACCTTCTATTGCCACCTATGGTAGTGGAACAGGGGGAGGCACAAGGGCTGGACTCTTCAGAACTCCCATATCTGGTGGGGTGCAGAGTGCAACTTCAGCTCACGGTTTACCTCCACCTGCACTAGCAGTGCGCAATTTGATGGAGCAGGTATGGTGGTTATTTCCCAGTACTTACCTTGTGCATTTGGGATGGGGGCTATATGGTATATGTCTTTACTCCCTGAATACGTGCTTATCCAAGTTGCTGAGTGGGGTAATGGGGTTGTGGTCGCTCAACTTTCAGAAACTTCTGTCCTAATTTTCCCAGTTTTCTATTTGTAATTTTTTGTCTATAAACTTAATAAAGGTGGAAGAGGAAGGGGATAAGGACTGTGGAAAATGTATTTGGTCTACAGAGAGCAGCATTATTTTTGTGGAATAGAAAAATGGAAAGCTTTTCCAGATTCAATGAAGAAGCGGTGATATGTGTGCTAAAACCCTGTTTATGTCGGGCAGTACATAACCCAATTGAGTTGATAATTGACCATTGATGCTTGCATTTTGACATTCTGCAATTCCTTGAAATGCTTTCCTACTGTCAAATCATGCTAACTATTTTGATCACTGTCAAATGGCTAAATCATCCACCCTTGCATTTGTTCTCTTTGGTGGACCATCAAATGTTGGGCTCTAAGTCCACTTGTATTCTATTTTGCATTTAAATGTTGATAATTAGTAAAGGCACGCTTCTTATTGTGGCACTGGGGTAAGCGTCGATATGGTTTAAATTCTCCTTTCTGCTTTTTCACGGTCAAGAGGCACCAAGCATATATAGTCCAGTGGATGAAGCTCCTGCCACTGCAGGGTCCAAGAAGGGTTAGATCTACAAAGCGTTACCTTTGTTTGCAGGAGGTTGTTTTTGCAAGCACCATGATTTATATTTTTGAATAATTTGCCAAGTTTATTTTGAGGTGGTCTTAGGTTGCTATTAGAATTTATAAAAGCAAGATAATGTGTTTCTCACTATTAAACAAAATAGGCCGTTTTTTAAACATTGGATTTTGGGGGTCACCTTAATTTGTTGCATGTACCTTTTAGTAAGCATATAGACATGGTAAAGTTCCATTTTGGGGGAAGTCAGCCTCCTTCCCCAAATGCTCATCAATGATATTAATATAAATTTTTTTTCTGTCCTTTTACGTTTTTTAAAAATTTGTAGACTTATTTTTTGATTTTCTAATTCAAGGCTAGATTTGCTCATTTATGTACCGTAATGTCTCGGATGCACCATCGAAGAGAAGGATACCCATTCGGTTCACTGGTGGATTTTGCACCAGATTCAATGGGACGTAAGTTATTTTAGTTTCACTACTTGGTTGAGCAATTGTTGGCTTATTATTTCTGAGAAATCTGATGTGGATATTGGATTTTATTTGGTATCTACATAAATATTCTTAAAAAATGGGTTTTTTAGGAACTACATTCATACATAGACAGACGCAGAGGGGCGGATGGGGGCAACCACCATCCTTAAATTTTGGAAAACTCATAATTATAATTATAGTAGTATTAGTTCAGAATATGCTAAGATTACATACGTTCACACCTCTAAGATTTTTTTTTAAAACTTCATATTCGCCCCCTTAGAACTTATAAGAACAATTCGCTTCTTCTAAATTAAAATTCTGCCTCTAGCCATATATTTCAAAAAATCTGAATGATTTTCTTGTATGACATGTGTTTTAGCCTGTTCAGCTCAAGGTCATGTAAAGTGTAACTTCCATGTTGGAACTCGACTCGATGCATGTGGCAAACATTTTGATTTGACTGCAATCTGTCTCACATTGTTCGTCAAAATGTATCTCTGTGAGAGTGTGCTATCCGTAGTTGCCAATTTGGGACACATAAGTACTGAAAACGGGAAACACTAGGGTCATGTTTGATTGATAGTATAGGGAATGAGATTGAACTATTAAGCTAATGATCAATGGGACCCACAATAGGGATGTTTGATTGTGCATGTGATAATTTTTATTAGTCCTGAGTGGACCTACTAATCCCTTAAATTGGTAGGATTAGTAATTCATCATATTTTGCCTCCCATGGGATTAGGGCCGAATTTACTTGTATACCCCTTCTCTTTCAAATCTGAGGAAGGTCTCACATGGGTATGTTTTCAATTGAAGGGTAAATATTTAAGTTAAAAAATAATCTCGTTGTTAATCCATTAATCCAATGATACAAATGTATTATTACAGTGTCCACCCTCTAATATGAACGAACATCATGGTATTGATTGGTTACTATTAATCTCATCTCCTTGTAATCCTAAGAATAACGACACCTCATTACCAATTGCACTAACACTACAACGGTAATCAAGCATGACCTAAGTTGTAAACGGAATAAATAAAATATTTATAAATTATAAGAAAATTTATTAGTATCCCATTATCCCCCTAAAATAGCAATATTCAGTATTTGGATACCTTCACGATTAATTAAATACTAATGACACAATCAGTGGCGGTCCAATGATTTTTGGGGCCTTAGGCGAGATATTAAATAGAGACATTTTATATTAAAATTTATTTATTTATTTATTTTTTTGCTTTTTGAGATGTAAAATTATTAATTATATTTTCATAATCAAGTTTTTTTACTATATCTTTTTCAATTTATAACATAGTTAATCCATTTAATCTTTCTCGTGATATAGTCGATCTAAGATAAGATTTTATTAATTTTAATTTAAAAAAACTTCTTTCTGCAAAACCTACTGTTATTAGAATACTTCATAATATTCTATAAGCAATGCGTATATTTGGAAAAGAATCTAGCCTTTTAATATAATGTAGTACATCAATTGGAGTCTTATTTTTTTCTTTAGGTGGTATAACTTCTTTTAAAACTTTTAGTTCTCAAAATATATCTAAATCATCAATATCACTAATGGTGTCATGTTTTAAAAAAATTTCAAGATTAAGACAATTTGTTTTCAAACTATCATCATCTAGATTTTTAACTTTTCAACTATAAATAAAAAACCAATAATATCTTCATACATTTGAAATTATTCAAATTTGCTCTCAATTGAAGAAATAGCATGATCTATAATATATAAGAAATAATTAATTCTAAAAGATTTTTCAGCAGATAGTGTTATTTTCTCATCCGCATTTTCGTTAAATTGTTTTTTTCTTTAAATTACACGTTTTTCATGAAATATAGGTTCTATGTTTATTTTCTTTGTAATCTCTATAGTTGAATTTATAACGAATGTAAATTCAGTTTCTTAATAATTTTTTAAAAAAGAAATAAGAACTCTTAATTATTCTATACTAATATCAATATGCATATCTTTTGATTGTAAATTTTTTCTAACTGAATTGACGCCAAACAACATATTATACCAAACAATCATGCTTAATAAAAACTCAAAATTCGTAATCTCATATGTTACAAAACAATTAGCTTCATTTCTTGTTTTAAGATCTTCACTAGTTTGTGTTAATTGCAACAAAGTTTCCCTTATTTGTGGAGCTCGAAATTTTATTGTTTTAACATTTTTAACACAACTTTTCCAGCGTATTTGTGACAATGGTTTAAGAGTTAATCCTGGTACATTATATTTTAAAATTTTCCATCGCTTTGTACAAGAAGAAAATAATGAATATATGCATTGCACGATTCCAAAAAATGATATGGCTTTAGAACAACAGTTGACCTTGCCACAAAATACTTAAATTAAGATTATGACAACTACATGGTGTATATATATATATATTATTTCAAACATTCTAACTAATATCTTTTATATTAAAAAAATTAATATTTTTTTATTTTGATTAAATGAGGCTTTATCTATTTTATTCGTCGGCCTAATAAATAACTTATATATATTAGTTAAAATGCTTGAAATAATATATGTATATATATATATATATGAATATAATTTATTTTAAAGTTGATCATATATAATAGTATATATTATAAAGGAATTTATAAATTTAGAGGTCTCATTATTTTGGGAGCCTTAGGCGATCGCCTAATTCGCCTAACAAACGAACCACCCCTCACACAATACCTTTTTTGAACATTTATGTATTATTGTTGAAAAATCATACCGGTTTCTTCTTGGTTCTCCTAGTAGCTATGATCCGGGAAAAAATAGGTTACTAAGCTGTGGGCCCCCCTTTGCAGAGAAACGAAGAACAAAAGTGAAGTTTTTAATTTTGATGTGAACTGGAGGCAAACATATCGTGTCCAATTGGCCTTTTAACATTTAACTTTTGAAGGAATATATATTATTTTAACAAAAAGTATTATGTCAAAGCTTTGAGCATTGCATCTTAACCTGTTTTACTACCCATGAAAAGTGTTATTTACAACAGTGGCAAAGCTTGCGAGCTTTATGAGTCAAGCAAGCTGTTCTTAGACTTGGCTCCATTAATTGTTGAGCTTAGAACATTATTCTACTTCGGTTCATTCACCTTGCAAGCTGATATGGATGAGCCAAAAACCTGCACAAGTGTTTTTAATGTTTTGATTGGCGACAAGAACAATATTATTTGAAAGACAAAAAGATGTACAAAAACCGGAGGACCACCAGTCCACCAAAGAAGGAAATACAAAAGGGAAAAAACCCCGAGAAACTTACAAAGATACGAGTTGCTCACTGCCCCCTAATCTCTAGAGATTAAAAAAGGGATACTCCTCTAAAAGGGAATATCCAAAGTTCAAAAGGAGGATAGATAGATAACACCCCCTATTCCTTAAAGAGTTAACATCCTCAATTTTTTTTTTAGAAAATTATATTATTACGCTCCAACCAAACGATTCAAAGGATAGAAGAAAAAACGCAATCTCACATAACTTTTGCCATCTTGTTGCATCAAAAGCACCAAAAATTGATCAAAATCAATGTAATTGGAGCCACCCAACACGTGCCCGTCGATTGGTGTAACTAAATTCATAACATTAAGGTGTAACTAAATTCATAACATTAAGGCCAATACGCGATGCAAGAATAAATGTTCTAACGACTCCTCATCTTTCCTACACATGATGTATCATTGAGAGAAAAGATTGCAAGGCCAACGGCCATGTAAACTTCTTAACAATGTCCATCTAAACTTCTTAAAAAAGAATAATCGACCTTGAGGCAAAATCATCTATGATTTGCCCACAAAGAATCCAATTTAACTTCTTACGATTGTTATGATTTCTAGAAAAAGTTAAGATTGCAAGAAATTCAAGCCAAATCGGATAATGCTTAGAAACAATGAAAGCACTATGGGAATAGGTCAAGTGATATAAATGTGGGAACTTAAAATCAAAATTATCCACCTTATGTTCCCAAAACCTAATGGATTCCCCATTCCCCATTTTGAAAGATGAAAAACTATGAAACGTAGGTAAGTTATGAGAAACAAATTTCCAATGTGACCAATAATTACCCTAATTAAGCATGAGAGGGTCCCACCCATTAGATTGAACTTCATATTTACTTTTGTTAATGGAATGCTATAAAGATTACGTTCAATAGAGGATCTCCATAACCATTTTTTTTGGGGAGGGATGTTATTTGCCACACTATTACTTATGGCAAGACTTCCTTTGTCTTTCAGAACGGAAGCCACTTCCCAGTTCGCCAAATGAACCTTCTTCTTGTCATTTGCACAATTTTGTGGGTTTCCCCTATTGTAATCTTAAACAAGATAAGTAACATATAGCCGTATGGATGATACTCAAAGCAGATTGTATGAAATATACCTCATTTTTTTAGAAACCAAAGATTTTTTCTGACCCTAACCTCTATCCTATCTTTTCTAAAACAAGAGCCTAGAAGGACTCTGCCCTAGGATTATCTCCCCAAAAGTAACCCCAGGTATGTAAACGGTAGATACTCAATGGGACGGCCAAAGATAGTAGTCAACCTTTGTAGTATGTCTGAGTGAATATTAATGCCCACAATGTTTATTTTATCCATATTAAACTTTATCTCTCAAAATAATCTCAATGATTCTCATAATCAAAAGCAAATTAACTTACTTAGATTCCTCCTCATAGGGAAAAAGATAGTTGCAAGTTTTTTTTTTTATGATTAAGAGTCTAGGTTGTGTTGAAGCTGGCTCATTCATGCTAGTCATTTTAGAGCTATGAGTCAGAATAATGTTCACCAACTTTTCCATAGTAATTTTATTCATATTGTTCATACATCAAAAAAGCTTTCGAATATGAGTTTTTCATTTTATATAAAAGTGTTGTCTCCCCAATTTAGGAACAACAAATCTCAACCTCCTACGGATATCATATGGCCTGGGAACTGTCAATGAGACACATAAACACAATCTCTCCCAATGACAAATCCATCAACTAGACCCACCTCTTTATTCCTATCTACCAACCTTTTTGAAAAACCAACCACCAATGTAAAAAGACGGGATCCTTTATCCCCTTGTCTTACGTACCTGGAAACATTGGCACTTTTTTCTATCTTTTCTTTCCATTGTAATGACTGACTTGTTAAGAAAAAGATAAGCACCCACTAATCGCATTGCCTCCACCTCTCACCCAAAATGTTTCTTATACATTGCAATATCCCAAAAAATCCGATCTATATGATCATAAGATTTCTCAAAATCTACGTTTAAAGATTAACCCCTTCTTGTAAAGAATTTTGTATTCTTCAATTGCCTCATTTGCCACCAAAACTATGTCCAAAATCGGACAACCTTCCACAAATGCATCTTTTGGTAAGGATATAGTGCCCCTTAAAAGACTAAAACTGCCATTAAGCTCTCAGATAAAATTGTTGCCAAAATTTCCCATAAACACACCTTGTGCCTAAGATATGCTCAAGTTTGATTACTTGTCAAAAAAAAAAAATTGTCAGGTTTGGGTTGAACTTGACTAACTTAGCTTGTTTTACTCCCCTAACTGAGCAGTTGCTCCCTCATTTTTGACATATCTCATGCAAGTCATAAGTAAACTGTACTTTTGCCAAAAAGGATTTACTCTACTCTCCCTGTGTATGTTTGATATGATTGAATGTGGTATTTTGCCTCCAGACCCAATATTTTCATTTTCACCATTGGCTATTCACACCCGAAATTTGTTGGCCGATCCAAGATGCACTGTTGTTGTGCAGGTTAGTTCTTTTATTTTTACTCACCTCAACAATATCGATGTTGTAGTTCTGCATTTATGGATTGTATTGACAATTAGGCTTCATAGATACCTGGATGGAGTGGCTTGTCAAATGCGAGGGTAACAATATTTGGTGATGTTTTCCCCCTTCCAGAACATCAGCAGGTGTCTTTCTAACTATATCTGAACTCAACATATTTATGTGGTATTATGGTTTATTCATGATAGCAACTACATATTCTCGTTTTCCCATCTCGGGCTATAGATGACGGTGGAGTAAATTTTTTTCGCACATCCTGCCTAGATAGTCTACTTAATACATAAAGATGAACTCTTTTATATTCCTAAAAGGAGGGAAAATGAAAGGAATGAAGAACTGGGGCACCCTCTTATGAATTAGCATTACTGATAATATTAGTAATTACTCGAATATTTTATCCCGTGTGAAGTTTCTTTGTCCATCCAGAATAGCATGAAGAAACTGAACCTTGATTAGGTGACCAGTCAGCTTCATTTTTTAAAATTTGTTGATTTGGAATATCCTTTGTTCATGAGACCTATTGAATCATGGGATCACACCTTGGCTACTCGTTGCATGTGGGAAGACAAGAAATTCGGGAATAGAGATTCCAAACCAAACCAAACCAAACTAAATTAAGCCTTTGTCCCAATCAATTCGGGAATAGATTCATGTTTCATTATTGTCTGGATTTACTATTGTGGCATTGTTGATGTTATTTATTCAATATCACTGATTATATGAATACTGTATTGCCAGGAATGGGCTCATAAGCAGTATATAGCCAAACATCAACAAGGGCCTTCTCAACAATGGGGTAACTTCTACTACTTCAGGATGCAGAACATAAGGTGTGGTTTCTAAGTCTGGCAGGTGGTCAAATGTTGTGATACATATTTATTTTCTTTGTGGAGAAGTCAAGTTAAGATGTTTCAAAATATGTTTGTTCTGTCTCATCATTGCAATGTTTATTATTTGCATTGCTAAAACCTTTGGAGTTTGGATGAAGCCTGGAGACCCTTCCATGCCGCCGCTGCCTCTCCCCCCCCTGGGGGTGGTAGTTCTTGATAGGTGAACCCTACCTTGCAAATTTGTGAGGCAGGATTGGATACTGAACTAGGTTTGACAGTGAAGTGCTGGAGGTTAACAGTTTGGGGCACTTAGGAAGGTCCAGTGTGTATATATGGATGGGCTTTAAGATCTTAATGACAATTGGTAATTTACAGCTAAAACATATTATTATGAATATTTGTAGATGTTTTTCTATGAAGAAAACAGACTTTTGTGCATGTTTATATTGGATGAATTCAGCAGAAAGTAATGGTTGATTATTGTAATAAGTTACATGACTATTTATTTTCTGGACTGTTTAAAAGTGAATACACTTATTAATTTTTATTTTTTTCACAATTTGAATTGTAATTCAAAGGCTGTTTCTTCTTTTCTTGTAGAATCTATTTCACTAGTATTTTTTTTTTGGAGGGGGGGGGTGCGTACTTATGTTTCACTGGTTGAATTTTTTTATAGTCAAAGTTCTCCTGTGGGGTTCTTCCTACTTCCTCACAAAGAATCACTTGGCTTATAACTTTTTTAAGAGGACAAAGTGCCAGTTCCTGAGTGGGTGTTGATTAATGTATAAGGTTCCAGTTCCTGAAAAGTGGATTTCAGTAGTTTTTTTGTGTAGGCACAAGTTGGTAATAGAACGCGAAGCAGTTTAAATGGAGGTGGATGAAGTAACTGGTAACTTGATCCTAGTATTCTGTTTGTTACCACTTCACTTCGATGTATTTAAGTTTGCAGCGGAAACATTTTGGAAACAAACTAAAGCTTATAAAATTGTTTAGCTCAATAATTAAATAATTGGATATGTTTGGGTTTATAGGTCTCTTGCATCAGCCGTCCAAGTTTTAAATTTGGGAGTAAATTGAATGCAAAGCAAGAATCATCAAATGAAAATTGAACAAATCAATGTTATTGTGCACAGGCTTATTCTTAAGGTTTCATAAATATCGGAATAACAATATTAATGGGAAACGAAGGTCTAAGGGAATCCAAAGTTTGAGAGGTATATGTTAGAAAAGAGAGAAAGAATACAGAAAAACGTGTTTCTCATTGTGAGACATACACACGTATTTATTAAGCAAATGAGGGTCTACAATAGATACTGTGGGCATCTCCACAGGTTATTATTAATACTTAATATCTTAATATTAAATATATATTAGCACTCTCCTCAAGTTGGAGTATAGATATCAATCATGCTCAACTTGTTACAAATATAGTGAACTCGGGGCCCGGGCAGTGCCTTAGTGAACACGTCAACCAACTGTTAACTAGAACGAACAAAGCCAAAATCGATAGTGCCGTTCTTATACTCGTGGCGGATGAAATGACAGTCTATCTCGATATGCTTAGTCCGCTCATGAAACACTGGATTAGTAGCGATGTAAACAGCAGACTTATTATCACATCACAACTTGGTATGACCCATAGGTGGTTCGTCTAATTCAGTGAGAAGTTATCGAACCTACATAATTTCAGATGTAGCTAATGCCATGGACCTGTATTCTGCCTCTGCACTTGATCTCGATACCACATCTTGCTTCTTGCTTTTCCATGACACGAGGTTCCCACCAACAAAAATAGAGAACCCTGATGTGGATCTTCTATCAATTGGACATCCTGCTCAGTCTGTATCAGAATAGTCCTCGGTACGCGAATGACCCCGATCACAAAACTGTAGACCCATCCCCGGGTTGCTGTTGAGATATCGGAGAATACGAACCACTGCATTCTAGTGGGGAGTACGAGGATCAAACATGAATTGACTCACAACGCTGACCGGATAGGCAATGTCTGGTCTAGTCATGGTAGTCAAATAATTATGTTTTCCCACCATTCGTCGATACCTGTCTAGATAAGGAAACATATCACATTCACCAGGAAGAAGCTTCATACTTGGATCCATCGGAGACTCCACATTTTTTGCATTCAGTAGACCGGCATCACACAGAATGTCAATCACATATTTCCTTTGAGAAATGAAGATCCCATGCTTACCTCGAGCTATCTCGACTCCCAGAAAATATCGCAAGTGTCCAAGATCCTTCGTTTGAAATTGTGACTGCAAGAAAGTCTTTAGGTTGCTAATCCCAACATGATCATCACCAATAATAACAATATCATCAACATAGACAACGAAAAGAATACATCCTGCATCAGTCTGACGAAAGAACACTGTATGATTATTGCCTGACTGTTGTAGTCCAAACTGTTGTACCACTGTGCTGAATCTCCCAAATCAAGCCCGAGGAAATTTTTTTTGACCGTATAAGGATCGACCAGGCCCGAGGAGATTGTTTTAGACCGTATAAGAACCAACGAAGTCGACACACAAGGCCAGACCCCCCCTGAGCCACAAACCCGGGAGGCTGCTCCATATAAACTTCTTCCTGAAAATCGCCGTGGAGGAAGGCATTCTTGACATCCAGCTGATATAGGGGCCAGTTTTTGGCGGCAGCAAGAGAGATGAATAACCGAATGGAAGTCATTTTGGAGACTGGAGAGAAAGTCTCAAAGTAGTCAACGCCACACGTTTGAGCATATCCTTTCGCAATAAGGCGTGCTTTTAAACGAGCCAAAGAACCATCAGGATTCACCTTCATTGTATAGACCCATTTGCAGCCAACGGCCTGCTTCCTGGCAGGAAGAAGAACAAGCTCCCAAGTACCATTATGCTCAAAGGCGGACATTTCCTCTAACATAGCTGATCGCCAACCAGGATGAGAGAGAGCCTCTAAAACACTTCCTGGAACAGCAGTAGTATCCAGTGCAGAAATAAAGGCCTATAAGGAAACTGACAACCCTTTACTAAGACTCAACATACCTGGGGTGATCCCGACATCGGCGATATGGGCGATGGGCAGCAATAGAGGGCTCACTTGCTGGCGGATCAACCGACGAGAGGACTGGCTCAGTAGGGGTCGGATCACTAGGAGGTGAAGGTGCAAGAGGCAGCGTTGAGAGCAACTCAGGAGATGTAGCAGAAATGTCAGTGGTAACCCGAGAAAGCATAAAATCAGCAGACAAAGGAGGGGGAGATGACGCGCGATCTGGAGATGGACGGGAAGGAGATGGTGAATAGAAAGGGATTGACTCAAGAAAGGTGACGTCCCGAGACACAACAAAGCGACAGAGGGCAGGATAATAACACTGATACCTTTTTTGATACTGAGGATAGCCAAGGAACACACATTTGAGGGCACGAGAATCAAGTTTGGTAACCTGTGGTCGGGTGTTGCGCACATAGCATATGCAACCAAAGATTTTAAGTGGCAAGGAGTGTAGAGGCGCCACAGGGGTTAGTACAGATATAGGAGAAAGACCACCTAATACAGTGGATGGCATGCGATTAATGAGATAGCATGCCCTAAAACCGCCTCACTCTAAAACTGATGAGGCACATGCATATGATACAATAGTGCCCGTGCTGTTTCTAACACATGTCTATTTTTCCGTTCAGCTACTACATTTTGTTTGGCAGTATCGGGACACGACCTTTGATGGGAAATACCACGACTTATCAAGAATTCCCTCATAGCAGCAGACAAATACTCCCCCCCATTATCACTCCGCAAGATTTTAACACAAGTGCCAAATTGATTTTGTATAGTTATGCAAAATTGGGTGAACGCAGACACAACCTCAGATTTATGCTTTATTAAATAGAAAAAGGTGGTGCGAGAGTAATCATCAACAAAACTCACAAAGTATCGAAAACCAAATAAAGAGGTGACCGGACTAGATCCCCAGACATCGGAATGAACTAACTGAAACGGAGTTGAAGCTCGTTTATTGACACGAGAAGAGAAAGGCACACGCAGGTGCTTAGCAAAACGGCATGACTCACACTCAATAGTCGACACATACTTTAAACTAGGGTAAAATATTTTGAGATTCGATAAACTGAGATGCCTAACACGACAGTGAATATCAAGAGCAGAAGATGATACGGCTGAATATGCTTGAGTAGGAGCAGCATCCAGCAGGTACA
>JAOTRH010000016.1:576980-591368 GCA_034768845.1 Heliamphora exappendiculata | reverse complement strand
CGAACCTAATAATATGCGGGACAAAGACAATTCTTGATCACTGAAACTAGTCATCACATAACACATTCATCTTAAATTAACCCATACTTACGAGTAACGATTATTTAATTATTTTAAAATATCATCTTATTTAGAGTGTTTTAACACATTAAATGACATAAATATTGATTCATATTTATTAATTAATTGTTTGCGATAAATTTTATTTTTTGTTAATATATTATTTTTTAGAAAATTCATGTTTTGAGTAACTTTTTAAATTTTTTTTGAATCAGTCGATTAAAAAAAATGGGAAAAGTAAATATTTTAATTAAGAAATAAAAAAAATGCTAAAAATAAAAATAAAAAACATAAAATTTAGTTTATTTTTCTATTTTTTTATTTCAATTTTTTACAACTTTTTATTCCAAATAGTACTTAAGTAAGAAACAACAAATAATACACTCAAAGTAGCGATTATTGCTGCTTTAATAGTTTCTTTAAAAAAAATTATTCCATAACGTTTATTACATATTTTTTCCCTACTTTTGAACCCAAAAAACAAATTAAAGAGCTTATTTTAAAAAAAACATTTTAATATTTTTTACTTTGTAATAATTACTTCATACCATACATTTAGTTGCCAGTTGCAATAAATATCCGTTTAATATGTATTGACATTTTATAAAAACATAATTTAGCTAATGCCACAAGTCCTTGGTTTTTTTCCTTAGAAATTACGTACATAAATAATTAATTACAAATCAATCACAAAAAATTATATTATAACTATTTATTTGTACTAAAATTTGTAACACTTATTAATTCAATATAAATAAATAACAAAGAATTAACTTTTTATAATTTTTGTAACTAATTTTCTTGGTACAAATTTTTTTTTTAAAGTTAAGAATTATTTTTTTAACTTGAGAGGAGGTACTGGCGGTAACTCACCTCTAGCCTCCCTATCCTAATTCGTCTTTTCTATCTTTTTATTGATCTCCCATATCTTGAATTCCCTATCTTATTCCTTTTTTTTTATTCCTTTTACTTTGATTTGTCTATAATTTGTATCTTTTTAGTGTCTTTTTTTTTTTTTGGATTCTTTCTATCTTTCATTGTTTGTTTTGACCGCCTTATTATTCTAGAATAGCCTTTTCAATTTAAAAGTTTATACTACATTGTGCCTTATTACTCTAGAATAGCCTTTTCAATTTAAAAGTTTATACTACATTGTTAACATCAAAATTGATGCCATGCAACCACTTTCACTGTTTAGTAAATTGTTTTACAAGAGTTAAACACAAACTGCAACTTTATTCAATTAAATACTACTTAGGATATAATCAAATTCTTTAATTGCTTTTTTTGATTGGAATGATCATTTGATTTGATTGGGAGACACTTCAAGCATTCTATATATTTCCTTAATTTACTTTATAAAAAAATTATAATTCATTTAAGTCTTTAAGCTCTTTTTTTTTATAAAAAAAAAAAAAACTTATCTAATGAGCCCTAGACTCCAATATTCTCTTGTTGGGGAGCAATGGGATATTTGTAGGAAGTATAAGAAATGGCCTTTACTCGTTTCTCAAATCTGTTCGCACAATAATGAAATTAGGGGAAAAAAAAAAGAAGAAAAGTTGCAGAAGCCAAAAGCAGGAAAAAGCAAAATCAAAAGCAACCCAGATATTATATACAGATACTGTAAATTACTAATCAACCCAACACCTTCCCTCTAATTAAAACCGACAGAGTTCAAACCTAAAACGATAATTAAACGCTTAATCACAAACTAAACTCAACGACCACGTCAGAACGGGTGGAGATTTCTGCTCAACCCGTTCACGTTAGCAAACAACCCAACCAAATCTTGCCTGTACGGCAGGTACGATCGGCGCCTAGCTCCGTCCTTCGCCGCCTCTACCTTACACCTAACCTGAATAGCCTCGCACGCCGCCGTAACCGGCACACAGTCGCCGGCGGAAGCTACCTTCGGCTTCACTTTCCCGGCGACTTTTACTTCGCCAGAACACTTCTCCGTCGTTCCTTTACCATCGGCCTTCTCGTCGTTCTTCTTCGCGTCGGCATTCGAAGAACTGAGGAAAACGAAGGTGTCCTTGCCGTCGCTGTTGCTACGATGAATAAGGTCGCGAAATCTCCACCGCTTCGACGACCCCGTCGAGTTACTCTTCTTACACCTCCCCGTAGACTCCACCGCCGCGGCGGCGGTTTTCGGCGACCAGACGCAGTATGTTTCGGCCGGAACACCGTCTAGGTCGTCGGCTTCGGACGACGAGCACGATGGAGGATCGCGATCTTCGCTCATAAGCTTCCCTAGTGAAATCCGAATCGACGCAGGAGTCGGCGACTTACAACAATCTGCTTTCCCGATTCCGTTTTCAACGTTCGGAAACAACAAATCTCTACCGAAAATCGGAAAAACAGGTCTGATCTGACCTTTGTAGAAGATCTCATCAGCAGAAATTGCAGGCGTGGGGTCACTACAAACAGAAGGGAACTCAAAATCGTCCCTTTCATCCTCTTCGAAATTCTCCCTCGCTTCATCTTCATCTTCATCTTCTTCGATGACCTGTGTCTGCACCTGGTCTCTATCTTTCACTTTCCCTTCTTCTTCTTCTTCTTCTTCTTCTTCTAATCCGTACATATCATCAAATTCCGATCCTAATTCATTTCTGAATTCTTCGACGACTCTAGTAGCGATATCTGCGAGATTACTAGAAGAATAGGTGTTGAAGCTTGGAGAGAGGGATAGAACTGAACTCGACTGCATTTGAAGGTGCGTACCAAATTAATCCTTGGTTACTTCAAATCTGTTTCTTCAACTCTGTCCTGGATTCTGATAATCCTTTACAGAGAGAGGGAGGGAGGGAAAGAAATAGAACAGGATTGGTTTGGTGGAAAGGACCGATCGAAAGGGTGGGGGGCTAGTTTCAGGATATATAGGCGCGAGAAGTTGAGGAAATCGGCTACCTTCGGAATGAAAGTTAATGAGATTAATGAGAAAGAGAGAGATGAACCGAATTGGGTGAGGAAACGTACCGTCTAGCGATGTTACGATGTGTTTGTGTGTGCGAGAACCAATAAATCGGCAAGTGGCGACTTTTTTGAGGAGTTCGTTTTCAATAGGTAAACTGCTTAATGAAGTGAAGATGTAGGTTCGGATCGGAGAGTTCTTTTCTTGGTTCACACGTAACACGTCCTTACTTTCACACGTGAAATGCTGTGTGTGTTCATACGTATTGCCTGCGTATTTGCTTCCAGAGACGGCAGAAGACGGACAGCTCCGGTCTGTAGTTAATTTTATAACAGATAAATTTATTTAGATATTTTAAAATTTTTGCAGCAGATGTAACTTATGCGATATATTTGTAATTCATGAATAACTGTGTGTGTAACTCACTTGATGAGTTGATAGTACAAATAAATAGATGTGCTTAAATTTATAAAAGTGATTTGTGTAAGTAGATTTTATTTTTTAATTTATAAATTAATTAATTTATTTATTTAACTATTTAAACGAATTTATTTATTTATTTATTTATTTATTATTTTTAACTTATTTAATTATTTAAACGATATAATTTATTTTTTAATTTATAAATTAATAAGTAAATAAGTAATGTAATCTAAATAGTATCATTATCTTATTTAAAGTAATTTTTATTACATCATTAAATATTAAAATAATACAAAAAATAACACCGATTATTCTGAAGTCACCCAATAATTACTCCTCATTATAGGATCCGTCATATTTGTTTCAAAATTTTTCGATCATGATTATGTGTGCCATTAGGAGGGCTCAATTAAATTTGAGAATTTAATTCTAAACCGCTAATGCCTTGTTTGTTTAGTATTGTAGAGGAGAACATTAGAATTGAGGGAACTCAAAAAATAGGGTGTGGAACTCATATGTCATAGGGTGTGGAACTCATATGTCATAATTTGTCATATAAAAAGTAGTAAAAATCTTATTTGTTTAGAATTAAAGAGAGGGATTATTGATATCTCAAATGGGAGGATTAATAATGTCACCTGATAGGTGATATTGTTAATCATATTCCTCCATCTTTAGAGAACATGTTTGGTTGAATAATTATTTTTATAAAATTATTAGTATATTTAAATTATTAGTACTTAAAATATTATAAATTAGATTATTAGTATAATATTTTTATATCAAAAAGTATTTGATTGAAAATGAATAATCTAATAATAAATAGTATATTATTGATTTAATATAATTTTAATAAAATTAATTTTTGTGTGTACACAATAATACTTAAAATAATTTCAAAACTAATCAACTCACCTCCTTTGTGGAATTGAAATAGTTCCACTAATGGAGTGTTACGTTTGGTTGAAAAGTTTCTTAAACACCATCAAATGCTTTTCAAATATAATATTGTATAATATTATTTTTAAATTGTCACATTTCTTTATTTAATTCTACATTCAAACATGCCTATAAAATTATACACATAATTTTATTTAATGATCAAAATTTATCCTTTCATACAGTTTAATTCCATGTTAAAGCATATCTCAATTAAACACAATACAATTATTATATGCAGCGACGAATTCGGTTAAATTTTATACAATATTTTACCTATTATTAATTATCCTGTATAAGCCATAACATTACAAATTCGGTCAAATTCCGTACTATTAAATCCGTTAACAAATATGGCCTAAGCACCTCATTGAAATTTTTATAAATTTTTATAAATTTTTATATTTTATTTTTTGTATTTGGCTTAATTTTTTTATAAATTTTTTTGCTTTTAAATTTTTTTGTAAAAAAATAAATATAAAAAAATATTAAAATAATTAATTAATTACAATTAAAGACCAAATAAGTGAATTTTTTTAAAAAAATTTAAATTTTTTTTAAAAAAAAATAAGCCAAGCATAGACTTTAATATATTGGTGGATGAAGTGTAACATAGCCAACCACTCTTTTGAGAACAACTGGAGGCTTAATTCCGAGTGCCCCTCGAGAGAAACTTTGAAGGGGATTGATTGATTTGATTGATTTGCTTTTAACCTTTGGTTTATCTAGAATTATGATTTTTTTAAACGAAAAATTTATCTTTAAATTTCACTAATTAATACAATAAAAATATTTAGGATAAATTACACTTACTCCTGTATTTAAAAATTATATTGCTGTCACTTTTTTATTTTTTAAAATATCACTGCACCTTCTTATTTTTTAAAATTATAACACTTAGATTTAAATTAACTTTTTGTTAACGAAAAACACTGTTTCAACAGTATTTCACTATTTTTTACTGTTGAAACAATATTTTCACTATTTTTTTATTTTTTTATTCTTTTAATTATAAAATTTTATTTAAAAACTTATAATTAAAAAATAAAAAATTACTAAATGCAAAAATAAGTAAACTAAAAATATAAAATTTAATTTATTAATTTATTTATTTTATCTTTTTATTTTTATTTTTATTTTTAATAAAAAAATAAATTATTATATTTTTAAAACTCATTTAACTGAAATAATTTAAAAAAAAAATTAATTTTATTGACGTGGCACTATCTGGGATAATTTTTTATTTTACCTTTTTTTTTGTGTGGCTTTTTTAATTTTTTTTAAATTTTTTAAATTTTTTTATTCTAAATTTTTTTACCTTTTGGATTCATCGTAATAAAATAAATTTAAAAATATAACTATTTTGACTGAAATTTAAAAAAATTATTAAAAATAAAAAAAAAATATAAACTATAATAAACTAACTAATCAATTTTTATATTATTTATTTTCGAATTTAGTGAATTTTTTCTCATTTTTTTACACAAAATATTTATAATTTCTAATAAATTAAATTTTTTTTAAAAAACTAAAAGAATAACACACACAAAAAAAGCAAAAAAAAAATAAATTATCCCAGATAATGCGTTGGTCAATAAAATTGAATTTTTTTTCAAATTATTTTAATTAAATGAGTTTTAAAAATATAATAAAAATAAAAATAAAAATAAAAAGACAAAATAAAATTATTTCAAATAGAACATTTCACTATACTCGTTTGAGCTAATGTTAAAATGTTTTACTATATAAATTAATTTTTTTTTTATCAAAATTAAAAATTTTAAAATAAAAATAAATTAATAAATTAAATTTTATGTTTTTATTTTACTTATTTTTATATTTAATAATTTTTTTATTTTTTTATTAAAAATTTTTAAATAAAATTTTGTATATAAAAAAAATAAAAAGCATCAAAACACTGTTAAAACAGTGAAAATATTATTTTTTCGTTTAAAAGTTAACGAAATGTTAACTTTTGGATTTGGCAGGAGGGTAGCATTCCCTGTTTTTTTTATTATTATTATTATTTTGGGTATATTATATTTATATTTTTTGTATTTAAAGATTATATCATTGATATTTTTTCTATTTTTTAAAATATTATTGCATTCTTTTATATTTTTATTTTTGTAACACTTAGA
Source organism: Heliamphora exappendiculata (assembly GCA_034768845.1). Lineage (NCBI taxonomy): Eukaryota > Viridiplantae > Streptophyta > Magnoliopsida > Ericales > Sarraceniaceae > Heliamphora > Heliamphora exappendiculata. The sequence goes on along the minus strand of JAOTRH010000016.1, from coordinate 584,888 downwards.
TTTAAAAGTTAATTTTCTGTTAATTTTTGGACAAAAAATATTGTTTCAACAGTGTTTTCAATATTTTTTGTTTTTTATTTTTTAAATTACAAAATTTTATTTACAATTTTTTAATTAAAAAAAATTAATAAATACAAAAATAAATAAAATAAAAACGTAAAATTTAATTTATTAATTTAATTTAATTTTTATATTTTTAATTTTGATAAAAAAAATATTAATTTTGATAAAAAAAAATATTAGTTTTTAATTTGATATAGTTTTTCGTCAAAAACTTTCACTTTTTTTGAATTATCTCGATGAAAAAAATTAAAATGTAAAATATTTTGAGTAAAAAAAAGAAAAAATTTACTAAATTCGAAAATAAATAACATAAAGTTTGATTAGTTAGTTTATTACGATTTATATATATTTTTTGTTTATATTTAGGTATCACGTGTAATAAAATTTTTTATATATATTTTTTATTTATAATGAAATATTTTAACATTAACTTAAATGAGTATAATAAAATATTTTAACATTAGCTCAAACGGGTATACTTGTTTCTTTTTTCTTGTAAAAAATTAAAAAAATAAAAAATTTGATAAAAAATTTAAAAAAAAATCAAATAAGGTGAAAAAAAACCATTTTAAAGGCACTTTTTTTTTATTTTTACTGATTTTTTAAAATTTCAGCCAAAACAACTATACTTTAAAATTTATTTTATTTCCAGTATGATAATCACTTATATATTTTTATTTTTAGTAAAAAAATAAATTATTATATTTTTAAAACACATTTAATTGAAATAATTTAGAAAAAAATATAATTTTTTTGATCAACGCACTATCTCGGATAAAAATTTTTTATGTTGTTTATTTTCAAATTTAGTGGATTCTTTCTCTTTTTTTTATTCAAAATATTTTTAATTTTTAATTTCTCTCATCAAGATGATTTAAATAAAGTGAAAGCTTTTGACCAAAAATTATAAAAAGTTAAAAATTAATATTTTTTTATCAAAATAAAAAATATAAAAATAAAAATAAATTAATAAATTAAATTTTATGTTTTTATTTTACTTATTTTTGTATTTAGTAATTTTTTATTTTTTAATTAAAAATTTATAAATAAAATTTTATAATTAAAAATAAAAAAACAAAAAACATGAAAAATACTGTTAAAACAGTGTTTTTTGTTCCAAAATTAACGAAAATTTAACTTGTAAATTTAAGTATTACAAAAATAAAAATATAAAAAAAATATTAATATTTTAAAAAATAAATAAAGTATCAGTAATATAATTTTTAAATATAATAGGTGTAGATAATATACCTATTATTTTTGGAGAGGCGGCTGTCCATGTGTTCATTTAATGTATTTTTTAGAGACTTCTCAGGGGTGCGGATAATGATGAACCGGGGATGGTGCCGCGAAGCTTAGGTGCTGCGCAGTGATTGGGGCTAGTTTTGAAATATATTTTTATGATTAAATATATTTATTATGTAAAATTTGTTAAATTTATTATTTATGTAAAAATTTAAATTGATTTAATACATATAATTAAGTGATTAAGTAAAATATTTTAATATTATTATATAAATAAATAAATAAAAATAATAGCTTTGAAAAAAAATTATTAAAAAATTATTATTCAATTACTTAATTATAAATATTGAATCAATTTAAATTTTAAAAATATAATAAATATAATAAATTTTATTATAATAAACAAATTTAATTATAAAAATATATTGCCAAACTAGCCCCAAGCTGCTGCGGAGCAAGCTTGTAGCTTTGGTGCTGCGCAGCAACATCCCCGGATCCGGAAAATGAGGTTCTGGTGGAGCTTTCAAGTGTCATTATCATTTCTTGTAGGAAGGCACGTTAAATCATTGGCTTTAAGGGTCCCATACCTGTATCAACGGTCCCCCATTCGTCTACTAGTTTCATTTGACTCGGCCTGTGTTTGAGATAATTTAGTTTTGAGATTTTTTTTTGATTTAAAAGTCATAATAAGTCAATTAATTTAGTTTATTAATTTTTTTTTTCACTTTTTTTTTTATTTTTTTATATAATTTGATACTTATTTTTTTATAAAAAAATTATTAAAAATTTTAAAAATTACTAAAAAAAAATTAATCTAAACACAGGATGAATCCTCCCTACTACTACTACTACTTGCCTTGCCTCTTGGATCCAATTATCCCACAACTTCTATCTTAGTATTCCATAAATAAATTTGTCTACAAAAAAAAAAACAGTAGTAAAATAAACAAATTCCCCAAACCAATAAGTAAAATTAAATCAGAAAAAAAATCACCATCATCTAAGTGGCAGCGTGGTACTGGGCCTACTGGCCAGTAGTCTGAAAAAACTCAAAAACTTGCTTGGACTAGAAAATTTATTCAACGGCACTTGTGGACGGTGTTTGGGTGATAGTTTTTAGATTTTACTATTAATTTTAGCAATGAGTTAATATTTTTATTGTAAATTATATTTATTTATTTTTTCATAAATGATTAGTTTTAGTAAACACTTAACACATTTTTCAAATATTTATAACCATTGCTATAACCTAAAACTATCATTTGTTTAATTATAATTTATAAATAATTAATTTTAACAATAACAAATACCACCAAAATACCGTCTCAAATGTATTTAAGCCCATATTTGTGTGAGTTTTCACATACAAATTGTTGAAACAGATACAAATACTCAGACCCATGCATTTGGAGCGATGCCACAACGCATGGAATATTACTCCTTGGACTCCCTTCTGCTCATCCGAGAAGGTGTCTTCCCTGGGTAGAGAGAGGCCATCCCAGAAAAGGAGAAAAAAAAAAAAAAGTAAAAAAAACAAACTCAAGTCATGCAAGGAAGAATTGTAACTATTATATGCCTGCTGATGGATTCTAGAGGAGCATGCATGGGAGATTGCCTTGAACTTGACAGTTTTATTTTCTTTCCCCCTTTTCACTTTTAATTTTCAATACTCAATTATCATAGCCGGGTAAAGAATCTTCATCAATTATTTTTACTCGACTGTCTAAAAACTGCTTGATGGAAAAAAGCATGCCAATGATTTGAACGGTAAATAGATTTTCTAAGAACAGTTATTCAACAGCAAATAATTGATAAATGGACAAAATGATATTTAACCCAAAATTATGCCCATTTTGCCCAAAGCAAACAAACAAAAGCTGTGAAGAAGAAAAAGAAAGAAATGGGGAGCAAAAAGAAAAAGGGATCTCTGCCCTCAGAACCAGACCCAGAAATTTCATCTTCGATATGCATCAAGAAAACCAAGAAACAGACAGCTTCCATGGCAGAGAGCAGTTCCTGCAGCAGCAGCAGCAGCAGCTACGGATCCTGGTCACCCATAACCAACATAGCCCAAGATCACCTCTGCTCAATCCTCCTCCTCCTACCCGTAAACTCGATCCTCTCCTTTGCCATGACTTGCAGGAGATTCAGGTCCATCACCCGCTCTGACACCCTTTGGGAATCCATCTGCAGGAGGGACTGGGGCCAAATCTCTGTGGAAGCCATCAAATCTTCTGCTGCTGCTGCTGCTGATTCCAGACACCACCATCGGCTCCCATGGATGCAGCTCTATCGCCAGGTCTACCAACTGGATTCTGTTCTTTGCCACAGACTCGCTGACCCAGATGGTGACCAGGCGTTGCCGAGTCCCAGAGCTTCTCATTCTCTTGATTTCGTGTCTGGGTGCCTGGTTTTGTTTGGTGGGGGTTGTGAGGGAGGTCAGTTCTTTTTACCGCTCGAGCGGTGGTTGTGTTTCTTCATGCAATCTTTGGTTATGATTCTTTCTCTGATTTTTGTGGTTTTCCGACATGGGTGATTGCTTTTTCGTTGTCCTCCTCTTCTCACTTTTCCTTCTGACACTTAAAAATTTGTGATGTGCTGGTGTTTGATTTACTGGGTAGGGTGCATACGAACTACATGAACAGGTTAATATGTAGATTTTGAAGTATCTATGATCAGATGAACTGAAACTTACTGGATTTATATCGGTTCAAGTCTAGTTGACTCGTTTTCCCAGTTCCTTGTTTAGTCATAAGGGATTTATTTCATTGAAATTTTGGGGTTATGTGTAGTTAATGACTAGACGACTATATATTGGTCGTTGCGTGCTTCTTTAACCCTGCTTTGATGTCTGTCTGCTCTTATCCATCTCAATTCCCCATTATATTCTTTCTTTATTTGTCTAATTAGTTATTGGTGTGTATGCATCCTTGTCCATTCTTCCATTTTGCTTTTTCCCGGTTTAGGAAATTATTGTCTTAGCAAGTTATGAGAATATGAATTCATGTCCCGACATTTTCTTAGTGTCTCTATCATCTAAGAAATTTGGTCAAAGACTATGCACATGTGAAAAGGGTGATAGCAACAAAGATTTTACTACCAGTCATAACTCTGAGTTTATGCCTGACTTGTTTAATAAATTGCCCAGACAAACTTTATAAGCACATTGGTGTTGAATAACCAGGAGATATCTCATAATTGGGTCGAGACTATCAATTTTCCCATTTGAGATCTGTGCACTATGGATCCTTTTGAGTGGTTTCCAGTAGCAGTAGTGAGTTCCAAAATGGTTTATAGTGATGACAATGAGTTTTTGGAGGGATTCCCTTCTGCTTCTAGACATATTGAATGCAGTTAGTGCACGGAATTGCTGAAGACAAAGCTGCTTTGTCTGCGGTCCCCCTTGTTTCTATTGGTGTTCTTAACAAATTAGGAGTAACTAAAGTAATTTTCTCAAAAATTAATCTCTACAACCGGCTATACACTTGTGCTCAAGAACTCAATGTTAAATGGGATTAAGACTCATCAACTGTACCATGCACTGTATGTGTGCAAACTTGAAAAGTGCAACGAGTGATCTTAATTACCCACGTAGTGCATACTGTTGATGTGCAAGCATCTGCAATCATTATAAGTTCAAACATGTGCTCGCCCTTTCAATGAGTCGCATTTTTATATACCGAAAGTGAAAGCTCATTTTTGTCTTATGCTTTCACTTTCTTCTGAGATTCTTTTGTTGGACTGTTGAATTGTTTATACTTGTTCAATTCTCACAATAACATCTCCTAACTCGAGTGGTTCATCATGCTATAGCTTAAAATAACTAGTTCCACCATTGTGACTACTCTTTCTGTTAAGCATCAATTGGGGTGGATCCAAATCCAAAGCACTATTTGCTCTGTTGGTCTGAAATAATCATCTAATGCAGTGTAATTATAAGTTGAACCATCTTGTTTATAATGATTGTTCTGAAGCTTGTTTGTCCTTGATTTAGGATGTAACAGTTTCCATTGTCTTCCTTGTAGGGCGCCATCTTGATGACACATGGGTGGCATACATTGGTAATGACTTTAAGAGGACATTGAATTGGCAGAAAATTAATTCAGGTATTCCAAGTGGGCGCTTTGGGCATTCATGTGTTGTTATTGGTGATTCTATTGTTCTCTTTGGAGGGATAAATGACCATGGAATCCGCCAAAATGATACATGGGTAGCTGAAGTGGTGTTCCATGAGACGGTTGGTATTACATTGTCTTGGAGGCTGCTAGATGTGGGTTCCACTGCCCCTCCGCCACGTGGGGCTCATGCTGGATGTTACATTGATAACAAAAGGATGCTTATCCATGGAGGGATTGGATTGTATGGCCTTAGACTTGGAGATACATGGGTTTTAGATTTCTCAGAAAATTTTCTTTTTGGAACTTGGCATGAAATTGTTACTCATCCATCACCTACAGCTCGCTCAGGACACACTTTAACTTACATTGGGGGAAACCAAACAGTTTTATTCGGAGGGAGAGGATTGGGTTATGAGGTGCTTCATGATGTTTGGCTCTGTGATTCATCGGGAGGTCACTTGAGATGGCTGCAATTACTATTTGAATTACGAAACATACCTGAAGGAGTATCCCTCCCACGGGTTGGTCACTCAGCTACCCTTATCTTGGGAGGTCGACTGCTGATTTATGGAGGGGAAGATTCATACAGGCGCAGGAAAGATGACTTCTGGGTACTTGATATTAGTTCAATTCCATCCATTAAAATGAAGTCCATTACTCTGAATCGGAAAGGATCATTAGCCAATATGTGGAAAAGACTCAATGCCAGGGGTTATAAACCTAACAGAAGGTCTTTTCATCGAGCTTGTGCAGATCATTCAGGGCGTTATTTGTATATGTTTGGTGGAATGGTGGATGGGTTAATCCATCCTACAGAGTCATCCGGGATGAGATTTGACGGGGAGCCATTTCTTGTGGAACTTATGCTGCAGCTCTAGAGAAAAATACTACTGTGGAATTAAGGCGAGGTACCTTCTCATCGTGTAAGCCTTGTAAATATGCTAGCTATGATGCAGCTTATTAACTGGTGGTTGGTGTAGATTGGGTTTGATTACAATAACCAACTCTTTTATGGCTTCTTCCCTGTCAAATCTCAGACAGCTTAATCTTTAAAAAGATTAAAAGAAAAAAAGGATAGTCAGTTTATAACATCTTAATCTTTTTTTCTTGTGAAGTGCTGGTACCAAAAGACTAATATTCGTGGACGAGTTCAACAGGAAAGGTTTGTTTATTGAGTGACAATGATTTGATTCAAATGCAAGATGTTGAAGCCTAGTAACGCGAAGCACCAAGCACCAGCTTCCTTTGGGGGCTGTGGTGGTATATGACAGGGTGGGAGAATTGGATGGAAATTAAAACATGTCAGATGTATGGGTTTCAAGTTTCAACTTAATTGAAATGGAGGTTCTTGACCGCCAGATACGACTAGTAGATGTGGTTGGGGGCCGGGATCAGGCTGACATGGTAGAATATTATGCGGAAAGAGAAGTACTAATAAGGGGTGGCTAAGTTAGAAGAGAAGGGCGGGGATGGTGGCCACTGCCACAGAGGCGCGGCAATGTGTATGTGGGAGGATTGGATATGGAGAGTCTGGAAATTATGAAGTCTATTAAGGGGGCAATAATATTATCCTTTAATTGGTTTAAATTGTAAAATCTACTATATATATTTTTCAGTTGAACTCACAATTTAAATCAATATTTAAACTAACGTGGGTTGTTAACTCATCTTGGCAGGTGGGTAAATAAATTTATTTTCATCGCAGAGAGTAGAGAGCCACCAGAGAGCCCCCAGAGAGCCACAGATGGGAGGATCGAGAGTTGAGATGGAGACACAGAAGCGTTGATGAGTCCAGGATATGGGCCATCACCATGGAGTTGGAGGAGGGAGAGAGAGAGAGAGAGAGAGAAAGAAAGAAATAATGACTTAGTTAAGAAATAGTGAAGTAGGTTTTGTCTTGAGAAAGGGAGAAAGCTATCATTATTCACTTCACTTGCAACCTAACCAAAATGCAAAAGCTATCATTATTCATCATACTAGGGCTAAATCAATTAATCATGACTAATCACTCCAAAGGTAATGCGGACAACTATGATCGTAACCAGCACAAACCTTACCAAAGGGTAATAGTGATCAAACATCTAAAGCGTGCACATATTAATATTAATAGTATTAATATTATTTTGAAAAAAAAGATGAATGTGCACAGAATTTTGCCACTCTTGTGGAACCCATTACCCACTCCTTTTGAGAGGGAGATAATATCAATTAATAAACTTGGCAGAGGTAACCCCTGCGCCTGCGGAAGGATGATGACCATAACAATGCCAGGAAGGGGACAATAACAATATGTTTACAATTTATTTTTCCAACGCAAAAGGGTACGTAGTGAAACTTTGCAACTTATTGCCTTGATTATTAATAAAATCATTTGATAACAAACATAGGTAAAAAACCAGCACACATATTGTTGGGAGAATTTCCAACGCCGACATAAAATACAAGCTCGGGGATCCAGAAAATACATCTTTATTAAACTTTC
>JAOTRH010000016.1:561415-576880 GCA_034768845.1 Heliamphora exappendiculata | reverse complement strand
AGAGACTTACATTTTAACACCTCTTTCAATCCTTTAAGGGTGGCAAATTGGATATATTGATAATGTTATAGGGTAGCATACAAAGCAAAGCAAAAACATACAGAAGATTGGAACTAAGAAACATTCTATATAACCCTAATCTCTCCCTCCCCCTCCCTCCAAAACAGAAAAAAATGGAAGAAAAGAAAAGGGAAAAAAAAAAGACGGGCAATAACCAATAGCTTGGAGAATATATAAAGAATAATTAAACAAACAACCAACAAAAGAATATTGATCATAAGCTTATACCTGATTAGATTGGCAAAAAAATGGTCAGAGGTGCAACTCAGTTCTCCACATCTCTCCAATGACCTTCCTCGGTGCTGGATCCTCTGGTCCTTTGTCTCGTTGGCCCGAGGTGAAATACAAACATCCATTCCAGAACCCAACTAGAGTGGTTTTCACACGGTAAGGAAGTTTTCCAACAACCGACCATTTCTGTAATCATTCACAAACCACAACGAAACATTAAAAGACCTACAAGGAATCAACAAGTGTAATGGCAGAGGAAGAAATTCAATATATCAGATATCCTACGTGCAGGATTATCCTGTTCAGGGAACAAGATTTGCAACCAACATGGAAGCTATTTTGCACCGGATAAATGTCTTAATTTTACAAAGCCAGCCAGATACAGGAGACCACAAATTAAAAACCTGACAGCACCTTCTTGTGATCGTATCATTTTTGTGCAAATTCCGCAAATTCTGAACAGGACACACATACATTCATAGTGCAGATGGCAACAATGTCAAGACAGAGACTAATAAAATGAGAACGCAAAATTATTTTACATGAATTGAGCCGGTGCCCAATTTCTCTCATCAAGTAAGACATGACAAAAATATTCTCTAAAGGGATACAAAAAGCTTTCATCATTTCTATAGCTGGAAAATAAGTGTAAAGGTTTATGTCTGCATGCCGTCATATGGGTGAGTATGAGATCAAGCAACTTAGAGGTTGAGTGGGATAGAGTTCATCGAAACATGTTGAAAGCTCACCCACCTCTCCAGTGGGCATTGTTTTCTTCTTTTGGATGGAGAAGACCTATAAATAAAAATTAAGATCTAACCACGTTTGCCTAGGTCAACACTTTATAAACTCAATAATATGCGTTGTTTGGACTATATAATCTAAATTTGTCGTATTTTGATTAACATTGTAAATATGTAATAATATATTTTGGTTTTCTATGGTTAAATATTAATAAAAATAAAAAGAATTAGCCTCTGTCATAAAATGGTTATATTTAAATGTATAGCATCAATTTGTTACAAGTATATTCTTCCACATCGAAAAACAAAGGTTACGCATAAACTGCCAAATCCTTATAAATGGCAACTACTTGCTTGTGGCATTAAGTAACTCGTCCCATATCGGAGAGCGTAGCACTCGCATCAGGATCCAACTCTATTGAATAAGTGTTATGCTCCTGTGCTTCTAACGTAAACAATGCTTGGCTGCCCAAACGTGGCTGCATCGTAGCCAGTCAATGTTTGGAATTTCAAAAGATTTTTCTTTTAGTCTGTAGTTTCTCTGTTGTGAACCGGCAGTGGTTCGCTGAAAACCCGGTTTTCCTAACCGTTACAAGCTGGTTCGTATCGGGAACTGGTCAATATTTGTGCGATTTTTTGTCTCACTGTTATCCAGTGAGTATCTGAAACGGTAGTTCGATTTTCCGTTGCAAACAGGCGGTTCGGTTCGTAACGGTCGCTTTTTAAATCCATGGTATAGGTAGTGGTGTGCTAGTGGTATGTCTCATTAGATACATAAAATGTTTCTCACTTTTAAAAAATAAAAAACATTTTCTGCCAAAATTAACTCGTTTTCCATTGACCATGAAAACATTTTCCATGGACTTCTAATTTTTGTATTACCAAATACCAGAAAATGCAGAAATGTTATGCAGAAAATGGTTTCCATCCAAACAAAAGGAGCATAGAAGGGAAACGAAAACCCCGAATGTTTTGCATGCAGCAGAATTAGGAACCTATAAGGGCACATAATAAGCTGACAATTTAAATTCAATGGTTTGAATAACAATTGAGCAAAGGCAAATTAAGCAATAAGGTAGAAGCGAGTTAAATAACACAAATCCTATTACTGGTCCATTCTGAATATCTAAGAATATAGACAATAAAGAACAGTACGGTGCATCTAAATTAAACCCCAAATGATTTGCATGTAGCAGAATTAGGAACTTATAAGGGCATATAATGAGATGTATATTTAAATTCAATAAGAATAACAGCTGCGCAAAGGCAAGCAATAAGGTAGCAACAAGTTAAATAACAAAAGCCAAAGACGCGGAAGTAAAAGATTATAAGTGTCTATTGTCTCTGCATGCATTATGCACGAGTTTATTATATCCAAGTGCTAGTTCATGTGCAGTATCTAGAAAGCACAAATGATAATTAAATGAAAGTGCTAGTTTATGTGCACTGTAATCATAAATGATAAAGAAACAGTACCATTGTATCTAAATTAAACTGGAACACTTCACCAACCAGTGTCATCTTTTTGGTTACTGGATGCTTCTCAGTTGTGCCTCCAACAATAACAATAGAATTGTTAACAACTATCCAAGCGAACTCTATATGGGAATCAGGCTTTGGCATTGGAGGCAACACTTTCCACTTCCCTCCATCATCTAGCATGTAAACATTGTCATATACAACCTGTAGTATTCAAAATTCGTTGTCATAATGAAGCTAAATGTATCTCATCATCAGTCTATCTTCTTAGGCAGTGGGAGGATGGCCAAAGCCACATAAATGCAAAAATCATCTGAAGTTCTTAAAATTTAGTAATTTCAAAAATAAAATAAATAACCATAAACCATCTGTACTTCATTTTATTATTTTCCTGATCATTCAACCTATGTGCCTCCATTATCTCGCACAACCAGATAAAATGCTGGCAACAAAACAAAACAGATCCTCCCTCCTTCCAAATAAGAAAAGGAGAGAATTTCATATTCTTAATGCAGCATTGCAAAGAAAGGATGCTAGGAATTGCCAAATTTTTTGTTTGACAATAATCATCTAGAAAAAGTCAAAATGGCTTTCCATATAATATTAAGAAGCACAGACACAGATATAGGAATAGGGCACATACAACATGGCATAGGAATAGGACACATACGACATGAGAAGAACATACTGGCATCGCATTTTCACAAAAAAAAAAAGAGGAAATGACTTGGCATGGCAAGGACACGCCAGTAAATAAATATAGATGTATACATAAAAGCAATAACTACTTGATTTTTTCACAATACAAATGCACTCATATTTTATCATATAAAAATATTGAGAAATAAGTTTCCAAATCTACATACTAGAAAAAGAGTGTCCACAAAAAGATCTAATATCTAATTTAGACCTTTTCAAATCATAAACAAATTGGAAATCTTGAGATTTAGAACTCTTAAAATTATTTATAAAAAAAAAGATATACAAAAGGGATCATTAGGTATAAATATCTATTGTTTTATATTATCATCAGATTGCACGTTACATTTTTTTAACTTGTAATGTGTTTCATATGTGTCTAAATAATGGACATGTGTGTACCGCACGGGCGACGCCGCAGCCAGCTTGGTGGAGTTGACCCATTTATTTTATTTATTTATTTATTATTATTGTAGTATCTTCTCTCTCTCTCTCTCTCTCTCTCTCTCTCTATATATATATATATATATATATATATATTTGACCCCATTAAAATACAATTCCAACTCCCACACCGATCAAATTTCTTCAAGGAATCAGCACAATAATGATCATTTCTAAATGTACACACTTATACACTATTTACATCCAAAAGTACAAATTTTAAAACATAATGTGCATTTACTTTATGCGTTTCAAAGGTTTTATTAGCAAAAACGGGAGTGTATTTAACTCTCCCCTCCCTCACCTGAATTTTATTCCCTTGACGTTTTGGCTTGCTGCCTGCTTCATTCTTTCATTTACTTCAGTTATAGAAATCGCCCTTCCGCATATCCTTTTTCTGAATTTATGGATTCATTCACCAAAACTCTCAACCATTTTCGACAAACACAACCATTGTTAAAAACTGTTTGGCAACTATTGTTAAAGAAGTAGATGTGATCAGCACCCATTGTTCGAGAAGTATTGACCGGTGGCAGCCTTGTCGAGTCGCGATTGCCGATTTCACGATTTGATTCCTTTCTTTCTCAATACGACAAGGAACAAGGAAGGTACAATACAAAGAAATGATGTTTTAGAACTTTGATTTATTTATCGGATAATTAGTCATAAGTCCAAATTTTAGTCATTGTAGTGTATTTAGTCCACTTAATTTTTCATTAACTTCTTAACTCCATTATTTTAAAAATTTTAAAGCTTAAGGTCCTCTAATTTAATGCTTGGTAATTTTATGGACAAAATCACCTTTACCGTACTCCCAAAGAAGAAGAAGAACATCAAGTGCTTGAGATTCTCATCAGAAATCGCGAAGCAGACGAAATGACCATCGATTAAGGTTACGTCCTCTTACGAACCATGTGAGAGAAGGTGGTGTGCAACGGCAGGGTCTTCTCCAGGCATTTGGCAGCTAGGGTCCCTCTATGGAATTGATGAGCATCCTTACATGATTAACGCACGAAATATATATATATATATATATATATTAGTATTATTGTTGAATATATCTATGTTCGATTGTTTGTTATGCAAAGCAGATAAATTTACCTGTTTGACCTGTTTGTTATGTAAACAGATAAATTTATTTGTTTTGTGTAGCAATTGACATGCAATGCCTGATTTTTATTGCAATACAAATATTAAATTTAAAAAAATCAAAAGAGAGAATGTAAAGATTTTTAAAAAACTAAAGCGATAAGTAAAAATCGAATTAGTCATGAAAAATGAAAATTCACAAGTTTGAAAAAGATAAATTTACTTGCTTGTATATTTACGACAAACAGATAAATTAATCTGTTTTGTGTAGCAATTGACATGCAACGCTTGATTTTTATTGCAATACAAATATTAAATTAAAAAAATCAAAAAGATATAATATAAAGATTTTTAAAAAACTAAAACGATAAGTAGAAATTGAATTAGTTATGAAAAATAAAAATTTACAAGTTTGAAATAGATAAATTTATCTGTTTGCATATATATAAATTTATCTGTTTCTTCTATTTGATATGCAAATAGATAAATTTATCTATGTAAAACAAATAAATTTAGGATATTTCATCCAAAGGTCCATAAATATAAGTTTTAACGCGCAAAATCCATAAATATAAATTTTAACGCGCAAAATCCATAAATATAAATTTTAACGCGCAAGGTCCAACTCATTTAAAAAGCGTGATTTCTCCCGAAAATACCCAACAAACAGATAAATTTATCTACTTATATATGTACAAAACGATTCTCTATCTTGTCTTCTCATCACTCCATTATTCCATTGTTGTCTTTTTCATCGTTATCATCGTTCTCCCTATCATCTTTCATTAACGATTCAGATCTTAACTGTTGTAGGGTATACAGTAGAGTATTTTTGTCCCAAACAAGTTGCACGCAGCAAACAAAGGACCTAACACTAGAATACTTTTGTGAAGATGGACCTTACGCATTAAAAAAACTTTTGCTAGATGAAAACCAATACACAGCCTACAAATTAGACCTCTTACCAATTTTTTGATAAATTTATCTGTTTTGTATAGTAATTAACATGTAAACAGATAAATTTGTTTTTCTTGCATAAATTTTTCAATTTTAAGGTGTTTATCATTTTTTTTTAATGTTTAATACGTGAAACTTTAACACTAGTGATGGTGATGTGTGTGTGTATATATTCGAATTCTATGTTTTTAACGTACTTTCTAAATTTAGTTAGTAACATGAGTGCGATTTTGCACAATCAACTTCCCTTATGTTTTGAATTTATTATAATTATAGTAGTATTAATAGCAAATATTTTAAAATTATATATGTTCATTTTTTTAGTGCATAAAAAAGCATTTGATTGCCAGAGATGGTTGCCGCCGGTCATCGAAGATGGTCACCCGAGGTCACCGGAGATGGTCGTCGAAGGTCGTCGAAGCTCGCTGGCGGTCGCGCGGAAGTGGAGGTGGAGGGATAATGTGTTGATGTGAAATGATGAATATTTAGACTAGTAAGAGTATTTTGGTCCAATTTTACACAATGAACTTTAAGAGTCAAAGTATTTTTTATTGGACCTAATGTTGTATAAAATGCTACTTATGGACCTTATAACAAAAAGCCTTTATTTATTTATTTGTTTATTTTAGGGTGTGATTGTAGAAACTTAAGGTTTATAATTTTTAATTTGGGGGAAGACCAAATTGCTGCTTGGTTGTTGGAACTTGGCAGCTGAATTGCTGCTTGCTGAATCAATTATTGCTCTTATGATTTGAGTTTCTTTCTGCTGGCCTAGCTGAATGCCTAAATTTCTGCTTGCTTGTGTTATGAAGTGGTGAGGTCTGAAAAACTTAGGCATTTTTGTTTTTGGTCAAATTACTTGGTGTTGTGTTTTTTTATTTTTCATTCATTCATTACTAATCTTGCTTACTTCAGACATTATGGACAAGTTTTTAAAAAGAAAATCGACAACATTACAAGATTTGGCTTCTAGTACTCCTATGTCGAGTCGTGTTGATTTGAGTGAGTTTCCATCGGATCCAAGCCTAAGAAATAGGGGTGTTCACGGTTCAATTTGTTCGGTTTTGAGCAAAAAACTGAACCGTTTTGAACAATTCCAAAAACTTAAGAATTAGAACCGAACCGTGAATACTATAGAACCAAAACGAACCAATAAAAAACGATTCCGTTTTGGGTTTGAAAATTGTGGTCCTAAAACTAAATATTTATTAACTATTTTATGTTAAAAAATTATACCTTTATTTTGCTTTTATATTTATTTTTTCTCTATTATGTATTATATTATTTTACTTTACATTTTGTTTTATCACTTGCTTCATAATATTACAAAAAATATTTTCGTATTTATTAACTATGCATTATATTTTATACATTTATAATTTTATAATATTTCTTGTTGGTTATTAATAGTCTGTGAATTATATAATATTGCAATGTTATGAAAAGAAAGTAAAAAATTGTATTACAAAAGAGAAGAGGTAAAAATTAGATTATAATATTTCAAAGTTTTAATATATATAATACATAATAAAATATGAATATAACGAAATTAATGAATGGTATGGTTCGGTTCGGTTTTATACGGTTCTCTAAAAACTTAATTTAAAAACCAAACCATAATAAACGGCTCTTAATAATATGGAACCGAAATCAAACCGTTAACAAAAAAACCAAACCAAACTACACAGTTTGGATCAATTTACTGGTTCCACCGATTTTTTAAACACCCCTACTAAGAAAGAGAATATCAAAATGGACTACATAATGAAATATATGAAAAGTCTATTCTACTTCTTAATCGAGAGATTCGAGACATTTAATCTAGTTTGTATTATGTTTATAATTGATGATCAATTTTCAATAACCCTATTCAAAGAAATTTCTAGAATTGCCACTATACCACAAGAGTCCAAAGTGTGTCCAATTCTAAAAAAACAATAGTAGAACATGTCTAGATCAAGTGTCATATCAGATATGGGCACGCCCCCTTCTTAATTTGTCGAGTATGAGAAGAAGATGCCCGGAATCCTCAATTACGTTAAGGCCACCCAGGGAAGACAAAAAAAAAGGGAACCCTATTTCAGAAGTGTGTTTACCTAATAAAGCATGGCATATTTAGACTAGTCAACGGCCAATATTTAATGAAAACATACCAATCAGATTACCTCAGGCCTGCGAGAGCACTTGAAAATGGGCGAGCCTGGTTTGGCCATAAAATCACCTTCTTGACCACCAATAATGTATAGTCGATCATCAACCACAACACACGCCCTACATGAAATTAGAAATGTTCAATTGAAAGGCAAATACTTCTCATCAATCCCAAAGGAAAGTGACATTCACAAACTCTGGGTGATACAAATAAGACACTTAAGATCTGTGCTTCAGTATTGCTGTTATATGTGCCAAATGAATCACTTACAGAAATCATCAATAGCTTAGGAAATCACGGAGAATAAAGCATAAAAATAACCCTGACAGTCCTGACGTTAGAATTTTAATATATAGGATCGAAGAATCAGCAGCTGAAATTTATTTCTAGGGAAATAAGCTTTACATGGTGCCAAAGAAAAATCCATTGGTAGCTTCTATCCGGGTACAAAATAAAGATGAGAAATTAGTTGGATAGAAAATAAAAAAGAAAATATGATGAAATAAGTACATTAAGGAAGCAAAAGACCAAAAAGCTTCCAGAATCACAAATGGCCCAGTTGCAGACAATAGAAGGAAATAAATTGATAGTGCAGCTTGGTTTTGAAGAAAAACAGAACTAATTTACACTTATTACTATTAAGTGTAAAAATATCAAGTTATCAAATATCAACAGAATACCTGGGCGCGGATGAAAAAATAAAAAGGATGTTCATTCATCAAGAAGATTTTAGCAACTGCTTTGGCAACAGCATAGCAGTAAAACAAAATGAAGGTAGAAATAAAGCCTACATCTTATAAGAGGATAGATAAAAATGCTCAATTCATCTTTATTTTCTACGCCTTTGTTGGTAGGAAAGTATTTGATTGTTGGTGGTGATTTATTTCATCATATTGGCATTAGAAAAATCAGTAATTGTAGATTTGATAATCATGTTTCAAACTATCATTATGAAGATAAGGGCAGTCTGATGCACAAAGCTCCCGCATACGCAGGGTTCAAAGAGGGGATGGACTACGATGGATCTATAGTACGCAGCCTTATCTTGCATTCGCAAGAGGCTGTTTTTACGTCTCAAACCCGTAATCTCCATGTCACACAGCGACAACTCTACCGATTCCATTATTTCTATCAACTAAATTCACACATTAATGTCAGCCGATTCCAAATGATTGAGACAGAAATTAGTTTGGTGCAGTGAATTCACACATTCAGCTCAATATAATTTTACAATTTATTGGTATATTATAATTAATTGCCACACTATGACCACAAACCTATGAGGTCCACCACGGGGTATGGGTATCTCACTACGCCATTCCTTTTCCAAAGCCTTGCCGTCCTTCATTGCAAGACTCCAATGCTCTATTCCAGGTGTGTGTCGATTCTCTTTGCTACCACCCATCACATGTAGTCTACCTTTCCAAAGCTGGGTTGCTGGTGCATACCTGAAATTATGAAGTTAAAACAATTTGTTCAGGTAGCAACAACCAAATTTATACAACAATGCAGTAGAGCACTAAAAAAAAAAAAAAACATTCATACGAATATATATATGCAAGTTCATCGATGGTCCTTTTTGCTTCTCAGATAATCAGAGAGGGCATCATGATTGAAGTACACCAGAAAAGGAGTCCTGTACATCAATCCTAGGAACTAGTGGATGTGCAAATGGAGTACCTAGCACGTGTAGACAGGAGGAAAGGAGTGGAAAAGAGGGATATTAAACTGTATGTCAAACCACAAAGACAATCCCCAAAAACTAGACTAAATATTTGCCAAAAATAACATCTAACTAAAACACAGATGAGTCATAACAAACATCCTCTATACTGTGGAAGACAAAGGCTGCATAAGCTACAAGAGGAGTTCAATTTCTCCTAGAGCAAACAGAGCAGACGTCAAAGACTTGTAACTCAAATGTGTGTGTGTGTCTATATATATATATTGAAAAAGAAGAAGAAAAGGAAATAACACCAAAGGATTGCAAATGCCTTTATTGAAGAAAAGCAACAAAAATGCAATATCACTATATCAGAGAGAGAGAGAGAGAGAGAGAGAGAGATGCCATCATATATTAGATCAACAAGAAAACTATCTATTATCACATTGGTTAGTTTTTAATCATCATTTTCTCCCCATCATTAATTCTTTTATCCTTTTTACTTAGGCAGGTAGGCTCAAAGAAGAACGGTCGCGTACATATAAATGTAAAATAAAACTAGAATCGCTTCATAATTGGAGCAATCATTAAAGCAACCCAGGAAAGAGGCTTGTAGATTCAATATATGTACGTGAAGGATATAATATTTGTTTAGTTTTTTATAAAGGAGTATTCACAGTTCGGTTTACTTCGGTTTTGAGCTAAACCAAGAACTAAACCGTTGTAAATGGTTCAAAAAATTTCTGAACCGGAATCAAACCGAATGTATTATGAGAATGCTCCGTTCACTTTGGAACTGCACTACTACGACTAAAATGCTTCTTGTCTATTTCATGTTAGAGAAAATTGTACATTTATTCACTTATTTTTATTCATTTTTTGTCTTTTCGTTCATTGTATTATTATACTTCATTTTGTTTTAACAATTGTTTCATACAATCACGAAGGAAGATCCTCGTATATATAAACTATGCATTATATTTTATTCATTTGTTATTTTATTAATCTTCTCATCGATTACCAATGGTTTATGAATTATATAATATTGCCATGTTATTTAAAGAAAGTTTTAAAAAATTATTAAAGAGAAGAAACGAAGAAAACGAGGAGCTAAAAGAGAAAAATTATTATTTTCAACTTTCTTCTTTATTATAACACATAATATAATGCAAATATAAGAAACTTAGAAAATGATTTGGCTCAATTATATACAATTCTCTTGAATCTTAATCCGTGAATTGAACCACAATGAACGGTTCTTAATTATCTAGAACCGAAACCAAACCGTTAACAAAAAACCCGAGCCAAGTAATTAGGAATCGCTCATTGTGGTTTGGTTCACACCTTCACGGATTAAGATTCAAGAAAACCGTATGAAACCAAGCCGAACCGTGGAATGGGGGACAAGAAAATATGAGTTGCACTAAAAAAATTTGTCAACCAAATGAAAATCACCGTGGGATGCCAATAAATGTTCATCTGTATCTGGATTATGATACATACCTAGGCACTGGTAAGGGGGGCATGTCTCCCCATTGCTTTGTTTCAGTGTCCAGCACAAAGGTACGCGCTGTAGGCCCTCTACATTGTGGACCATATTGACCGGTGACTACGTAAATGTATCTCCCATCTGTTACCATTCCCAGATGTGAATGTGCCATTCCCTTTGGCATATGAAACCTTCCTCCCCATGTATTGTCCGTGAAATTGTATATATCAACATGAGAATGTACCTGTATAAACATAAGAAACGAGGAGCACATTAATAACAAGAAATTAAACTGGCTTACAATAAGTTAAAATGGAAATCTGCACATATATGTCTACGTGTTGCTGCATAGGCACATACTGCATCTGCAAATACATATTTTAAAACCGAGCATTGGGATATAGCTCCATCGATTGATCAACCTATCCCAACAACAGTAACATAGCTGACTTCCAGATTGTTCATATAGGTCACTTGTGTTACCAACCCACACAAATGTCACAAGGTTTCACTATGAATTGATATGTAATAAAATCTTCATGATCCTCGGTGTTTTATTGATATCTCATCAGATCTTCATATATTCCAACACTCTTGTGGGCAAATTAATATGGTAATCATATAAATGACTCTTGAAATAACTCTTTGTATCTACTTGATAATGATCACTCAAGAGATTTTGTTTATTTAAATATAAAATGGAAGCAAGCTTTAACAAATAACTTAAGAAAGGAGAACTGGACAGAAGCAAGCTATACCATTTAGAAAAGAAAAAAGAGCAGGTCAAGATGCTCACATAGTCAATGGTTCCATATCCAGCAAACACGTAGAGAAGATTCTTGATCTGTATAGCTGCCCCGTCAAGACGTGGCACCGGTGCTGTAGCCATCTTCTCCCAATTTAATGGTGGGCCAGGCAAATCAGCAAAAGTTGCTGATAAGATGCTTTCAGACACACCATCCTTCTTATCCTGAACTTCTGTATCTCTCTGTCAGGTAGAATGTTGTTTATTAGTTCTGAGAATGTGATGAAGAGATCTTATGACTTCTTTGCACTATTTGAAAATTGAAATGATACCATCATCTAACATGTACAAGTACCTTTGGAGGATACATTAAATAAAATCATGATAATTTGTCAAGACTGAAGGGTCACGTCTACTACTTAAGAAAGTGAATATGGAAATTTTTCATAAATTACAAAGTTAGAAAAGCTACATGTTTTGATAACTACATATCCACAAAAACAACATGTTAGTCATAACGTTTGGAAGTCTTTACTTCAAGAAGAAAACAGTTTTGTAAATAATTTACCATGGAAACAAAAAGTTCATTAACATCCCAATTATCATGACAGATGCATACCATTAATTTCAGGGAAAGATAAATATCTATTGCAGCATGAGATCTTAACATTTGTTTTTTGCTCGTTTAGGATTTTTTGGTATAGTCTTTTCCATTGAAAAACCTAGAGTGCCTAAGTTT
This sequence comes from Heliamphora exappendiculata, assembly GCA_034768845.1. Classification (NCBI taxonomy): domain Eukaryota; kingdom Viridiplantae; phylum Streptophyta; class Magnoliopsida; order Ericales; family Sarraceniaceae; genus Heliamphora; species Heliamphora exappendiculata. The sequence continues at coordinate 564,390 of JAOTRH010000016.1, read as the reverse complement.
CCCCATAAAACCAAATAAAATAGCTTAGTGGATACAAAATACATGGATTTGCATCACCAAATATTAGTGTATTGTGATCCATTCATTTCTAATGATTCCACCGTAAACAATGTATTGGTGTCTTTAATATTTTCTCCTACAAAAATAGAAGTAGAACCACCCCAAAAATCTCATTTGGAAGAGGTCAAATAGAGAGAGGAGATCAGCAATTCCAGATGATTACATCATCTATCTCCATAAAAATGAGTTTGATATAGGATTGGAAGATGAACCAATTGACTCCCAAAAATGTTGACTCCCAAAAAAACGTGGTTGAGGCTTCAAGAACCTTGCAATGCAATGGTTCTCTTGAATGTAGGCGAAATGTAGGGAGGTCGACTCAAAGAAAATCAGCCAACCGACTCAGGTTGTGTTGAGTCGTTCAACCATGCCCAACATTTAGACTTATCCCCTGGATCTTGGACAGGCACCAATGCGTTGAGTGCATTACTGGTCAAGTTCATGTGAAGGGGTATTCTACAAGCCCCAACTAGACTAGGCTCATACATCCAAAGCTCATGAAGAGATCCGGCTCGTGAAGACTTGACAACTTTGGGTTATTGGTGATTCTGTAATAAAGTAGCATATCATTCAATTGTGGCCATACAGAGTTTGGGAAGCATGATACAGGAACTCATTTTCAGTCATTAAGTTCGAGCTAAGGGATCACATTATGCGAAATTTCCCTGCTACACTTGTATGCTTGATTTATTCATTGAAAACATGGTTTATGTTGCCATCCATCTTGTCATGGCAATGGCAAAGGTGGCCTTGATCCTGTGTGTGTGTGTGATTGGGTTCCCCATCTATCCCTATTCTCATTCTCATGCGTTGCCCATCTAGTATGAGACAGATGAAAAGAACCGATAAAAGAAAGAAAAAAAAATAGAGAAGGGATTTGGAGGCGGTGATGAACAGCCCCCTGGCTGCAGGTACGCACCCATCATCTTTTCCCTCCATTAAACTGACATGAAATCTTGGGTATAGGATTTCACAGAAGGGGGAAGAAAATAATCTAACTTTAAAGAAACGCGAAAAAAGGAAATTCGAGAGAGAGAGAGAGAGGGAGGGAGGGAGAAATAGGAGTGCAGATGAGAATGGGGAGGGGAAGTTTAATAGAGTCTCTGACCTTTGTTTGGGTAGTATTTTGAAAATGGGGTACGATGAAGCTTTCGGAGTTATGAAGAGGCCAATCAGATGTTGTTGAGAGGTAGGCAGACGAAGAGGAGGAAGAAGACGCCCATAATAGATCGGCGATCAGGGCAGCTCCAAGAAGCCCTACGCAAATCAACACAAACTTCGTCGACTTATGTTTTCCGGCCGTCGCCCTTCCCATTTCATCGGATCTCCCCAATTACGACATAAATGGACCTTCGATCGTGAGTTCAACACAGTCTATTAGGTTGGAACTTGGAGGGAGGACCCAGATTTCAGATTTGTAAAGGCAGTGCCAAGAAGAAGAAGTGGCAGGGATTTGTAGGGATTTAATTGGCCGGAACCATGACGATACTCCGAGACAGAGATGAAGGAGAAGATGAAGAAAGAGAGAATCAGAATGCGTGAATGACTGAATGGGGCGTGTGCTTTGGCGAAGAGCAGGCTCTGCAGCGCCTTAAACGGCGCTTTGGCTCTTTTTTTTATTTACAAGACTACATCGTTTTTGGTAATTCAATTACATTCTCTCCAAAACTAATAAAACTCAAACACGGGATTAGGATTAATTACAATTGTATAGAGATTAAACAGCTGCTAGGGTTTAGGATTAATTGAACCCGCCGCTGGCGCCCTCAGATCAACTCCGTCGCCGTCTTCAACACCACCCACCGCTCTGCCTTCAACGTCATCCTGCCGCCGCCTCTGCCGATGCAGACGCCGACGTTGTGTCACTGCAAATGCCACCGCACCTGTGTGGTATGTGGATCTGTGTTGGTTTTATATTAAAAAGTGTTATTATTGTGTAGTTTTTTTTTTTTTAATTAAAGAAGTAGTGGAGTTTTTTTATTTAAAACATAGTGGAGTTTAGAAAGTGAATTATTTGAATATGTTTAGTATTAAACTTGGGATTTTTATTAAAAAAATTATAAATGTTGTTTTGAAGCATTTTAAACTGAGGTTCTATTATTTGAATTTATGTAGCTTTTTTTATTAAGTAGTGAATTATTATTGTGTAGTTATTTTTATTAAAGAAGTGGTGGAGTTTAAAAAATAAATTATTTGAATTGAAGAACTTGTTCAAATTTGGGATTTTTATTTTAAAATCATGAATATTGTTTAGATGCATTTTATTTTTTTATTAGAATAAATTATACTAATTTATCTTAAAATTTTGATCAAATACAATCAAATTCATACGCTTAGAATAATTATATTAACACATTTTGATATTTAATTTTGTATTACACTTTAGTTCACACCGTCCATCAACTAACGTTTGTTTACTATGAATAAATTTTTTTTTTATATTTACCTCTCTGTTTAAATCAGAAAAACATTTGACTTAACAAGTGCAAGAAAAAATTCTTACTTTGCATTATTTTTTATTTAATTTTAAAATATATTTGTATAATTAAATTTATTTATTACATAAATTTTGTTGAATTTATTAATTATAAAAAAATATAAAGTGATTCGATACATATAAGAGTAATCGCATAATATTAATTTATAAATAAATTAATTAAAATTATAATTTTTAAAAAAATTATTAAATAAATATTATTCAATTATTTAATTATAAATATTAAATTAATTTAATTTTTATATGAATAACACGAACTCTAAATAATAAATAGATCTTATCATAAAAATAAATTTAAAAATTAAATAAAAAATAATATACAAGGCGATTGGAAGCAAAAGAGAGAGACGGGGAGATGCGAGGGAGAGAAAGTATATATATATATATATATATATATATATATATAGACAAGAGAGAG
>JAOTRH010000016.1:540424-552778 GCA_034768845.1 Heliamphora exappendiculata | reverse complement strand
GACTGAGGATGTGATCATGAGATCTAGGCCTAGTGTGTGCAAAGCCACATGGATAGGCTACTAGGCTCTCATCTATCTAGTATTATTATTATTATTATTTTTTTTTTATAGATAAATTGCACGAACACCTCTTTTGAAATTTTTAATAAAAATATTAATTATTTATATAATTTTAAAAAATATACTAACACTCTCTTCAAATTTAATTTTAACATCAAATCAACTCAATGCCATAGAAATTAACAAAATTTATCCTAAAATTACCTTCAATACCACTCTAACCCGAAACCATCCCAAAAATCATTTTCAACCCACATGAAAACCATCTTCCCAAACCACCACGACAAACCCCCCTCTCTCTCTCTCTCTGCTCTCTCCCAAATTGCCACCGCCACACTCCCAAACCCTTCTCCCGCCACCGCCACACTTCAAAATCTCTGGTCTGTTGCCACCGCCACACCCCCAAACCCAGTTCGTCGCCCGAGTCCACTCATTCTTGGTCGATACTCACTCAACAAGAAGGAGAAGCAATTGGGTGAATTTCAGGCTGAGTTCGTGTACACGCCGATACTCAATAATCCAAAATACCCGTATTTTTACAGTGTCAGACTCGAAGTGGTGTCTATCGAAAAGCGGAGGATTGCGGCGCTGGAGAGCTTGAAAATGGTTGATAGCGCCGGGAACGATGGGATGATGGTGAATTCCGGGACTACGTTTACCATTTTGCCTTCGAAACTGTACGAATCAGTGGTGCGTGATGAGGGAAAGGAGAAGATGAAGGTGGGTTGCGTGATGCTGATGAACGGCGGTGATGATGCGGATGAAAATGGGTGACGTCCACCACCACCACCACATCCCCAAACCCTTATATATATATATATTACAGAGAGAGTGTGTGGTGACCAGCACCAACGCCGCCGACCCCCACACCAACCCCATCGCTCGCCCGCCGCCGACTGCCACCGCCTCTCTTTATCTTGCTCTCTGCCCTCTCTCTCCCTCTGCTGTCACTCTCTCTCTCACGGCGGTGTGGGGGGTCGACGGTGGTTTTGGAGTGTGGTGGTGGCGGGAAAAGAGTTTGGGAGTGTGGCGATGGCGGCGGACGTTTAGGGGTGTAGCACCGACGGCAGATCAGAGATTTGGGGGTGTGGCAGTGGCAGGAGAAGGGTTTGGAAGTGTGGCGGTGGCGGTTTGGAAGAGAGGGAGGGAGATGGCATAAAGGAGAGAGAGAAACGGTAGAGAGAGAGAGGGTGATTTTGGGGATGGTTTGGGATGGTGGTTTTCAGGTGGGTTGGGAGTGGTTTCGGGGGTAGTTTCGAACTATGATGGTATTAAGGGTGATTTTGGAATGGATTCTGTTAATTTCAATAGAATTGGGTTGATTTGATGTTAAAATCGAACCTGATGAAGTGTTAGTACAATTTTTGAAACCACATAATTAGTTAGTGTTTTTGTCAAAAACCTCAAGGAGATCAGTGTAATTTACCCTAAAAATAAAAATATATTCAAAAACTAGACCAGGAAATAACACAGCCAATTTTGTGCCTGTGGGTGCATTCTTAATTGGCAATTGCTATTGTTTACAACACACGAGTTCCATTCCATGGGATGGGAAGTGAAAAAACATGAAGCAATCAAGAGCTTTGGGAGGCAGAGGAGAAGATATAAAGTGGTTTTATCTATTTTTTAACAAGAGATCACTTATTCCAAAAATTCATATATTTATTTGTGGCTTCCCAATCTTCGATTAAGGGATCGATATTTTTTATGTTTTCCAAATCCGTCCCTAGTAGAATTGGGATAAGCTAAAGGCATTGGCATTTAGTTTTAGGAACTGGGGAAGTTGCAGCTTGGATACTAGTTCAGAGGAGCCAGGAAAAAAAATGCACAAGGTACATACAAAATATAATGCATAAACTTGAATAATAACAAAAATAAAAAATAGAAGTGCATATAAGGAAGCGACAGGCCGAAGCACTGAGTTCCAGTTGACACGCAATACACCCGAAATACATCAGCATGCTTTCCCAATTTAACATAAAAACTGATCATCTCAAAACATATAAATTTGTCATTGCTACAATCCCAACCATCCCCGTCACAAAACCTTTCAAGCTCTATTGAAAACAATGGATCATATCCTAATAGCTATGCACAATAGTGAATATGAAGAAAAAAATAAAAGAAAATAATTGAGCCACCACAATAACTGCCACTGATCAACACCCTTACCACCATTACCACCAGAGGACAAACAAGTATACTAGAGGTCATACTCACAACTGAATTTGAAAGTGCCTTTTGATACACAAGACTAAACCGGTATAACATCAATCTTTGACGCATCCTCACATCTCAATACAATACCCTCGAGACTAGCAGGGAGGATGCATTTAGCCCATTGGCATCCCGTGGTCAATGGCTCAGGTGGAGGGACAATCATAAGCACGTTCTCATTCCTCTGAACCACTCCCATCACACTCACCGTGCTTCCTTCTTTGATGTACCTATCAAAGCACAAAAAGCAATTCATCAAAAAAGAAAATGGTCAAACAGCCAAGAGCTGCTAAATGGGGTCTAATTTGTCAATTGTCATCCAATTACTCTGTAAACTGCAGTCATGGCATTGGAATACAACTATGCTAATACATGTGAGATATTTCAAGGGTCCAATGCTCCCACTTCAGGCACATGAAATATTCCAAATTTTATTGACCAAAGAAGAAGAAACATATTGTATGAGCTTTAAATGTCCAATAAATTGATGGTTGCCAATCAAAACACAAAAATATGTTCACTAAAAAATAACTTTCATACACCTATTCGAAGCATCACTGTTTGTTCGTTGTGATGCACTAGAAATTCATCAAACAATATAACAATAATTAAGGTGAAGGAAAAACTTTAGTTGAACAGGAGATTTACCCTTCTTCCAATCGCATTACTCGATCATCACTCGAAAGATTCCTATCTCCCAACCACCTCATGAATTCTGGAGATAAATCTTTACTCAAAGAGCTGACATCAACAACAATAGATTCCTCCACATATGGCGTAACCCTTGCCCCGTAGCCAGTCTTAACCAAGGCTCTCAACCCAGACTGGAAATCAGAGATGTAGAAGTCAACCACATGCCTCTGCCAATAAACGTAAACAGAATTTCTGTCAAAAGCGTCAAATCACAAACCAAATGTTCCGGACACCTTAAAGGTAATAAATATTCAGAATAGCATCTCTATCTATTCACTCTCCACCATTATGAAGCGTTTGACTTGGAAGAAAGGCAATTCTTGGTTAGTTATAAACTCTAAAAGTCCATAATCTTTTAAGACCTAAAGGAAATGAGAAAGAATAGCTTGAATTAATAATCCATCCATCAAGATTAAGAAGCGAACATTCAGATACTCACTTCTGATGCTCTAAGGCCCCATGTAAAACGACGATGAGTTGGGTTGGCAGCCTTTGAATCCCATCCTCGATACTCATATAGTCTTGTAGATGTATAGACACATCTAGGAACTTTTTGGAAGGATGACTCGAGGGGCACATTTCCACATGTCACCACCTTCATTTAAACACCTCCAATTGTTGTCAATTAAGCATATATAAGAAAAGGAATGTATACTTAGTGCAGAATAATAAAACCCACAAAAGACATGCATTCAACCTGATAGTACCCCTGACTTTCTGGAAATTGCCATCCCATCCCTGAGGTTTAAAATTATATTACAATTACCCCTTGTTATTAATTGAAAATAGGCTACACAATACACACATCTGAAACTAAAAGATGTTCTCATCATAATTCCTAAACTCACATCAGAAAAGGTTTAAGTCAACTTTTTGGTTTTTACTTCATATTTGAATATATTCATGTAATCCTATTGTGAACACTAATACATGATTCACATGCTTAGATTATTACAACTCCATTCCCTCTCTCTCTAAAATCTTTACTTATAATTTGAAAATTGAAAGCAATGAATTAGAGTTCTAGAAAACTTGATACAAGATAAATATGAAAATTAGGGTTCATGTACCACCCAACGAAAGGTGAGTATGCGAAAAAAACCCAATGTCCAGGCACTATCGAGCAAGTACGTACCCCAGAGACCTTCACATATTGCCCATTCTTTGCCGTTCTAAGTTCAGCATCTGGGTAATTGGCAATGAAACCTATGATAGCCTTTCTTCCCCCATAAGTATTCCAAGTGAATAATGCAGCAACAATAGCAAATAAAACCACAACAACAATGAGGAGAATAGCATTGTGGACTGCACCAAGAATGAATCCACCAGCAATGAACCCCATCACAAATAGCAGAATCATTGCCCAGAGGATTGGCTTCGGGAAGTTCCTCTTAAAGGAATAGTCATCATCTTGGCTAAGAGTTGTAACAGCCTGGTTGTGAACAACAGAGGAACCATGAACTTTGACAGAGCTCATTGAGTCCAGAACACCAGAAAGCTTCCTTGGGGCACCAGATGAATTTATTGGGCCAGAAGAGATGGGACCAGATGTAATAAGTCCAGTTGCAGGGAGAACTGGAGTTAGAGGGCCTGAGTTTTGGCGGGTAACTTGTGTTACTCCACCAGGTTGAGGACCAGATGACTTCTTTATGGGTTCACCATGCTTATTCAGTGGTCCAGAATTCGACTTTTTTACAGGAGCTGTAGCAGAAAGGCCAGCAGACTGCACAGGACCAGAAGTGGAATAGCTAGCCCTAGCTGCAGCGTTAGAGATTGGTCCAGAATGTGAAGCAGCACCTGCAAAAGATCCAGTCCTTGAAGGAGGACCAGTTAAAGGTCCAGACTTCCTTGACTTAGAGCCATCAAAAGGGATATCAAACATTTTTCCAAGTTCTCCGGATTTTTTGATATCACCACCAGTATAAGGCATGGCAGTTGAACTCATAGTTGGAGTTCTTTCTTTTGGCTGCTCTGGCTTTCCTGATACATAGAGGCCATTGCTGAGCTGATGAGATGGGAATCTGGAACCCATCAGGATTCTTCACGATGCAACAGATAATAGAAAGTTCCTCTGGCAGTTTATGTTGTGAAACAGAAGACCCTTACACAAATGAAACAAAATGTAGTCAATTCAGATAAATGTTTCATAATTCAAAATTTCAAGGAAAGAAACCCCCAAATAACATAAAAAACCAAGCACCACAACTGGTACAAATGTGACAACTCCTGAACAATTTCATACACATAGCCTAAAAGGAGGATGAAGCATAGCTCAAGATGCAGCAGCAAGCAACGTTTACTTAATGATCCGTGAAAAAGAAAACAAAAGTGAATTATTTAATCATTGAAGCGATCAGAAAAGGCAGGTTACAACCTCAGGAAGATTTGAATGAAAATGTCGCATTGTGAGGCATATAAATTTTTTTTACTCAAGAACAATTCGAAACTGCAATTGGATAATCTACCAAATTTATTATTGCAAACCAAAAAAAAAAATGAGCATTTAAAATCATGACAAAAGTGGTCAACACTTGAGAAACTATTTTTGAGAAGAAATGAAGTTGGATCCAGACAAACAGATAATAAAGAAAACTTGCAGAAAACACTGCCTTCATAGTCAACTTTTGAAACTGAATTCCTAGCTCCCACTAACATATCAAGACATATATTAAGCACATATTGAAAAAGAATCATGAAGATAAAGAAAATCTGACAGGGATATATTCTGGAAAAATGTATAACGCGAATGACAAGAAATAGGCTTAAAAATCATACACCGATTGACATTGTTGAAGAAAATAGCAAGAAAAACCTTCCAAACAAATAAAGCACAGCTGCACAGAATCTGTGGGAGTTGTTATTGATAACATATAGAATCCAGAAACAGTGTAACCCCAAATCTTGGAAGGAAACCAAATAGACAACCCATTTGGACCACACATCAGAAAGTAAATAAGCTAAAGATCATAAAAATCAGAACCATAATCCAATTAGATTTAAATATTCAAAAAGAGCATGAAGACAAGATCAAGAGACGTGACAGCTTAACCCGGACGCACATAACCAAAAACAGGAAGAATCCCAAACAGTTTTCAGATTCTAGGACTTCCCAAGGAAGAACCCAAAGTCAAACTCAAAACAAGGATCTAAAATTCTTATTAAGCTATTAAGTACGCGCTTGCCGAGAGAGAGAAAGATATATCTACATACAAACGTATAAATCAGTGAAGATCAGAAACTTAACTGAATGCTGAAACCTGTGTACATCAAATCGGAAAACAAAGCAGACCAAACTCTCCGTCAAATGAAAATTAGTTGAAACCCAGTATTTTCAAGATACATAAATCGGAGCTGCACAGACTCAATTGGTAAAACACATAAAATAGTATCCAGATTTGATCTACCGTACCGTAACGGCATTTGAAGATCCCAATTCTTAAACGAGTTTCAAATATAAACTAACATAGAACTTTACAAACGCATAATCCAAAAACAAGTATTAATTTGGACGGACCAAATCAAAGAGACAAGAGGTACCCAATTCTCCATTTTGTACAAAGACCAGGACAAAGAAGAAGATATTACGAGTAGCAGAGGGGATTATGGAATTTTTTTTTTTAAAAAGAAAGGAGATTCTGTTTGGACGTACCTGAGGAAGAAGATATAATATTAGGGTCGAAATCTGAGGGAGAATGGAGACATGATATGAATGTATGTAAAATGTAAATGGGTTTTTGAGTTTTGGAAGGAATTGTATGGATGGATGGGGGTTTGTGTTAGTTGAGAATCTGAATCTGAATGGGAATGGGAATGTGGTGTGATCCCATCGCCATCTGCTTCTTCTCTGACTGCTTCACTCCTTCAGACAGTCGCAACTACTGGTGGGTTGGGTCTATCGTTCGGCAATAGCCTCCAAACACAGAGAAAGAGAAAGGGAAAGGAAAAAAAAAGAAGAAGGAGAAAACAGACCTTCCACCTTCCCAGGCGCACACTCTTCTCTCTCCCTCAAGTTCTGCTTTAGCTGATCTAATGACAATTCCAACCCTAATCTTTCAACAAAGTTTCCAATATGCCCTACTCCAAGCTAGGTTTTCTGATCTTAAATTTTTGTAAACCTAGGTTGGAGTAGGGACATATATATATATATATATAAAAAGTAGATCAAAATTTGTATGTTATCTTTGTGTTAGTTTTAGTGATTTATTTGCGTATCAATGGTATAATTAATAGGATTAATTGAATTTTAATTTTATTTTAAAAAAATATAAGAGTTTTGATTTTACCTGTTTTTTTTTATTGAATTTAATTTTTTTATTCAAATTTTATAATTTTTTAGTCTAACATGTCATTTATAAACTGGTGCTTCATTTCTATTTTAAATGTCTTGATTATAGGATGCATTATCCTATAAAGAAACTGGTGATATATTTTGCATTTAATTTTTTTAATTTTAAGATGCACATTAATCACAGAATTATCTTGACTTGTCACTTTGTTTATGAAAAATATTATATCCCTCTTGATTTTAGGTATTAATTTCACAAATATTAATTTGTACAATATCTTACAATTTAATTAGGCAGACACATGAATATTCTTAGATACAAATATCAAAATTAGTCAAAACTCATTAAAATTTAAAAATAATAAACGATTTTAGTTGGAAACTGAAAGTCAACTAATTTTTCTGTTTTAGAATAGATTTCAACTCACTTTTCAATTTGTCAATTGCCATTTCGTTGTGCTCAAAATATTATTCACGTTTATAATTCGAATACTCTCCAGATTTTTACTGATATGTATATGTTGTTGTTAGATTGGATTATTTTGATTTTAATTTTTTTGTTTTAAAAATATAAAATTATCCATTTGTAGATATAAAATTAATTATTTTTATTAACATTTTTTTTTCGATTTGTGAATATGAAATTAATTTTTGTCGAATAATTCAGTTTCTATGGTTTGAAAGTAGTTCATATTTGTTTTTTATTTTTGGAATGTTTTATATATTTGTGACTTCATATATTTAATGTAGTTTATATTGATTTTATTTTGAACTTTTTATTTTTTATATTTTTTTCTTGCATAATTATATAATAAAATATCATGATGATTTTAGTGAAGCATATATGAAATATTTTTGAGAACCTATTTTGTCACATTAATAAGTTGAAATAGCAGTAAATTTTTCTGAATATGAAGTAAATTAATACATTTATCAATTAGAATAAATATGAAATTTCTTGAATTCAAATACATCTGATACATTTATTAGAGTACCTGATAAATTTATATTTTATATATTTGGTAGTTGATATGATATTTTTAGCAGTCCTACAAAATTTCATAATTTGAATTCAAAAGATAAATGTATTAGTTGCAACAACAGTGTAAGTTACAGATTCAGACAATAAATGATACATTTATCAGTTGTTTCAACAGTGTAATTTTCAAAATACATATTCAACCGATACAGTTATTAGTTCACATAACAGTGCACTTTCCTAAGTCTGTATTCTACTGATACATTTATCAGTTGTTCCAACAGTGTAATTTTCATAATACATATTCAACTTATACATTTATCAATTCAAATAACAGTGCATTTTTCTATTTTTATTTTACTGGTACGTTTATCAGTTATACTAAAAGTAATACGTTGAAACAACAATGCAATTTTTAGAATACATCTCGTGATTTAATGTTATATTTTTGTAACGTCGATGATGAGAACAACGACGGCGGATGATGAAGACGACAATAGAGTTAGGATTATAGTGATTATGGCGCAAATTTTTTGAGAGAGATTTGGAAGAGATTTATGGGACATAATTTTTTATTTCTATTTAGGAAGGAATTTTGTCAAAAAAAATTCTAAATATATGATTTAAGGGTATTTCAAGAAATTAAAATTGAACCGGAACTAATCTTAATAAAAAAGATTGAATAGAACTAAAACTAATTTTACTACAAAAAAAAAAAAAAAAGAACCTAATCCTAAATTTCCCTAATTAGTATTGTATTAATTTTTATTTAAATTAATAATTTTTCTCTTATTTTTTTATACACAAATTCATCAGTAAAGATATTTTTTCTTTTAAGAAATGCCTCTCCACAAGCTAAGTGGTTAAAATGTGTTTGAGGAGTTTTTAAATATACTCAATTTTTTATTGAGTACACTCAATGTACAAGTTTTTATACATTGTGTACAAGCAAGTAATGCACATAATAAGTGTATTTAGCAAAAAAATGAGTGTCTTTATCAGCTTACTGTCTTTCGCCGGCCATGCAAATAGTAAAATCTTGCTACTGTTGTTGTACAATTATCAACAGTTAGCTAAAGTTAAAACTGTTATGTCTTAAAAATAAATTAGTTGTGTCATTACAGAGGAATTAATTTACAAAATTTATTAACTGAATTAATAACTGACCTAAAATAAGAATTAGTATACTCATTGGAGATGGCCTCTATGTTCTTCGGCTCAATCCTAATCCCAAGTATTAAAATTGTCAGTTAACCGGTTTGGTAAAATCATCATCTATTTTTTTTCCCTCTTTTTAATTCGATTTGTACAAAAGGACCGTGACTTAGATTTATGCTAAGATTTTTTTTAAAAATAAAAAATATATAATTATTTTTGTAAAAATAATTATATTTAAACAAGTGAGCGATTGTTATAACAGTTAATAGAGATAATGTTAACGAAGATAAAAGAAGAAGATGAAAATGCTTATAAAGAAGTGGAATGGTTCTCGTACGTGCAGGAGTTGGTAAAAATAATTACAAAAAATAAAATGGTGAATAATTGTTACAAAAGTTTTTAAAAAAATGATAATAGTAGTAGTATGCATGGTAATTAATGATTAATGATCGGAGTTGGTAACCAAATGAGTAGAGGTTACACCTGACGAAAGATATTGGGTGAAAATAGTAATTGGTAGAAAAAATTGCGACCTTAGTAGGGAGGTAACAATAAAAAATGGAAGTAAAAATTACTTGCTAATAAAAATAAGAAATCAGGGGCAGAAGGAGCTAGTGGCTAGGGGGTCATTATTGAGGGTGACAGAGCAGCATTGAATGTTGAGAGAGTGAGCTTGTGTCGCTGACGCCGATGGAGAGACAGACGCCAACAGAAACAGATGACGAGACGAGGCGATGGCGGAGACAAATGCCAATGCCAACGACGGAGACAGACGCCGATGAACGGTTACTCAGTTAGCCCTCTTCGCCTCACACTCTCGGTTTGCATTTTTTCCATAGATCTAATTCTTATTAGCTTTAGTTGTGTGCCTATATTACTGTTTACTGATTTGAAATAAATAATTTGATATTTGAGATAAATTATTAGCTTTATTAATTGGCTAGTTGGTTGTGAGATTTTAGATTTGAAATTTGAGATAATTTGTTGAAATTTGAATTTTGTTGCTTGTGTTACTCTAGTTTTATTATTTTATAGATTTTTTAGTTTTGGTCGAGCGTTGATATAAAAATAACATTTAGATTGATTTTTATTTATTTATTTATATTATTTTATATTTTTTATTTGTTAAAAAAAATATTTAAATTTTTGTGCTCTATTTTAACTAAATTTTTAGCTCCGTCACTGAAGTCGGGTAAGTTGTAGGCCGGGTAAATCGTAGATAGTTGAAGCCGGGTAAGTAGTAGATGGTTGACGAGGGAGAAATAAATATAAAAATTTATATAATAAAACACCTAAAGTTTTCAAATTTATGCAAGAGACAAACTATGTTGGACTGTTGAGATTTAATCTTATTTTCTAATCAACGATGGACATCAGCTCAAAATTTCTATCACTTCAATCCTAGGGTAGAGATTATTTTGAATTCCCGCCTAATGCTTTGAAACCTGCCATCAACTCCCGAGACAAAAAAATGCCGTTTCATTTCAGCTAACCTATCTGTCAAGACTCTTCTCCCCAAGTCCCCAACCCGTGCGCCTCTTTCCCCTCTCTTCTCTCAGTCAAAAGCCTCTTCTGCCAACCCCAACCCCAACCCCAACCCCTGCGCCTCTTTCCATCGCCGTCCTCGCCACCCATCGTCGTCGTCGCCGCACTGCCACCGCCGCCGCACCACCGCTGCACCGCCACCACGCTGCACCACCGCCATCGTCATCGCCCACCTCCGTCGTGTATTTTTATTCGCATTTTTACTTTTATTTGTATTTTAATTTTAATTTTCATTTTGTTTTTGATTTTTTCACACTCACCCTCTCTTTCCAACACAACCTTCATCTGTTCTAATCTTTCTTTCCCTCTCAGTGCTTGAATCCACCGAATCAACACCATTTCAATTTTGCAGAAGTTTTGTGCGTCGATCTAGGTGATCTTTTGCGGAAGCTTTGCTGATGTAAGTTGTCTTTTGTTTGATTTACTTTTTTTTCGTTTTGTTTTGTTTCATATTTTGTTTTATTTATTTGTATTTTTACTTTTATTTGTATTTTAATTTTAATTTTAGTTTTGATTTTTTCCTAAAAAATAACCTGAATCTCCCCACTCTCCCTCTCTTTACAACACAACCTCCACCTGTTCTAATTTTTCTTTCCATCTCAGTGGTTGAATCCACTGAATCCACCATCTCAACGACGAGTCATCACCGTTTTTTGCCGTCCTTAGTAAGCACCTTCCCATCTCATTCTGAATTTTTTCACTTATCACATTTTTACTGGAAACAGAGATAATATATCTATTGGAGGGTAATATCTCAGTAGCGTAAAGACATTAGGAGATAATCTCTCAGTAGCGTATAGTAGATTTTTTAAAAAAATACATTAGAGGGTAATATCTAACTAAAATAGCATTGGAGTAACAGAAACCAGCAAATGAAGATTTAGAGTTTATTATGAGTTCTTGCTGCTTCGGTTTTGTTTATCAGAAAAATTATTTTGTTCTATATGGAAGTTACTCGTTTGTTCTATTTGGAAGTTATTTTATTACGAGTTCTTGCAGCTTTTGATTGTAGGATTTTAAACTTCCAGTGAAAGACATTTAATATTAATTTGATTGTACGAGATCTGCTTTTGATTGTACGAGTTCTTACTTAATCCCGCGGAATATATTAAATTTGTTATTAGCCACAATCGATCTAAGCTTAACAATGGAATATATTCAATTTGTTTAATTATTATTTTTAAAATTTACTTATTAAACTTGGACGAATCATTCTTTTTTTATCTTTGTGTGGATGTAGATTAGTTTCCTAAGAAATTGGGTTACTCACAATTGTGACTTGGATTTGGAATCGGTTGTTGGAATCTGTGAATTTCATTGGCCATAGAAATTCAGATTTTAATAGCTGGGCAATTACAATTGAATTGGCCATTCAATTGCAATTGATGCCTGGAAACCAACAGCTTGAGTGGCTATT
>JAOTRH010000016.1:491177-540324 GCA_034768845.1 Heliamphora exappendiculata | reverse complement strand
GGGGTGTGTGTGGAAGTAGTAAAAAAACATTAGCAAAAATACATTGACATTATTTAACGTTTGTTTGGATGACATTAGTACCATCGGCTTTTAAAAATTATATATTATCCCACTCTTGATGTTTAAAATTATATTAAAACTTTATCCTTACTATTAAGTAAAGTAAACAAGGTCAATAAATTCTTAATTCCACCAATCAAAAATATCTCAAAATGTTACTATTTTTTATTTGGTAGTTTTATACTCAAGTGACTGGAATAGGATTACATTTTTCATTGCATAAAATTGAATGTACTCAAGTGACTGGAATAAGATTACATTTTTCATTCAATTATTCTTGGAATACATTTTTCCTTGAATAAAATTGAATGTAGTTATATACCCAAGTGATTGGAATAGGATTATATTTTTCGTTGAATAAAATTGAATGTTAAGATAGGTATTACTGTATAAAATGCAACTAAAGAATGTATTTTATTTACACCGCAAACCTCCATTTAATAGTAAGGGGGTAAGAGTAATATGCATTTTTTTAAATGATAAATCAGTTTATGAATTAATTCAAAGGCCTACAATCTACAGCTATTGCATATTCAAGAGATAGGTCTATACCATGCATCCATACCTGAGTCCCCTCTCACTCCAAGGCTAACCTTGGTAAGGCATGTACCGCCGAATTACCTTGGCATCTGTCGAACATGTGAGCAAACAAAAGCCACAATTCCTCCGACGTGTCCTTTAGTATGACATGTCTTCCTCCGTGGCCTTTATTACTTGAATGATTGTAAGTGCATCGCCTTCTAGATGTATCTTTGTTAGGCGGTGGGATTTTTCAAGCTCAATTGTGCGCCACCCTGCCAATCCCTCGACCACCTCTGAGCTCCAGGATATCATGATAAAAGCTACCCATGCTTCTTGTGGCAGCACTTTGGATATTTCCATGGCTCATTGTAGCACATCACTAATCTGCTCGGAGTGGTTCCACGCATTAAGGCCCTTTACTTGTTTTCAAGTTTTGTTTGCAAAAACACAATTTCTCAAGCAGTGAAGCACTAATTCCCTTAAGTTTTCACAAATATCACGCTTTAGATCAATTAGGATTCACTTGTTATATAAAATTTCCTTCACTAGGAAAATATTTAAGAAAGCCTTCTAAGCAATTTTTTTGGCTTTGTTTGGTATCTTTGAAGAACATAACCTTTTTCAGAATTTCTTGGTGTTAGAGTTATCTGAGTTGCCATCCATGCAAATTCTGTCCTCATACTCTACATGATATCTAGTTTTCACCAAGTATCTTCCATTCCTTGAAAAATGTCATATCATTCTACCATTTGCTTCAACTGGGCTAATAGGTATTGCTTCAATCCTATCTAAATCAATCGAGAGAAGAAATTGTTGTGCCTTCTCCATGTCTCATCTCCCTTCCTGTGTAAGGATCAGCTCTGCTATTTTTATATCTCGTATATTCACATGCTTGAGGCTGATAACTACAAATATCCCCGTTGGTCTTGGTATCCACTTTTCCTCCCAAACTATGATATTTTTCCCATTTCATACTCTCCATCTTACCCCATTAGTAGAATAGTTCGACCCTCCATAATGCTCATCCATGTAAAAGATGGATTAATTCCTAACCTTTGCTTCTAGAAAAGACATGTTCTGAAAATACTTCGCATTTAGAATTGGGTTCGTCAGTAATGTGGAATTGTGATGATTCTCCAACCTTGTTTTTCCAACATGGCTAGGTTGAAACCCTAAGATTTCTAAAACACATTCCTCTAGATTCTTTGCAACTATAGAGGCTTTGCTAGCTCTTGGATTTTATTAGCTTTCTCTAATCCTACCCACCAGTATCAGGCCAAAAGTGCTGACATTTCATCATGGTGTGTTCAGAATTTTGAAAACTGACATGATGTAAGTTGGAATTACTTGAGCAACAGCTTTTATCAATATCTCTTTTCTTGCTAGGGATAACAATTTTTCCTTTCAACCTTGGACTATTTTTCAAACTCTTTCTTTGATGTTCTTAAACATTTCTTTCTTGAATCTTCCCACAATGGCCGGCACCCCTAGGTATTTCCCATGTTGGTTGACAATCTCAACTCCTAACACCTCATTGATGCTTGATTTGCATTAGACTATTACATTTTTACTGAGGATATAGTCAATTTGTTGAAATTAATTACTTGTCCTGAAGCTTCCTCGTACCTTTGTAGTATATTCTTTATTGCCACGACTTCTTCTACCTTTGCTTCATAGAAGATAATGCTATCATTAGCAAAAAAATAAGTGGAGATACTTAGACAACTTCTCATTAGCTTCACTCCATGGATTTACCCTTCTTCCTCTGCCTTAGCAAAGATGATGGCCCTTTTGCACATATTAAGAAGAGGTAAGAGGAGATTAGATTGCCTTGTCGAAGACCTCTACTTGGCCAGAAACTCTCATATGGTTGCCCATTGACCAATAACTTGTATAAGACAGATCTATCACACTTCATTATCAATTGGATCCATTCATCCTCAAAGCCTACCCATTTCATCATAGCTTCTACAAATGGCCATTTTGTTCAGTCATAGGCTTGCTCGTATCTACTTTTAGCGCCATTAGTCCATGCTTTCCTGTTCTCTTGTTCTTGAGGTGATTGAACAATTCAAAAGCTATAATAACATTGTTCGTTATTAATCTACCTTGCACAAAATCACTTTGGGCTTCTGAGATGATGGTTGAAAGAGCCTCATTTAGCCGATTTGCAATGGCTTTTGAGATGATCTTGCACATGACATTATACAGAGAGATGGGTCTAAATTCTGAGGTTTTTTTTTGGGATTTGACTTTTGGGATTAAAGCTATGAAAGTCTCGTTGATTCCTTCCATTGGTTTGCATTTATTTAGCACTCATAGGACTTCTATCATTACCTCATTTCTCACAATATGCCATAATTTTTTGTAAAAGTTTGCCAGTTTGCCATTAGGTCTCGGAGCCTTTGTAGGATGCACGCATTTCAGTACTTCCACTATATTATCTTCCACAAAATCTTCTTGATAGTCCCTCTTTCATTTTAGTAGTGACTTTACTCTGAACCGTAGATTCCCACATGTTGCCAATTTGAGGGTTATCGGATTGGGACAACTTTTTAAAATAATTCACAAAATTTACCTCAATCTGGTTCTACCGTGTGTGTCAACTGCCTTCTTCATCTTCTATCCATGTTATCTGATTGTCCCTCCACCCCTTGGCATGAAATTATTTTGTATTACGAACCCCCCAAATCATCCAATTAGACCTTCCTCTTTGTTTCCATTGCATTTCTTCTCTGTCCAGTAGTTCTTCCAACTCTTTGCTCAGTTTGTTTTCCAACTCAGAATCTGCCAACAATTGGTCTGCTTGATTGCGATTTAGTGATCTTCTCTTTAATATGCCTAAAATTTTATTGCATGTGTCCAAAAGATGCCCAGTTCCACACTGCTAAAGCTTTCTCTGTATATGCCTAATGTGGTTGAGATTCAAAGCTTGTGAAAAGATTATTCGAGACAAATGGCATATCCAGCAAACCTATAAATTCTTAATTTTTGGCACCTTTTTCCACCCTTGAAATTCCATTCTCGTATACCATCAAAGGTAGGTGATCAGATGGTAATTTGGCCAACAATCTCACTTTGGCATTTGGGAAGATCCTCAACCAATCTATATTAATCAAAGCTCTGTCCAGTTTCTCCCGTACTATGTCATTACCCTTCCTTTTATTACACCATCTAAAAACATCCCCATTAGGACCCAACTCATACAAATTGTTGTCGTCTATTGCTATCCTAAAAGCCTCAATTTGCCAACTCACTCTCTCCTCCTTCCCATGATATTCATCCCTGCTTAGAATCTCATTAAAGTCACCTAAACATAACAATGTATAATCTATCACAGTAGCTAGTCTTCTTAGTAGTTCCCACGAGTCCCTTCTTTTTGAGATGTGTGGGTTCCCATAGAAACCCGTTAAGCTCTAAATCACTCCATTTGTCTGGCCAGTAACTACAGCATCAATGTGTCATTTAGAAAAAAAATTTAATTTCAACCTCACAATCTTTACATAACAAGCCCAAGCCCCCTGAGAGTCCTTCCTGTGACACCCAGAAAGCTCCAGACATCCCAGTCAAACTCGTATAATTTCCCATGTTGATTTCGGCAATTTGATTTCCGTAAGGAAAACTTCTTTGGGATCTTCAGTCTTCAAGAGTAGTTTAAGGCTCCAAACTGTGCGAGGGTTCCCAAGCCTTCGACAGTTCCAGCTGAGTACATTTATAGAGTGCAGTGGAGCTGGGTCTCAGTCACCATTGAATCATTGTCAAACACATACCTGTTTCTCCTTCATTGTTTTTTTTTTTGGTTTTTTTTAGTTGTGCTTGGGAGTTCATCCTTCTCTTCATGCCAGTTGAAGTCCACATCATAACGTCTTTTGTCACCAACCAGAGGTAGTGTATGGTTCAGTCCCCCTTGGAGTTCTCTAGCCATTCGTTTTTATTGCTTAGCCCTAGAATGCGTCTGTCTTACCCCATGTTGACTGCATTGGTCAGGTGATAGGTCCTTCGCAACCCGATCTTCGTTTCTTTCTTTCTTGGGCCTGGATTCAGGCCTTCCGCCCACCTTCTCACTAGATTCCACCTCTAATGGGCTCAATCTCGTTGGGTCACAAAAAATCAACCCAGGTTGGCTAGGTGTTGTATGATAAGGATTATCCGCTCATTCACTTCTTGAATCATCCTGATCCCTAGCAGTAAAATTATCTTCATTTCCTCCCCATTTGCAAGATCTCTCCTCATTATCTCCATAATAGACTCTGGATTATATGGATTTCCCTTTCTTTATTTAACTTTTGTGTGATCACCTGTTTCCTTTTTTTTCTTGCTTCGTGCCGAATTTCGTTAAAGCAAGAGTTACCGAAACTAACAGGTCTCCACCAGATTCTTTGTGCCTCGAGCAGGTGTCTCTAGTACACTAATCCTTCATATGTTTATCATTACACTCATTTGCCAATGTTGACCCAAAAACATTGCCTGATCTTTTGTATTGCAGCATTCCGTTGTATATGCCTTTGAACCGTAACCATGGGCCATATTGCAATTACTTTGTCACTTCCCCATCTTCTTTACTAAACTTATCTTCACATTCATTCATTGTCACTATGTCCAATGATCCCACACTGGTAACAAAAAAGAGGCAATCTTTCATACTTAAAGTTCACTCGTATGGGTTTGGAATTGCCCATAGGCAATCTCATACCTCTTCGCAAAGCATAATAATATCGATGCGAGCTCTTATTCTTAGGCTTGGTTCCCATGCCAATCCTCCTTCCCTGTAGTTAACATCTTTCGTAGAACCACACCTATTCCCAATGAGATAGCCAACTTCTTTGTTCATGCATATAAGTTACAGATTATTTACCCTTATCTAAAAGGGCACTTTATTTGGCCCATAATTCATTGCTCGTATTCTACCATCAAATCTTCTAGTGCCAGTAAGTTGTTATCAAATGACCATAGGCCATTGGCAATCACTCATTGCCAAGTTGGAATGTAAGTTGTTTGTCTACTGTGTAGCTAAATTGGAACAAGAAAGTATTTTCTTTTAGCATTTTGCATTTGAAACCTTTTGAATTTTTTCACATCAAGTTTGGCGTTACTCTCATTGCTTCATAATTGACAAATTTCTGTGTGATCAATTTCCCAACTAGACATAGCTTACTTGTGTTCTCATTGGCCTGTGTGATATTATCATCTAGGATTACCCCTTCTTCATCATCCATGTCAATACTAATCTTTTATTGAAATCGACAGTAATTTCTTCCATAGTACAACAACTCTTACTGTTTTAAACTCCCAAATTAGGGAGATTTAATCCCGCGACAAGAGGTGTGGCTCAACAAGAATGGTTCCCGAGAGAATTCCTATCAATTGTCTAGGTTAAAAGAGTTGTAACCTAATTTTAAAATCTCAAAGATTGGGATGATAATTTTTAGAAAGTAATACGTCCTAATATTCTCCCAGCAAATCTCAAGGGTGGTCAGCATCTTTTGTTAAAAAATTTATACAAATTTATTATTTTGTTTGATTATTTTTTTATTTGTATTATTTTATTATCTGTAATATGTGAAATTAGTAAATTAAGAAAAGTAAATATGCATACTTTTTACAAAAATCAATTATCAAAAGTGGAAATCTAAACTTCAAAAATGAAATGGTAGTGTTATTTTATATATTTTGGGGGAAACAATCCTTGTAAAGATTAAAATTCTAAGATCTCCTAATAGGATCTCTGAAACTTATTCCGAATGAGGGTCTTTTTTCAAAATTATTAAGTACTAATACTCTCTCACTAGATAATTAAATTATTTTACTTTTATTTTTATTTTTTTCTAATTAATATTATATTATTGTCAAAAAATATAAATATTAAGTTTATATTGCTTTTAAATTAACTTATTATAAATAATGAGATTAAAAATTAATTTTAAATGATTAATTAAAATATTACGTTAAATATATATTTATGTTATACAAAATTATTTATTGTTGAAGAATAATTTTGTAACATATATAAATATATAAAAAATATTTTATGCCAATAAAATAAAAAGGTACCCAATTTTTCAGCCATAAAGGTGCCCATTAGACACCGGTCATTGGCTAGTAATACAAATCATACTACTGTATATTTATTTTTATTTACTAGTAAAAACATTACAATTGCATAAATATTTTATATATATATATATATATATATATTGCAAAATTATTATTCAATAATAAATAATTTAGTATAACATAAATATATATCTAACATAATATTTTAATTAATTAGTTAAAATTAATTTTTAATCTTATTATTTATAATAAGATAATTTAAAAGGGTGATAAATTTTTTTTTGATAATAATATAATATTAATTTAAAAAAATTAAAAATAAAGATGAAATAATTTAATTATCTAGTAAAAAAAAAAGAAGAAGAGAGAGTTAAACATGAAAGAGAGAAAAAGCATTAACATTTAAAAATTAAAAAAAAAAAAAACCCTAGTGAATACCACTAAAACTTTCGGGATAAATTTGGGCATTCATTCAGGATCCTAGACTTTTACTGTTTTGTAAAAAATCCAAGGAAAAGTCGATTAACTTATTTTGACTTTAAAAATCTCGTAAAAATAAAGAAACGGATTAGAGAAGTTATCACCCTTCTGATGCCTGTTAAACTTGGCCATCATCAAATCTTACGAAAAACTGAGTCTCATCTTCGTCTCGATTATCCGCCATGGAAGGAGCAGTGGGAGCTCACGATCAATCCCAGCCTCAACAGCCGCAGCCGCAGCAGCAGCAGCAACCACCGCCCAAGGTTGCCGAGAGGCTGAATCAGGCAGTGCAGCAACAACTCAACCTCGATTCCGTCAAGACTCGTGCCATCAGCCTTTCCAAAGCCATCTCTCGCATCCTTGAAGATATTAACGCCATTGCTCGCTCCAACTCTGTCCCCAAATGGTTAGGGCTCTCTCTTTATTTATGCTCATTATTACATTGTTGCCATAACCAGAACACTGTCCGTGTTCTGATCAATAGGATTGAGGATTGAGAGTTCAATACGACAAAACTTAGTGCTGATAGTATCAACCTCGATTTGTGAATTTAGTGCTGATATTTTTCAAGAAGTTCTATCGTAATGTCATAGCTGTTTTTTGTGTCCCAGGCAAGATGTGTTGAGCCAATTTTCTATGGTGAATCTTGAGCTTTTTAACATCGTGGAAGACATTAAGAAGGTCTCCAAGGCTTTTGTTGTACATCCAAAGAATGTCAATGCGGAAAATGCTACAAGTACGAACTTATTTATTTATTTATTTTTACAAGCATGAACTTTGGCCCGTATGATTGATCGGATTAATAATTCCACAGACAATTAATTCCATGGGACTGATAGTGAGAAGATTATTAATACTCTCTTAAGTATTGTATATATCACATTTTGTGAGATTGATTTAGTGCCGATATTATCAAACTCGATATGTCAATTTAGTGAGAAGATTATTAGTACATAATCTTTCTATCACTTGTTGTATTCAAACAAGGGAGATACAATCTCATAGGATATATAATCTAATCCTACATTTAATTCGGTTGATCAAACATTTTCTTTCTTTGTGGATTGGCATAGTCTCAACTTCTATTGGATAAAAATGGATATAGACTGATTAGTCTATCCAAACAAGCCAAATGAGACCATGTGCTTGATATGATGCCAACTATATTCTATTCAGTTCGATTCTTGTCTATAAATATTCTTGAGTTTCATTGGGTAATCTCTTGCTAATTCACAAGAACTATATTTATAGTAGAAGTGCGAGACTGATTGGTGTCTTTTGGTGGGTGGGCGTGGGGGTGGGGGTTGCCATAAATTTGCTTAGTGGCATACAATGAAATGCTTGGCACCCACGTTGGCTATGCGTTATCTTGGAAGTTGGGGTTGGATATAATGAAATAAGGACTTCATATTGATAGTTTTTTCCCAACTTGTGTTTTGATTCTTCTTCTCTGATCCATAATGATGGATGAAAGAATATGGCACATCTGATGTTGAGGACTTGCAATTTGTTTCAAAGATTTTCTAGCTGAAGTAACCCTGCAAATTATGCCTTTACCCATGTTTGTCTCATGAGTTGTGACCCAAGTCACCCTACTAAGGCCTGAGCTATCGAATTTGATTATCTTCTTTCTTAATAATAAGCTTGAAAAACAATCTTTTAACCTTAAGATGACGTGTTTTGGATTTTGGTTTTATGTTTTCTATTAGTTTTACCTTTCGCATCCTTATTTAATATGCACGGTTGAAATACTGTAGATGAGCAAAAGTTTTCTCAATGAGGTGGATAATCGGGGCTCTTTTATCATGCCATGCCAATCTGATTTTATGTAGTGGCTAAAATGAAACTGGCCCTATATAAGATTAATACTTGTGAAATTTCTTTGCAAAAGTTCACCAGACATATATATGCCGATATGCAGGCCGGGGAATCTCTTAGTCTATTTCATTAGCTCTTTGGTCTGCCTCTAATTGAAATACCATTTATTAATGTATATTATGTTTGGCGTGATGTTATGGGATACAGTTCTGCCTGTTATGTTGTCATCAAAGCTATTGCCTGAGATGGAAATTGATGACAATGCCAAGAGAGAGCAGTTATTAAATGGGATGAAAAACCTGCCAATATCCTCACAGATTGAAAAGTTAAAGGTGATTAAACGATAATTGAGCTACAAATTTATGCTGTCTTTAACTTTTTACTCGAGCCTGCACTATTCTACTTTTACAGACGAGAATTGATATGATTGGAGCAGCCTGTGAAAGTGCTGAGAAAGTTATAGCAGATACTCGGAAAGCCTATTTTGGTACTCGACAGGGACCTACAATCGTTCCAACCTTAGACAAGGTTCAAGCTGCAAAGATTCAAGAGCAAGAGACTTTACTTCGGAATGCTGTAAATCACGGGGAAGGTGTGATTCTCAACAGCTGTTTTGACCATATGTAATTTGAGAGAAACTGTTTACCCTTGTTATTCAAGTCTGCCTCCCTTTCATGCGTTCTGTTTTTGTTTAGGAAATCAAAGCTTGTGAATCTTGAACCCTTTGGGTCCATTGGCAACTATGCATGGTCATCAAAGACGAATATATTCCTAATTAAGTAGCGGTTGTCTAGGATAACATATATCTCTAACTATCTATTACAGTAACCTTCATATTACACATAACCTTCATATTACAGTAAGAAGCACTTCATTTTATCCTGGGGAGAAATAAAGAATACTTGAGATATTTGTATGCTCTATTGCCAAACACCTGGAGAGTATGAACTCTTTTGAAATGTAGACAACACAGGGCTCGTCCATGTAACAGAAGTTGGAGTTGAGGTGCTACATGTGATCAAAGATTGATACTAGTGGCACAAACTTACGGATGGGGCATGGTGTGAGCTTGTTTTATATAGGCATTTGGAGTATGACAATATATTAAAAATAACCTTTTAATGATGGGCTTGCATTCTTGATGAGTGAGCCATATACAATTTCCTGTATAATTATGTATGCTCAAAAAAGCCAGAGTTGTTACAGAAGTTCATGTAACCATGTTTTGTCCTCTTATACTCTTTCTCGTTGCAACATCATTTTTTGCTTGAATCTTCACCGAAACCATGTGAAACTTTTTTCTACTTGTTGTGCAACACCCATTGCTGCTTCAAATCATTTAAACTCGTCAAAGTTCAAGATGAGTTAATGTTCAAGGATAGTACAGCCAAATCATTACTTCTTCTGCCTGGGTATTTGTAGCTTAGATTCTTGCATTCTGGTTTGAAACAATTATGTTTTGATGGTGAATCCCCATTGCAAAGGGAATTTAATCTGGAATGCCCACCCCTTATTTTGTGCTTCCCAGGTCTGTTATTTTAGTGTCACCATCTATTGTTATAACTTTAGTTCATTAGTCTGGTTATATGCCTACTATTTTGATTTCATAGAGCTGGCATGTGTATGCAGGTTTACGGGCTTCTGGAGACCAGAGACAGATAACATCTGCACTCCCATTGCATCTGGTAGATGTACTCACTGTAGGTGATGGTGCACAGACTTTTCCTGATGCATCTGGTAAGGTTCATCATTTGTTACTGTAGCATGAGTATGAATTTCTGTTTCAAAATTCTGTATCTTAATGGTGATAAGGTGGCATTGGAACTGTTCCTTTTAGGGATGTATATGAAGAATACTCCTCCATTGTCATCAAACAACATTAACAGTCAGGGTAATTTGCTACAGGTGAGCTTTTGTTAGTTTTTACCACAAGTTTATTACAAATTTATTTTGTTTCCAACTTCCAGTATTATGTCCAATTTTATCAAAAATGAAAGGAGAAAAAAAGATATCAAAGCTTCCTCAGCTCCTGATGGCATTTCTTATGTAATTGCTATACATTCATCTGGGATTTGTTGGTCAAGTCCTAAATTTCACGTGCTGGTTCATTGCTAATAAGCATTCTTAATCTTTAAAACATGATTTGGTTAAATTAGATAATGGTTCATCTTTTGAGAGAAACTCAATTTATCCCAAGAATGCTTTCCATAATTGTAGAGGAGAAATGAGGATGGGACTTATTTTTGAAGTTTTTTTTAATAAAAAAATTGGATAATGACTGTCTCTTCACTGGAGCTACATTCTTCCCCTGTAAATTAGTGTGGATGCATATCAAAATCAGATTATATTAATTGATTTGGAGTGTTATGAACTGGCTTAGTTTTATGGCGCCGATTTTTTTTCCTTTTATCTTCCTTTGATTTTTGTCCCTGCCATTTCTGTCTTTGCTGTTCCCTCAAGTAAAGCTGGTTTATATATAGTTCTCTTTCCTTGTTTGTGCTTTTTTGGTTAAAGGTTATGTTATTGGGAACATGTTATAAATTCTTCGTATAATTTTGCATGTTTCTGTGCTCTTACCCAACAATTTCGACATAGGCTTCTGGAGCACAACTCATTGGAAGAGCAGTGGCTTCTCCTTCTGGTGCTACGGGAGCAACCCCCTTTGATAATACAGCAGCATCTCCACTTTCATATGCCAATTCACCTAGGTCTGGCACGAATATGATGAATACACCTTCTCCTCAGCAACAAACACAGCAGCCGCAGCAGCAGCAGCAGCAACAACAACAGCAGCAGCAGCAGCAGCAGCAGCAGCAGCTACAGCAGCAGCAGCAAAGGCAGAAAATGATGCAATTACCTCAGCATCAGCAACAACTCCTAGCTCAACAGCAATTTAGGCAATCTTCACTTCCAGGACTGGGACAGGTCCAATTTTGAGTAATTAAACTCATAAAGGCCCTGCATTTCTTAATTGATACAAGGATTTAGGATAGCAAACCTTATTTCTTTAAGATCCTGTTCTCTCACTATACGTAAGTTGATTTCAGTCAAATTGGTACACCATTGTGTGTGCATGTGCAGCGACTTCTTACCAACTCCACCTACCCTTACACTGACAACACACATTTCAGTATTTATTTTCCTTTGTGTGGTGGTTCCTGATCTGTGATACTCAGTTTCAACTCTTAGCCCTCAACTTTTACATCAATTTATGTTTTGCTTGTGTAGAAACTACAGTTTTTGGACTTTTGATAAGTTTTTGAACTATGTTGAATTGAAGCACTAAGGAGAGGGCTGGAGGTTCTGAATTTCAAAATTTTTGAGATGTTTTTCTTTCTTTCTATAGGAACATTTATAGAAATCTCTCTTTATCTCTCGCAGTGTCATCATTCATTCTCAAACCAATACACACACGGGCATCAAAGTCATTCTTTCCAAAAAGTCTGAAAATAGTCACTTTTCAACAACTTTCTCCACTTTCTGTTTCATCCCTCTTCAAATGCCACTACTCCCTTATAGTCTACAGAAAGGTTGCTAAGGGATATGCTAGGTGCTCAGCTAAATGTATGTTCTGCAACATTCCTGTACACCTAATATTAGCTACAATATTGACTGTGTAGAGCCAGTTGGCGCAGCTACAGGATTTGCAGGGGCAGACACAGCAGAAGTTTCAGTCGGTAACTTTTAACAGACTTCTTTGCGTCCTGTTATTATTCGTTCTGTATATTTCTCTGGCATATAAACTTGCATTCTGTTATTATTCCTTCTGTATGTTTCTCTGGCATATATTTCCTTCTTTGTGTCCTGTTAATTAGGCAAGCACTTGTGCGTGTCCATGTAAGGTCATATTTTTGCTTCCTCATCTGTGTAATCTTTGATTTGAAGCATATTCATTATTTCATCTGCTGCATATATCACATAGTCTATCTGGTTCTTATTCCAGCTTCCGGATTAGTGATTGGAATGCTCTTATTCTACTATGGCTATTCTGAGTGCATCGCAAGTGTGTTGGCTGCTGCAGTGCCAAGAGCGTGTGTTTTCAGAGGTTATTGTGGTGGTTGAGTTTCATGATCACAGTAGCTTTGTAGAGAACATACACATAGTGGTGTTTTAGATACCATTAAGTTGCGACAGATGTCTTGTGGTTATCACTCAGTTTATCAGTCATCGCTCAGTTCAAAACTTTTTCGTTCTTCGTTTGTGGTAATCATTTTTGCCCTTCCATTTGCATTTTGTTTTTGTTTCTCAGCAACTTGCACTGGATAGATGTCTTTTCTTTATGGTCTTCTCTTTCTCCAAAGTTGAAAATTGAAACAATGGAAGAGATGCACATATATCAAAATTGCAATTTGTGAGAGAACCTACTGTTAAATTCTTGAGTTACGGTGTTTTTTGACCCCCATTAACAAGTAGCTTCTAATGGGGACTATAATAGCCCAATCCCACATTGGGTGGTCATGAAAGTGTGAGTGATATATTAAGCTTTTGGGACATAATCATAGGTCCACTTTCTTCAAGTTACTAGGCAGGCAGGCATTAGGTGGTTATAGTTGAAGTTGGAAGCAGTTTTAAAAATTTTTGTTCTATGGTTTTATAGGCAGTTAATAAATGTCATAGCTGCTAGTATGATAAGTGAAATTGTTCTAATGCACCAATTTGGAAGTTGTTTCTTCTCCTCCTCCGGCTTTTGTACTTGATTTGATTTCTATGTAAAATACCCAAGATTCAATTTCAGCTTGCTTAAATTCCTAAAAGTTTTGAGTATCATTCTTGATTTGCTCCATGCATCGTTTTGTCAATAGAATTGAATATTTGCACTAGCTGGTATTTTTAGGTCCCTGATTCATTCATTGTATGACATTCAGTCATTAACATGTATTATCATAGGCTTGAAAGCGCGGTATGTAATTTCAGTTAATTGTAATACTACAAATGACTATCTCAAGATTTATGGCTGGTTAACGCATGGGGAATATCCAATGATCATTGGTTAAGATGTGATTTTATTATCTTGCCAACATTGTGCATATAGAATGTGCCCACACCTGGATTGATTAGGTGGCTCACCACACCCCTTTATAGTACATTCTAAGCCATTCAAGCTTTGGCAGGAGGAAACATCAAAATGTTTGAGGAGTCATAATGATTTTTCATAAATTCTCTGGTGGTCTTTTGAAAGTAAAAAGTTCACTGACTTTTCAGTCTTTGCTATCTCCCAACAATTGACATATGCGAAATCTCTTATATGTCAGCTTCTCTCTCTCTCTCTCTCTCTCTCTCTCTCTCTTCAGAGAGACTTGAAGTAATTATAGTTTAAACTCATGCATACTCTCTTAGTTTTACTCACGGGGTTCCATTTGTTGATGTACTTGTGTTTCTGCTGAAACTTACAAATTTTCTTTGTTAATTGCTTGATCATTACTGTCAATTTACCAGTTACATGGGCAGCATCAAATGCAATTCTCTCCACCATTGGGGTCCCAGCAATTTCAGGGTAGGCAGCTGGCTTCTGGACCCATTCAGCATGGCATTGGTCAAAGTCAACTGAACCAAGGGAATCAATTGAATCGTCAGTTAAACCAGTTTTCTAGCCCTGCCAATAGTGCATTGTTTAATGCTGCTCAGGGTACTCCACATACCCAAATGGTCAGTTCTATACATGTTTCATTCCGATGTTGTCAATTTCTTGTCCATTGAATTGTTCTCTTCATTTAATTTTTCTTTTCCACTCAAGTAAGGTATGAATTTTTAATCACATTGTAATTTGGTAAGGTATAAATGCCAAGTACTCTTTAGTCTCTACATGAACTTGCTGCTTGAGAGTAGTTGGCTAGTAATGCCCTTACACACTGTCAACAGGCTAGTTCTTCCATGAATTAATCTATGCTGATTTCTCTAATTGATCTGCCTTATAATTCCTGGTATTTTGGAGTATTTGTGGAGGTTCATATATTGTCTTACCATAATTATTTTTGTAAGTGGTAGTTTAGTGTATTCTTGTGTTTAATTAGGATCACATTTCCACCTTTTGGTGGTCCTATTCCCAATTGAAAAGGTTTGTGGCTTAGAATTGTTTAGCGTCTGTAATATGCATTGGTTGTTAGTTTGTAAGTCACTTCTATTGAAAATTGCTTTAACTACTTCACAGTATGCCTTGCTAATCCACAAAGATGCCATGCTCAGTGAGCAGTCATTCTACAGCTATATGTGTGTGTGTGTGTGGAAGAATGCATTTTTCTAGTAGGATATGCTAATGGCTATATATTTTATTGTGCTGATAATTTGGGTGCATGTTCTCTTGTTATAGACTTTGATATTTGCTTGGTTGAAATTTGAACAGTATCCTTTATTTTCTTTCTTTCTTTCTTTCTGTGTTAAATCTAACAGCACAGAGAAAGCTGTGCTTCTCTAAGTAATGGCCGGTAACTTGGAATTTTGCAACCTCCCCAGATTTGTAGTGTCTCTGGTTCTGGTTGTTGATCTTTCAGTTGCCTTTTCTTTCTTAAATAATTTGTCTTGTTCGTATGCTCGAAAAGGGTGTTCTATGTTCACGAGTAGCTTGGTGTCCCTAAACTTTTTGATACGTATTATACGCACACTTCCAGTTCTGCACATGTTAGGCGATGCAGAAATAGGTCTTTAGCATTGTAATAGGGACCTGAATCCACGACTTCATGGAGATGCTTTTCCTAATAAGCTAAACGTGCCCCTACTATACCTCCGAAGTGCAATTATAAAGTAGATTTTTATACGGAAATGTCTTTCGAGCTGGGAACTGTAGAGGCTTTGTGAGCATCTCGTTTTTGTGGGATTTGATTTTGTTGTGCTCCCTTTTGTAAGGGTTTTCCCCTCATATAACGGGTGGCATTCCCTTAATGCCCATTTATAAAATTATTTACTTCAACAAATAAATGGAATTAGGAATCTTTACTGAGGAATATTGACAGCCTGTTTATATTTTAGTCATCTATGTTACTATATTGCCTTTTTTGGTGCCAACTCATAATTGAATTCATTTTCTAGTTCCTAATTTTGTTTGTTTGCAGTATTTCTGTTCCTAACCTTATCTTGTGTTAAAACTTTTTTTTTTAAAACCATTTTGTATGATAATGACGTAGACAAATCTTTGCCAAACTGTTCTTCATTGTATTCTTCCAATTCGTGGGAAGAGATATATGCTGTACCAATCTGACGGATTCTTTTTGCCCATGACAGATCTCAAACATGTCAGCTACAATGTCATCACAATCACTTCTGCCGAGAATGCAGGTCAGATTTTGATTGGCTCTCTCTCTCTCTCTCTCTCTCTCTCTCGTTTCATGAGCAATGCTGTAGTATCCAAAACATCATAGGAATAAAACACGGACCCACAATGTGGTACCATCGTAACCACGCTCTAACTAGCAATTTGGTGCTCTGGGGTTGGCTTGATGCCATCTTTAGCTAGCATAGATGGTGGATGGTGGTAATTGGCTTCACATGCTGAATGGGAGTGAGATATTATTTGCAAGTAGGTAGCTTTGACACCATATCTATTTTTGTTTTGACTAGATTACAAACCAAAAAGTATTCAATAACCATATCCATATTGAACTTTCGCTGTTTCGTGGTAAAAAAGGAAATTGACATGGAGATTTTGCGTGGTTAAAAACTCGTGGAGACACTAACGCTGCCACACTGGTGGGGTTGGGGTGGGGTGGGGTGGGGATGTGGAGTTTTGGGGTGTTCTTAGAGTTCCTGACACTTTAACCTTGTTTAGATACTGTTAAAATAATGGAATGCTGTGTTCGGTACTAAGGAAACAAAGTCCTGCAAACTCTGATGATTCAAAGATAATTTTGAAAGTTCTCTGTTCATTGTATGAAGACTTGCTGGTAAATTGGCATTGATCTCACTTTTGTAGCCTATTAGATCTAATAGGAGATTTATCTCCAGTTAGTTTTTTTTTTTTTTGCGGCAGACAATATAACTTCTCTTATAGCCAAAGTAGTCACATGCTGTAGCGTTTTATGTCGATTTGCATACCTTTCTTATAGATTCTGCTTCAGTGCCATGTTCTACAAGTTTAGTTTGGATTCTATTATTTTGTTTCATCATTGATCAAATGCCCTGATTTACTTTCTCATGCCCATTTCAATTCTATCAGTTTGGATTATCTGGTGGCAATCGGACTCATGCTTCCCAAATTCTGAGTGATCAAAGTATGAACCACATCCTAACCCTTCTCCATTTAACTTTATTATGGACTGGGTTTTTGAATTGTTGTTTTCCAAAAGAAAAAGGAACTGTGTGGTTATCAGAGGCATCATGTGCTCCTCCCCTATTATTCTTTGCTTCTAAATTGTGAATTCAAACTTAATTCACTGAACTGTGCTGAGGTTTTTCCTTCCTAGTGTTCAACATGGGAGCAGCCAATCCTGGCAATATGATGCCCATCCAACAGCAGCAGCAGCAACAGCAAAGTGCATTTGGAAACATGCCGCAAAATGCTCAGAATCTACAAGCCAATATGGTTGCCCTCCAGAACGCACAACAGAATCATCCCAACTTTCAGCAACAGAGACAGCAAAACCAACAGTGATGTAATATAGCCCCGAACTTTAGCAACTGGTTTTATTTATTAATGACAAATTCACAAGTAAGTTTAGGTTCTGTTGATTTGTATTGGAATGATTACCCTGTTTCTTACCTTTCCTTTGCCCTTTTTTTGATGCTTCTATAACGCCGGAATCCTAATTCCCTTATAACCACAATTTATTTGTCAAGAAGGCCTTATACGTTTTGACACTGGTGGATAATAACACGCCGGAATTATCCACCAGTGTCAAATAATTCCCTTATGTTGTGTTTACAAATTTTGTCAAGTAAGAAGGCCTTGTCGAGCAGTTAATTATCTAACAAAGGCATATACGTTTAAAAAAAGACACTTGACAACTAATCAACAAAAGAAGAAAAATACAACTGCTTACTAAAGTAAATAACCGCCGTGCGTTCCCCCTAATAAATAGAGTAGTTGAAAACAGTTGCCATTTATTCAAGAACTAAGGCTCTTTTGAAATTCAAGAGAAAAAAAATTCGGCGCCCATAAATAAGCTGATCGTGAAGGATCAACAACACACAATACACAGCACCACCCTCTTTGCTTTTTTCCTTCTTAGTTTTAAGTTTTGTTTTAGAATTTCAATTCCTTTACATTGTAAACCTTACATTTTTCTCGGCAATAAAACTTCCTTTACTTTTTGTTCAAGTTCTTATATTCGAATTCAAGTTCCTTCCAAAAAAGTCTTGAAATAAAGTATCGAATCACACCACAATCGCTTGAGTAGACATTTTCTGTGTCGTTCTAGACGGAAACATTTTATTTGGTTAACATTTTGTTAATAGTTGTTTGATGGTTCGTGTAAAGCAGCAACATTTGAAGCTGGGCCAGGGGAGCAAAGCAACACAATGTGAGATCGAAGGACAACAAAGTTCATATGAAATATTCTTGTGGCGCGGAAGAGGTAACCAACGAGAAAAATAAAGAAAGAAAGAAATCGATCAACTTTCAATTTCATACAAGTGAATTGTATCAGTTTGGCACTCTAACTAGTACAAGATCAATTAAATTGATAATAGCTTATAATTTGATGGGCTGTTAAGTAAAGCGTTGGAAACACCTGCTTTTGCTTGAAGTGAATAATGTCTCAGTTTTGGCCGTTAGTAATCTAATAGCTGCTTGTATGGGGTGGTGGATTCGGATGGATTTTCAGAGACCAAGAGCAGCAACTGCAGCATCTTAACACCAACCATTCTAACCTGCATTTCGTGAAAAAATGACTTAGGAAACATTTTCATTTTTAAGCTATAAACCGTTCTAACCTGCATTTCATAAAACCCAAAAAAAAAAAAAAAACACCACTAATCTCAAAACTTGCATGCATAGCACATTCATATATTTACTGAAAATTGTGTAGAAATTCTACGAAGAGCAGTAGCCATTGACTCTTGGGAGAGAGAGAGAGAGAGAGAGAACTTACAAGTCTTTCAAGCATGAACTTCTAGAATCCAATTCATCTCGGCTTGGACGATCCAACGAAAATACCAATGGCGCCGTGAGTGGGATGGGCTTGTGATGCACAAGTGGGAGGTTCTCTGCGGACGTATGGCTTGAAGGAGGTGGGGAGAAAGAGGGTGACGGAGATGGAGACAAATAGAAGAAATACCTTTGATGGCCAGGTCCTGTCCTACACTAACTGGAAGAGGCGATGGAGGTGTGGGAAGCGACGATGACGGAGACACATAACGAATCTTCATTATTCGCTGATTGATCACAAACAAGGACTCTCTGTCTCTCTGTCTCTCATTCCCTTCTCTCTCTCCCTCTCTTTAGCTGTGTTTAGCATCCATAAAGTGATAAAAGTCCTGCTATACAAAACTGGTTTGCCAATGACTTTTTGAATTGTAGGTATCACCTAATGGTCACTGCCCAACTCCTCATTGCCTATATGCCCCATTCTCAGATATGTTTCATCATTATTACAAAAGTTTCAATTTTTGTCTATTAGGTAGAGGAATTCACGTGAGGTACAACTAAAAATAAGCAGCAGGAAGGCAAAACAGAAAACAAGATGGCAGGTTTATTATAATCTGGTGATTTGGTGACATTGATCTTCAACTGTTCTGACCAGTTGCAGTTGCATGTGAAGCACCAGAATGTCTGCTTTGTCTTTTCTCTTATTTTTTCGTCAAGTCAGAATGGTTTCTTTGTCTCTTTTCTCATCAAGTATTTAGATTGAAATGCTCTGCATCCGTTTAACAATCTGCTACCCCCAATCCCCATTGTTCGAATCATTAACCACAATTCCTATTCCAACTTTACTTCCAGCTTTTAGAGCAACGAAACTGTTTAGTATTTAGGTCGTTTAGCTCATTGCCAATTTGTGACCTTTCCTCTAAACCATGAACTCTCGAATGTTCTAGCGGAGTTAAAAAAACAAAAAAAGTTATACTTTTGGTAATGTCAAATAAATAGCAAGCCAAAAAGGTAGAACTTACATTTATAATTGAAAATTTGGTGCAGCTGTAAAGGAGTTCATCATGTTGCAGTGCTACTTCAGGGAAACTTTCTGGAAAAAAGTGATAGCTAATGTCAGTGTTCTTCATAGGAAGGTCAATTGTTCATTGGCAATAGTGAAATGCATAGCAAATCCATATCATGGATGCATGAATGTAAAAATGCCCAACTGTCCATAAAGGAAATCTTGAAATGATGAGCAGCTCAAAGAGTAGCTGGTTGAGGCTATCGGCAATACTTAAGGCCGCCACTTGACCGCATATCGGATTAAAGAGATTGGACATCAATCCCAAGATTTGTAGCTAATGACCAAGATGGACAATAAGATGAGTAAATAAAGAAATAGAGAACATGTGAAACAGGACACCAAAATTCACTTTGTTTATTTTAACCGCTGCTTTCTAACAATGTTCAAGAGATGCAAAACAGGATACCCAAATTCTACGTAGATGGAATCCAAAAAGATATAATTTCAGAAGGTCTAGATTTGATGCCCTATCTTCCACATCCAAGGCTCTCACAAAGAAGCTCAGTGTGCAATTTCCCCAACATAAATACCAGCTTTATAGGTGGCAGCCAAAAAGTAACAAGATGGAAAACAAAAAAGAGAGGAGAAGCCACGCTGTCCTTGCTCAGTGATGAAAATCTTTTGTAATTTCTCCTTTCTGATAGGTAAGTGGGAAGGGGACACCAGGAGTTACCCTATTCATGGGTGTGGATACCCTTTGTTATCACAAATTAAAAACAAATTGGTTTCGTCTGCTGGATGCCTAGAAGCAATTCATATATTACCATTGAAGATTGACCCAAACCAACTTAACCACATTTTTTTTTTCTC
The DNA here is from genome assembly GCA_034768845.1 of Heliamphora exappendiculata. NCBI lineage: Eukaryota > Viridiplantae > Streptophyta > Magnoliopsida > Ericales > Sarraceniaceae > Heliamphora > Heliamphora exappendiculata. The sequence continues at coordinate 519,496 of JAOTRH010000016.1, read as the reverse complement.
TTTCAAAACCACAGCCTCTGAGCAATATGCTAACTATCAACATTTTCTGTGCCCTTTGCTAGCTTTAGTGGACTGGATGAGACCAGAATATCTAATCCTATAAATCTGCAAAAAGGGATGCATATAGTAGTTCCATTATTTAACTGTAATCACACAATGAGAGAAAAGATAGTTTAGCAAACTCCAACAACGCAAGGCAAGCTTGCCAAAGTAGTTCTACCATACAACTACAAAGCCAACCCCCCCAAAATACTACTTCCTAATGATCAAACCAGCTGTAATCAAACACGAACATAGTCCTAAACTAATGTCTTAGTAGTAAAGATGGGTAGGGCGTATCAGTACAAGTTAGAAAGAAAATTTCTGAAACTCATTATTATGGTGCCATCTAACAAAAGACAGTTCAATCCCAAGTGGCAGCTTCTATGCATTCGCAAATACATATCCTTCAATGATAATAAATTATATTAAACACAAAGGAGTGTTGCATACAATGTTTCAACATAGCTGTTACATGAAATCTGTTGCAGAATTTCAGTACAACTTATATTGTTTTTTCAGAAAAAGAGATACAAATTAACCTAAGTGGAGAAAACATGTGAAAAGAACTTTCCAAGAAATAGGTTTCCTCAAAGTTCAAAAAGAACTTTCGAAGAAATAGGTTTCCTCAAAGTTCACTATTGACTGGCGCAAAGGTAGGTAACTGTGGTCTGCAGCAACCAACACAAGGTCCACACGTCATTCTAACAATTCATGGATCACGGATCACACACACATGCACATGTATATGCAGAAATAAAATTGAACAAGAGTATCCATATACATAGAAATAATGCAATATCTGAGTTGTTTTTCTTTCTATCACCAGCTTTTAAAAACATCATGATACATATTACAAATCAGATTTTCCTCATCACTAGCATAGTATCAGGAGCATGTCATTCATCAAACAGAAGTTTTAGATCATTCCAACCAAAATTTCAATATGTCATCTTTCCAGCACTTTCATATGCAAAGAAGAGGAGACCACATTACCTGCTAACAAAATATGCAATCATTTTATAATTCTAATAAGTCCTTGTAGAATAACTTGGTATCCTTTGTTGCTTATTTCCAACTCCAAATTCTCCTACGGGAAGAAAAACGAAAAGGAAGTCCATGTCTCGATGAAGTTTTTACGCACAAATTGGCCAGGATATTCTACCACACTATTTTAACCTTCGTCACCAAAGTTAACGTGACCTGAGACAGGCTCACAACTGTTATATTGTTCAAAACCTTCCATAATTGAGCAGGAGTTTGCAAGAAATAAATGAGAGGGAAAGGGGGAAAAAATGTGCATCAAACCAAATATATTATTAGATGAATACTAAAAAAGACTCCCCAGCAACAAGAAGTTCGGTAAATAAATTCCATTTAAATATTTTAGCAAAGCAAGTTCGACTTCTCTTGATGCAACAGGAGTAAGCCAAACTCTAGAGATCACTGCCCAGGTAGATTCATTGGTTCAAATTGACGAGATTACTTCCATTCCAAATGAGTGTGTCTAAAGTTCCAAGACCGGTTAGCCCAAGACCCTAGTTCTAATCGTTAACTTGGATGTTTTGCCAATGGAGGGTGAAAAGTAGATATACACAGGTGCCGTTGATCGGAATGATGGCTGAACTGAACTCGTGCTAAAACTGTGGTCCATTAGATCAAGATTGCAAGAAAAGGATCAGTCGAGTAAATTTGTTTGGTTCTTTCCGAGCTTCAATGCTCTTGCTTAACATGTAGTCGGTCGAGAAAGACATCAACAAATGAAGATAGACGAGTGGATTCCCTTCCTTTAAATGTTTTATTCTTCCACCCTCCCCCATCCATAAAGGCATAGCTCGCTCCATCTCACCCAGCCAGCTGGAAGGAATGAAGGAATCAACTAGGTCCCATGGGCAATACATTATCAATGAAGCTAACTCCGCCTGTTTTGCTTGCTAGATCCTAGACAAAAGTCCTACCAATGGCAGCTCGACCGACTGCTCTGTCCAATCGGTTGGATGCACGTAACTTCCTGGGTGGATGGTATATCGTGAATAAAGGGCAAAGGGGGGCGTGTGTGACCGGTTGTTGTCTGACCATTCTTCGCTATTTATCCTCTCCTGGCAGGAACACACTTTCTGTTGGATATCGCTATTAATCAAAGGTAGTCGGAAAGAAACAAACAATTGAATGTTGGGCCCTTGCTCCTCTCCTGGCAAAGAATGAATGCTTGAGATAGGAAATAAAAGATATCGCTCAAAACTGCTACTGTCGACACATCCCTCCTTTATTGATTTATTTATGTCGGCAGGGGATGGGCTGCCCAAGCAATGCAGCTACTAATGCACTTGTCCCCTTCCTTCTTGCCTCACTTCCGTTCTAATACTTTATTCAAGCGAGCTACCCCACATAGCAGGTAATCCTATCCCAACCCTTCTGACTGAGGCGAACCCACATCAAAGTGACAGAATTCACGCCACCTATATATGGCGAAGTTAGGATTTCTATTTCCCCAAGCGGAGGTCCTGGAGAAAAAAAAAAAAAAGTCACCTCGGACAGACAGAGCTGCAAAATCTAGTGAACAAAATTCACTAGGGTAATAAGATATTCCCTTTCAAGCAAGAGTGGACCCGACCATCTATCTCATTTATTTGGGGAAACCTTTCCTAAAACTGGTCATTCTGAGACAAACAAAAATCGCTAGCAATCAATTCAACTGGTGCCTCTATTCGTTCCTTCATGAGTTGGTTCTGTCCCGCCCGTAGCTCCTTCAGTTGGCATTCCGTTAATAAGAGAAATCGTGGATATGGAGGTCTGAAAGGCAGCTTCACTCTAGAGTGCCGGAGAGGGGAGAGTAAATGGATGTTATGGCAGAGAGAGAGCTATCGCCGAGAAGCATAGATAGTTGGTTCCATCAGATGTGGTCATTAACCGGCCTCTCTAGTAGGAATCCTTCGGATCAATAGCGAAGCAAAGGAATAGAAGAGGAGCCCTACCCATATCCATTCATGGATATTCCGATTATCCGCAATAGACATGGCTACCTCGATCCTCCCCTTCTCGTTCAACCCTCTCCTCCTGATTGAGGACCAACCTCTATCAAATCCGTTACCGACCTTCTCTACCTGCATTTGAAATTTCGGGGTGAGTTTTGGGCGAGTAAGGGAGGATTCTCTTTTGTTGTTTTCGCAACCTTGCTTCCCGACCGACCTTTGATATCGAGATGTATAGAAATTAACAAGATCAGGAGTTGTTAGATCGAATGTGCCACTTGCTATCGGGCCGAGTAGACGAATCTAATGCCAAAAACTGCACCGATGCAAAACCTTCCATCCACAGTCCATTAAATGTGTCCTTAAACTTTGCTTCATTCTCATTCGATGTGGATTGGATGACCAGAGGGGGAGACACACAAGCTTTTTCAGCATTAACAGTTCTCCTTTCCTCCCAATGCCAAAGGAGGGTGAATAGGTCAACCCCTAGGGCTATTCATTCCATTCGAGTCCTTGCCCCAGAGCTATCAGCTATTAGTTATCCATCTGCCTCTATCTTTGATGGCCGAAGAAGAAAGCTTTAATTAAGTGGCTCCGGTCCTCAGTCATTCCATTATATATATGTTAACAACTGGCCGTAATGGAGGCAATAAATTCAATAGCGGTATGTGAGTCCCAAATCGCCCATGCCCCGCTAAGATGGAGCTTGGTTGATATCATTCTTTCCGACCAAAGATTGAGATTTATACCATCCAGAAATTGATACCAGATGTGCTCAAATTTACAAAAGAAAAATGCAAAAAATGTCAGGAACCTAAAGTACTAAGCAAGAGCAAGAATCTGCGTCTACATTAGACACATTATTTTTTATGTCATGCAGGAATGATAGAAATGGAAGCTGACTTTCTAGATTATAGCAGGGAAAACAAGAAAAAGAAAATAAGAAGAATAAGAGAGAGAGAGAGAGAGAGAGAGAAGCGTAACGAAAAAGCAAAAGCAAGGGCAGCATGCAAATATTAAGTTCAAACTTTCCTTCTTGGAGAACCAACCTGAAGCTGTTAGCATCGAAAGGTTCCTTGTGATCCATGAATGTACCCCAAAGGGGGCACTAATCTCCCTACTGCACAAATATGAGAATAAATACAATTCCTGAGATTGCAATAATGTTCTCTTCCATAATGTAGTTCAAAAGGACAAACACAAGAACCCCTTTCAAGGTTTTTACCATCAGATCCAGTACATGTAAAAGATTGAGAACATCCTCAAAGACAGTAGGCAGACTTGTTGCAAGTAGCATCATCCATCTACAAGGATTGAAACCAAAGTTAAAACACCTATGCAACTAAAATAACCCAGCAAGTGCAATAAATTAATAACCATCAATTTGCAGCATAAGCACACATGCAGAAGCTGATACAGATTATGCACAACATCTCATAATTTTATCTATTCATCAATATGCCACATAGCATAACAAATCCTTTCACAATAACAGCATTTATGACAAAACAAATGTGATAATAGGGAACACAAAACCCTATATGCTTCTAAATATATTTCAAAGTACAGTTGAATAGATAGGTGGAAGACATTGAATACACACAACTTTAATAATACCATATGCTGGGCTCTAACATATACTTTATAGTGCTACAATCCAATCCATCGTCTACTAAAGAGGGGATAAGCTAAGTGTATATAAGCTTATTAGACACTCTACCCTTGTAATCCGGTTTTCAAAGGTGAGTTCTATCACAAAGTTTGTAACATTTATTATTGGAGTAGCTAACATGCCAAGTATGGGATTAGATTCGACCTATTCACGTATGAGATCGAATGAGTTGCTGTTTTGTGGTCGGAATCACGGGGAGAGCAACTTATAGACTGGATTAAGATATCAAAGTAATGTGAAGGGTTATAGTGCTAAGCTTTATAGACTGGATTAAGATATCAAAGTGACGTGAATGGTTATAGTACTAAGCTGAATACTGATAGGTGAGTGCAGCCGTCAAAAGGAAAAAGCCTACCATCGGTTCAGTGTCAATAGCTTGGACCATCAGGGCATTAGCTACGAAGCGTAATGGTATGTACCGATCCTTTGCCAGATTGACTAAATATGGGATAATGTAAGTGTATATTTACATTAGGCCCTCTCCACTTGTAAGCTGATTTTTACTCTACCCAAGAATTTGCAACATATAGCTTGATGGCCAATGATAGTATACTGAAAAATAGAAGAGAGCTTCATGAACAATGAAGCCATGTTGTGATAAATGAAATCCAAAAGCTTTGTACAATCACCCACAAAGATAACTGATAATGGTGTTACCTTGAAGGATCTTGATCGAGCCAATATCATTGATGGCTTTATGAGCTTCGCAGAATAGGAGCTCTACTGTCTGTGCTTAGAAATAGTCAAGTTCCTTTGACCACTATATCTCAACCCACTGAAGCAGCCACATCCAAAATGTCATCAGAGCCAGATGTGCATTCTATAATATCGACCAAATTGCCACTTACATTTACACCACGGGTAAGTCCTTTGAGCAGGAGCACCCCCAGCGCCTTATCTGGCACCAACTCCGAATTGCACATCTCAATGAGTAGATTGAAGGCTGAACGAGAGTACCGCGATTTCCTGAGGAGATTCTTTATCATATAAAATGCATTATATTCCAATTGAATACCTGCATCAATCATTTCTTGTAGGATATGTCTAACCGTTTTTATGTCTCTTTCCCTACAGAAACCGGAAAGCATTACGTTAAATGTATATGCATTTGGAGCTACACCAACCTCCTTCATCTGGCTGTACAAACTATAAGCCTCTCCAGATCTACCACCTCTGAAAAACCCATGGATGGCAACTGTGTATGAAACAACATCAAGTGGGTATTTCTCTGCAACGGATTTCCTGAACAACACAATAGCTCGGTGAAACTTACCAGAACTTATAAGCCCGTCTATGATTATAGTATGAATGTGAGGGTCAAGACAAAAGTGGTTCCTGACAATACCGCAGTACACATTAACTGCCTCACCGATCCTTCCCAATCTACACAGTCCATTTAGTAATCCAGCATAACTGTATCCATCTGGAATAAAACCTCTATCTATCATGTCATTATAAAACTCAACAGCACCAGATGGATAACCTGCTCTACAAAAATAACTCATAAGGGAGTTACAGACCACTAGGTCAGCTTCTATATCAAGTCCACTTATCAGAATGGGTAGAAGATCGAACTGTCTGGACATATGGATGATCGACATTATAGAACACAGAGTATAAGAGTCAGGTATTAGATTTCGTTTTGGAAAACTAAAGAAGACATCAAGTGCATCATCGTACCTCCCAATCTTAGAGAAACAATCTATTAACACGTTACAAAGAACCAAGTCAGGGGAACATCCCTTAGATTCCATGGTGCCGAGGATACGTAACGCCCTGCCAGGCATTTGGGATTCCATATAAGCCTTGATTAAAGAGGTGCATGTAACAACATTTGGTGAACACCCAGTCTCAACCATCTTCTCTAATAAATAACCTGCCATAACAAGTTTTCCAGACTTGCAGAACCCATCAATCAGAATACTCCAAACACTCACAGAAGTAGGAATGCCCAAAGAGATCATCAGACCCAACAGTTGTAATGCCTCCTCCAGCCTACCCAATTTGCAAAAACTATTAACCACCATTAAAAAGGTCCTAGCATTGAGATAATACCCCTTTCTCAACATCTTCTGGAGCACATCCCTGATATTCATCAAATCATTGAGCTTGCATAAATTACAAATCGCAATGCTAAATGTCAAGAAATTTGGGTCCTGTGTCTCCTTCAACATTCGAAGGGCTACATCGACCCGTCCAATCTTGAACGACACATCCATAATAACATTCCGAGCAAACGTGTTGGGGGTGTAACCATAATTAAACATTTCCTCAAAGGCCTCAAAAACCAAATTACACATTCCTCCGTGCCAGAAAATTCTCAACAAAAGCAAAAAAGTTTGTGGCTTTGTGACACATCCGACACCCTCTAATTGATTAACAACTTTTTTCACCGTCCGCAACTGTTGGGCGAGCCGGGCGACTACAATAACCATGTGATCGAACGCATCTCGATCATGGAAGTACTCAGGTTGCCGAGCACACCAGAGGAAGAAGCTCAGAGCAATCAAATCAGAAGGGCAGTTTCGTAGAGTGGAAAACACTATTTGAGGGGTGAGTACGGTTCCCGAACTCTCCAGAATTGGTGGAGAGTGCGTTGCCGTGGAGAATTTTTGACGCTTTTCAATAACGCATCCAATTGGTGATAAAAGGCTGGGAATTGAAGCGAAAGACGGTGTTCTGATGATTCGACGTGAAGCTGCGTGTAAGGATATCCTGCTCCATCTCCATATCATTTCCACTGCACACTTCTCCAAGGGACGCGAACCGCAGCATGAAAAAGAATAGATGTGTTCAGAGAATTAGAGGGAAAAGTCTGCCTCTTTGGCAAGGTTTATGCTACGTGTAAGCGAAGCGGTATTGGGGCAGGCATGATGCCCAAAACCATTTCAAGCCATTAGATTTTAAAGAAGTAATCCTAGCCCGGCTAATAGGTAGGTATTCCGTCGTCGTTCACTTTAGACCGATCTCTCTCTCGCTCTCTCACGCTACCCTCTCTCTTATGGCTGTGTAGAATTGGTTGGTGACGGCTGTGTGCAATGATTTATGGATTCATCTAGTGGTCGGGAAGCTAGTTGGGTCCACGCAATCTGTATGCAATGCTTTGGTAATGTTTAATTATTTGAATTTATTGAGATTTAGTCTTATTTAAAAAATATGCAAGAATTCTAATTCCACCTTCTTTTTGTGTTGAATTTAGTTTTTTTATTTAAATTTTATATTTTTTTGTGCAATATACCCATTAACAATTGATGCCTCATTTTTATTTTAAATACCTTGATACAATTGGGTTAGCGAGCCTCATCTTCTCCAAGACCTAATCATAGTATATTTTACCAATATTTTTTTCGCCCACCTCGCTCCCGTTTTCTTCGTTTGGGACTGTATCCCTCATCGGCTTATCTCCGACCTTTCCACATCCTTACTTGCCTATATCCCTTCTGAAGCTGAAATTTGAACTGCCTTTTTTATCACAAGTATTGGGGCATCGTTGGTCCCTCTGTGTGCGACTTAATAAAACACTGCTTCCATGTGAATCCTTTTCCCCTGAAGCTAACAAAACTCTGTTCACCCTCATTCCTAAAGTTTTCTCCCCGACCACCATCAATTAGTTCAAGCCTATTGGTCTCCGTAATGTTAGTTACAAGATCTTGGCTAAAGTTTTGGTTAATAGACTCAGACCTCTGCTTTTGGAGATTATCAGTCCCTCCCAATCTAGCTTCGTCCCAGGTTGGCAAACTTCCAATAACATTATCATTTGTCAGGAAATCTTCCACTCCCTGCGTCGTAAAAAGGGGGAAAAGGTGGTATAATTTTCAAAATTGACTTTGAGAAAGCGTACGACAAGATCTCGTGGACTTCCCTTCATGACACCCTTGTCTTCTTCATCTTTAACTATGATTGGATTGAGCTTGTTATGAATTGTGTTACCAGCATGTCCTTCTCTATTTTTTGGAATGGTGACCAGCTCCCTTACTTTTTTTCTGGCAGAGGCTTAAGACAAGGTGACCCCCTATCACCTTATCTTTTTGTCCTTTGTATGGAACGCCTCTCCCTCCTTATCAACCACTCTGTTGATTTAGGTTGTTGGAAAAGGATCAAAGCCTCTCAAAATGGGCGCCCTTTCAGCCACCTTCTCTTCGATGATGATATTCTCCTTTTTGTGGAGGCCTCTATTAAAGGTGTTGAAACCGCCATGATTGTCCTTAACTCCTTTTGCAACTCTTCTGGCCAGATCATTTGCCTCTCTAAATCCAAACTCTTTGTCTCTCCCAACATCCTTTATATTGTTGCTACCTCTTTTAGCCACTCTTGTGGCATTCCTATCACCCAAGATCCGAGCAGATACCTTAGGGTTCCCCTCATCCACTCCCATGTCAAAAGATGACATTACGAGTACATTCTTACCAATCTTAATAAGAAGGTCTCTGGATGGAAAGCGAAAACCCTTTCTTTCATGGGTAGAGCGACTTTTGTTCAATCTGTCACCACCACCATTCCTAATTACCCCATGCAAACCTCCAAACTTCCCTCCCCTCTTCTTGATAGTATTGACAAGGTTAACAGGAATTTTCTTTGGGGTGATTCTGTTAATGGAAAAAAAATTCACCTAGTGAATTGGAATACTATGTGTAAAAGCAAAAAAACTGGGGGTCTTGGGACTAGAAAAGTCAGAGCCAATAACCTTGTTTTCCTCACAAAATTACGCTGGAAATTTCTCACAGAGCCGAATTCCTTGTGGGTGGATATGATTAAAAAGAAGTATCTCCAATCAAATAATTTATTCGAGAGCTCGAGTAAAGGTAATTTTTCACATACCTGGAGAAGTATCCTTCTTTCAAAAGACATCTTGTCTAAGGGGATGAAATGGCTAGTAGGCAATGGTGAAACAATCTCGCTTTGGAAGGACTTGTGATGTGGGAAACACCATCTTATGCTTACCCACCCTGACATAGCCAACAATCCTACCAAAATCAAGGACATTCTCACTGACAACTCTGATTGGAATCTTACTTCTTTACATAATTTTCTTTCTCATGAAGAGATTGCTTCGATTTTAACTACTTCAAAACCTACCTTCAGCTCTTTTGATGACACCCCATGCTGGACTTTATCCAGTACTGGCAAATTTAACCAAAAATTTGCCTACAACCTAATTGAGAACAGGGAAGAGGCTTCCGAAAATTGGAATTGGGTTTGAAAGCTTCACCTACCCCAAAAAATCAAAGGATTCCTCTGGACCTGTCTTCATGAGAAAATCCTCTACCGCTATTTGAACTAATCTTTCTTGCTTGCAGGTTCACCATTCTGAGACTAATATTACTTGGCATGACTGACTTACTAGCAATATGAAAAATCCCACTTGCTCTTTGGGAACGGTGATTGCCTACACCATTTTTGCAGTCACTCTGTGGTAACTCTGGCTTGCCAGAAATAAACTTATTTTTTATGGGATTAAAGGAGATCCTCCTCATATCATTAACACTATCTTCACTTTCTCTGAGGATATCTCTTTGGCTTTTGTGGTTACTCCACCCCTTCTCCCCATGTTTCTCTCAAGCTAATCAAATGGACTTTTCCTATTGCAGGTAAACTAAAGCTTAACACTGATGGATGTTCCCGTGACAACGTGTGGATTGCTGGTTTTGGAGGTGTTTTTAGAGATAAAAGTGGGCAATGGATTACTGGTTTTTATGGTCGCCTTCAGGACTGTACCAACTTAGAAGCGGAGCTCTGGTCCATCCTGAATGGCCTTAAGAAAGCATCTGGAGAAGGCCTTCATGATCTGGACATCGAGACTGACTATCAAGTGGCCCTTAACTTGATTCCCGACGGAGACATCTCCCACTCACCGCACAAAGCTCTCGTTGAGGATTGTCGCAAGCTCGTGATGGACACTGCTAGCAATATCAGACACGTCTGCCGCGAGGGAAATCAAGTGGCAGATGGTTTAGCAAACCTAGGAGCAGATCAAGACGATCATTTGGTTTCTATGTACTCCCCCCACCTCAATTGCACCTCTTCTTGGTGCTAATGCTGCGAGAGTTGCTTTTGAAAGACTTTAGTCTCTTTTTTGTTTGTTGTTATTTCTTTTCTTTTCGACTAATTAAAAAAAATTGAGAGAGAGAGAGAGAGGAGCAAAGAACTCCAAACAATGTAAAAGAAAAAGAAAAAACTTGAGGGGCTTTCAGCAAAAGGTCAAAAAAATTAAGTTTTAACATGCAATATCCATCAACAAAATTTTTAACGCGCGAGATCCAATCGCTTACAACACAGATAAATTTAACACAAACAGATAAATTTATTTGTAATGCATACAGATAAATTTATCTGTCGTCTTATTTTATACAAGACAGATAAATTTATTTGTGTTATTTATACAGATAAATTTAACTGTACATTATCAAAACATGTATCAAGTACATAAATAAATTTATCTGTCTTGTATACATAAGCAGACAGATAAATTTACCTGTATGAAGAACAATATGTCTTTTCAAAACACGTATAAAACACACAGATAAATTTATCTGTATACTTATTTATGCAATATAGATAAATTTATATGTTTGTCTTTTCAAAACACGTATAAAACACACAGATAATTTTATTTTTATGCTTATTTATGCAAGAAAGATAAATTTATCTGTGTGCTTTATACATGTTTTAAAAATACACTAATTAAATTTATCTATTTTAGGGTTCGATTAAACTTCGCGCGTTAAAATTGGATCTCGCGTGTTAAAAATTTTGTTGGTGGATGAAAAATTAAAACGCCGCTACTTTAAGGACTTAAGACTAAATTTTCAAAAACTTAAAATAGTGCGATAGAAAGATAATAGTAATGAAGAACTCAAAAGTTTAAATAATTGATGAACTTTTGTCTGTTTATTTTGTATGAAAAATACTAAGGAGATGAAAGAATATGTTTAAATCTTTAGATATAAATTAATAGATGTTATTGTACGAATGCTTAGGTATTTTTGCTAGTGCTAAATTATTTTTAAAATAAATATATTTTTCTTTTTTAAAAAATAGTTATTTGCAATGAAGATTCGTCGCAAATAACAAAAGATCTCTTTTTACAGTCACAAATAATACCTTTTGCAACAGATAATTTTTCGTCGCCAAACAAGTTCATTTTTTCCTTAGTATTTGTGACGTAATTTTTCCGTCGCAAGAACTTCAATCTTCCGTCGCTAATATTTTGCGACGGCTTCATGCGGTCGCTGAAACTCTTTTGCGACCCGGACAGTTTGTTCCCATTCGCCGTCGCAAGCCGACGCAAATAGTATTAGCGACGGGGAAATGACTATTAGCGACGGTATAAATCCGACGCAAAAAACTTTTTTTCTAATAGTGCTGGGAGTACCTAATAATTTGTCTATTACTTCAGGTAACATTTTTACATTGTTAAAGCAAATAGTATACATTTTTACTGTATTATACGATTTATACTGTTTTTAAGTTATTGTATCTTTCTAAAATAAATTATACGGCACACTTGATGAAGTCGTACTTAATTTAAAACTTTTTAAGTCAATGCATTTTAAGTTTTCAATTTCAAATGAAAACAAAAAATTAGTTTTTAATTTTCAGTTTTCATACAGCAATTAGTTTTTATAAATGAAAAAATAGTTTTATTTTATTTCAAGATAAACATATATTGTTTTTATTGCTACTACGTGCCTATTTTTTTATCTGCCTCTCTCTGTCATCCCTTTTTCCTTCATATTAGCGACGGGAAAGTGACATCAAAAGGACTTAATCAACAAGGGTTTGACATTTTTTTTAGGTAGACTTTTTTCTTTTTTTAAGATTTATGCTATTTTTAAATTGTTCTCTTTCTAAAGTAAATTATGTGAGAATCCTGATAAAATCCTACTTAATTTAAAAATTTTCAACTCAATGTATTTTAAATTTTCAGTTTTAAATGAGAATAAAATATATTTTCAAATTTTTAGTTTTCATACAGAAAGAAAGTTTCAGCAATTAGTTTTTGAAAATGAAAAAAAAAAAGTTTTTTATTTTATTTCAAGAAGAACATACATTGTTTAAACTTCCATACGAGAAAAAGGTTTCTTTTTTAAAGAAGATTTTTTTTTGTTTGCTTCAATAATCTATTTTACCTTTTAGGGTAAAAATTTACAAAGAAAAAACCACTGGGATGGATTATTTCTCAAATAGAATTTTGCTAAGCAAAAAAAATGGGATGATCAAAATATAAGATTTCTATTTTGTAGTAATTACTTTTTATTATTGAAAAATAGCAGTTCTATTTTAATTTTTAATTTTTAGATTGAGAAAAAATAACCCCCAAACAATAGTATTCATGGGGGTGTAATTTTGGCCCCATCCGGTCTAGTCGTAGTTTGGGCAGGCTAAGCCCGGTAGACTCGCGTTAAATTTTCAGGCCGGGCCAAACTTTTTCGTCGATGGGTCAGCACAGGTCCTAGAAATACTGGACTTGGGCTTTGGGCGAGCTTTCGCGCCTTGGGATTTTTTGGGTTTTTTTTTTTTTTTTCTTTTTTTGTTTAATTTATTATATATATTTTTATTTTTATTACTGTTATAGTTATTTAGTTTATAAATTTATAATATAATGTTAGTTTACTACTTTATTAGTAATAGTTAATATGTTAACTTAAAAACTATAAATTTAAAGTTTATTATATTATATAAGTTTATAACTAATAATTTATTAATTTATATATTATAAACTAATATATTGAACTTATAATAATAAGTTTTTTAAATTAAACTATAAATTAGTTACTAGTTTATTATATTATATAAATTTATTATTTTATTAAGTATTAAACTATAAACTATAAACCAAGTTTTTTGTTGGAATCATGAAAATTGCAGTTGCTTGTGAGATTTTTATTGTTAAAATTATTATATCATGTTTTTTTTTATCCAATGAATTCTCAAATCATGTGAATTGTAGTGACAATAATGTTAGTAACAAATACAACAAATTTTTTCAATTTTTTTCTAAGATAAATTACATTGACCTCCCATGAGTTTTAGCAAAATATCAATCACCTCATCTGTAGTTTTGAAAATACCACTAACTTTTTTCTTAAATTTAATTTTTGAATCAATTAAGCTCAACCATTAAATATTCCATTAAGTGTAACGGAAATCACCGTCTCTGCTATCTCTCTCTTATATGTCCTCTCTCTCTCCCTCTCTCTGCTCTCTCACTCTCATATATATATATATATATATGTGTGTGTGTGTGTGTGTGTCAGTTGCAAAACCCATCACGCCACCACCACGTCGGCGTTGTAATGGTGGTGGTGGCGTGGTGGGTTTTGCAGCTGCAATATACATATATTCGACGGCGTTGTAATGGATGGTGGTGGCGTGGTGGGTTTTGCAACTGACACACACACACACATATATATATATATATATATATATACACATAAGAGAGAGAGAGAGATAGGAGAGAGAGAGAGAGCAGAGGGGGGAAGAGAGAGAGAGGACATATAAGACAGTGATGGCATAGACTGATTTTCGAGGATTGAATTTAATTAATTTAAAAATTAAATTTGAGGGAGGTTAGTGACATTTTTAAAATCATAGAGAGGTAGTTGATATTTTGCTGAATCTATGGAGAAGTCAGTGTAATTTATCCTTCTTTCTATTATTGTTCTTGCTGCTTTAGATAGTTTGTAATATATAATTGAGTTTTTTTTTAATCTAGGCAGAGCTTGTATATATTGCGTTGCTTGCTTTTATTATAGGTTATTTTGTAAACGGTTAAACCGTTGAATTATTCGAAAAATAAAGAAAACTTTGCTAATGTTTTTATAAAAAATTAATACTTAAATTATTTTTAAAAAAATCATTGAAAGTTTGACGTCTTTATTCTTTCCTCATTCTTTGTACTGTTGTTCTTACTATTTTAGATAAATTATTAAAATGCATTAGTAATTTAAAAAAATAATAAAAATATATTTAGTCACTGATCAATTTCTAATTAGTTTATAATTTATAATATAATACATTAATTTATAATAAACTTATTAGGTTATATTAAATTTACTAATTTATTAGTTATTAAACTATAAATTTAATAACTGATAATTTACTAGTTTATTATATTATATAAGTTTATAGTTTTTGCAGTAAATTAATAAAGTAGTAAATTTATAAACTAATGTTATAAGTTATAAATATATAATTTATTATTAGTTATTACTTATTACTTATTAGTTTATTATTTACTTATTATTATGATGTTATATTTTATTAGTTTATAAATTTATATTTTATTAGTTTTTATATTTTATATTTTATTATTAGTTTAACAATTAAATGTAATAAGTTTGAACAATTAAAATATTAAAATGTAATATAAATTTTATTAATTAAAAATTAAACTTTAACAATAATATTATATTTTACATATTATAAGTGTATTGTACACTTTCAAAAATAAAAAAAATTGTATCACTATAGGTAAAATACATCTCAACTAGGTTGGCACATACAAACCTAACAATTATTTGCATTATTCTTTACTTAAAATACATTACAAATGAAATATAAAATTACAAATATAAAAAAATAGCATTTATATATTCAAAAAATAAAAATAAAAACTAGTCTGAGCCTGATAATTCTTCAGGCGTTCCACATGTTATAGTTTCTAAATCTGCTTCTAGTCTATCTTTCTCGTTCATTTCTTGATACTTTTTTTCTGCGTAAATTCTGTCGCGTATGATCATTAAGCTTGCACTATCTGTTGTATCTGCACTAAAAGCTGTCTCTGGAGCAATGTAGAGACATGATCTACAAGTATATACAAGTTATCGCGGACAATATTGATCACAACACATCGTGTTGTTTTTAATACTCTAAAATATCAAAACTATCTTCATTTAAATTTTCTACAGCATCAAAATAATATTGGAGTTATGTTATAAAACTCTCATGAATCTCAAAAAGTATCGTTACGACTTCGAGAAGAAATTCTAACCGCGGGTTATGTTGATTGAAGTATTATATTAATTTTATATTCATCATATAAATTTTTAAGTGTTTCATTTACTACTTCAAGTTGGTTTGCCTATAAATACTTTCTAAAAAATATTGTAAACTAATATTTTTACTAGTATGATCTAGTATTGAAACTATTCAAAAAATATGTATTATTTTATTATAATATTTATCAAATTTATGTTTCATACTAACTATCATATGATAATAATTTACATTGATTAAAAAATTTTCAAATATTGTAATAATTTTTTTTAATTGCAGTAAAACTAATGAAGTGGTAGGAGTGTAAATGTAAGAAATAATTTTGTTACTTGATCAAAAAATTTATAAATTTTTTTATATACATTTAAATTATAGTTAATTAGCGAAGAGTCCCATTTTTACTAATTATATTGAGTTAAGTCCCAGTTACAAGTTGATTATTTCACAAGGTCTTATTTTTAAGTTTTTTAATAAATTTGGACTGTTATACTCCCATTTGAAGTATTACTAACAAATAATGGAAACAATCAAATACTAACAAATAATGAAAACATGAGAACATTAAAATATGTGACCATTCACATATTTAAAAACTGAAAATATTACCACGACAAATTTTTAAAATATTACTATTTTTTAAAATATTAGCACATTTACAACTCTGAAAATGAGGACATTTTTATGATTATTATTCTTATTTTCAAAAAAAGATAATATTAAGATCATATTATTCATTTTACATGAAGATACATTACTGTTATGCCCCCATTTGAAATCTTACTAATAAATAATAAAAATAATCGGTACTAACAAATAATAAAAACACGAGAACATTAAAATATGTGAACATTCACATATTTAAATATTGAGAATATTACCACAACAGATTTTCAGAACATTACCATTTTTTAAATATTAGCACATTTACAACTTAAAAAATGAGGACATTTTTATGATTATTGTTCTTATTTTCAAAAAAGATAATATTAAGATCATATTATTCATTTTTAATTGAAATATACATTATTCAAACATGTAATTTTTTAAATTCTTGCATCATTAACTATAAAAATCTCCCTGTATAATAACAGAATGGAACATTTATCATTTTTTCAAACTAATAACAATATCATAATAGAACATTTCATTTTAGAAAAGTTTAAACATTACTATAATGAAATAAATCATTTCATTTTGAAAAATTCTAGCAATGATAAAAATTGAAACATTACCATAATTAAACAAATCATTTTATTTCGATAATAGTACATTCATATTAGGAATGGTAGTTTAGTTCTAGGCTAAGTATTATGAGTTGTTAGGCTCTGTTTGCTTAGCGCGAGATGAATGCTAAATAAGAAATAAAACAATTTGGGATATTCGCCTTAAAATAAGACTTCTTGGATAAAATTTTTGAATTGAGACTTAACTACAAGTAACTTATAAAAAAGGAACTTTGAATTAAATCACTCTTTAAATTACCCCAATTACAACATATTACATGTCCAGTTCCACCTAATTTCTACATCATGTTGTAATTTTTAAAATTTTATATTTTCTTGTTGACATGTTTTTCTATACATATCAACTCTACTTGCACTACTATTTATACATTTTATTACTAGCCTAACTCGTTCAAGAGATTCATTGTAATATTTAAATCATTCTTTAACAATTAAATTTAAAATATGTGCCGAACAACGGACATGAAATAAAAAACCAGATGATAGAAACTGTAAATTACGTTTTAAATAATTAACATTTTTATTATTATAAAAAGTATTATCTAAAGTAGCAGAAAATATTTTTGATGCAGTGCGTCTCATATCATATATTCAAATGTCAATTGTTCACTCATTGAAAATAATTGTTCATGTTCTATTATATAATCAACAACATAATTTTATGCGCGAGTAGGATCATAAAAAATAATAATAATATTACTAGTTAAATCCCTATCTATCTATATTTGTGTGGTGAAATTAAAATGTCCATTTTTTGGGTAACTATCAGAATATTTACGTAAGTAGCTAGTGTCACTCAATATATTACCCGAAAAAAATTTATTACAAATTTTACATTTTGCTTGAACAGTTACGGTGCCATCAGTATTTTTTAAAAATAAAATTTTAAATTTTTTTTACATATTTAAAACATTTTTACTAGATGAACATGCAGATGCAGCAGATGTTGATGAAACAGTTGGTGGATTAGGAATAAGAGTAGAGGGAAGTGATTAAAACCACTATATGAAAATGTAAAAATGTCTTTTTCTTCATCAGCAAAAAATATATTTAGATCCATAAATAAAATAAAAAATTATAATTTTTTAAAGCGAAATAAAATTAGAGAATAGAGAGTAGAGATAGAAGAAAAAAGTAAATTAGAATTAAAATTTTAAATTGAAATAAAATTTAATTTTTTAAAATAGTTAATAAGAATTTAAAAAAATGTATTCAAATAAATTAAATATTATAAAAAATAAATTAAATTACAGAAAATAAAACAAACCAAATTAAGGAACTCCGATCTTTAATCTTGATCTCGATCGATTTGTGTTTTGATCTTGATCTTAATTCTTGATCTTCACTCATTAATTCGCCAATAGTTGCACTGAATCCGAATATCACCGATTTATCAATTAATTAGAGAGTAGAGAGTAGAAAGGATAAAGAAATTTGTGAATAAAATTAAAAAGAGTATGGGCCCTATTTATAGAAAAAATATATAAATTTAAAAAAAAAATTTAAAAAGCAAAAACTAGCCGTTGGGCCAGGCCGAGCCGACCCCAACAGGCACTTAATCTCTATCCTTCATTTTCAAACAGCAGCGATCTGAGCCGTCCGTTCCAAATTTGCGACCGTTAGAGGCATTTGAGTCGGGCCGCGCCTAACTAGTTTTTTAGCAGGCTTGGGCCTCGGCCCGGACCGGCCCACGAGCCCATGGGAAGGCCCTGGGTTGGGGGATACGGGCTAAGGTCGGGTTGAGTCCACACAGTGACGGGCCTTGAGCGAGCCTCGAGCTGCCCCCGAGCAGTAGACTTTTTTCACACCCCTAAGTATTCACAATTTAAAAGAAAGCAACATTATACCGTGCCCCACGCACTTGGGGCACGTGCCATTTGCTCGAGAGCCATTCCTTCATATATGTGCTCGCATGTGAGGTCAAACAGTCCTTAACCCCTTTCCCAGGACATCTCGAGCTAAGTTCAATCTTTGTAGGGGCGTAGCTGCTCTCTTCATCACTAGGAGCATAGGGCACCGAGGCAAACTCCTGAATGATGTGTTCTACCCTCGCATCCCTCCCGGGGTTGATGGTGGAACTGATGGAAAGGCTTTGAGAAAGCTTGTCTGCCCTGAGCCAACCCTGCTCTTAGCCCGTGAGTAGGCCTCCAGACCCTTATTTTTTAGGGCAGCCCTGAGTTTCACTTCTCCCCCTCCCATTGCGTCAAGAGTAGCATAGCGGGCAAGGTACCTCTCCAGCATCGCCCCTCTTGGCAGCACTCTGGCTAGCGCTCGGAGATCTTCTGCCCCGGACTCCGCTGTTAGGAAACGCATGCTAGGAATAGTACTTTCTTATGCTTGGTTTGTTCTTAATGGATGATGAGCTCGATATTTCCAACTGTGCTTTGACTATGCTTCTCTGAACGACTACTGAGATGTGAGTTAATGGGAGTTTCTCAACAAAAAATAAAAAATTAAAACAAAGCCTATTTTCCTGAAGTCTTCTCCATATTCCTCATCTAGGAGTCATGGACCAACCATTGAATCCAAAAAAATTTTACACATTTTTGCCAAGTACACCCCATGTGCACATTGAGATACTAGCACGCAATGAAAAAACACTTGGGACTAGTGAGTGTACTTAGCAATAGTGTGTATTTAGAATCTCCCTGCAACCCTGCTCAATGTTGCTTCTATTGTTTCAGGATTTGATCACGCTTTGCCCAACTGGCATCCTACATGGGATGCAGAGGCAAAACTAGCCCCGTGTTAACATCGAGACTTGAATTCAAAAACCTTAGCATTATGTTGCACTCGTGGAAATGAACACAATAGAAAAGAATTCAAATCTAAAACTGACACATAATTTTATTGGATCAATATGTATGCAAAAAAATCAACAACAAAAGAGACTTCTTTATTTTTTGACAAAGCTGAAAGGGAACTACTCAAGTACAAAATAAACATTAGACACAATATAAAACATAGGCCAAGATGCATTATATAAAGTGCGAAAAGGACCTTCCGATCTCATTTGATTCCCTCGCATTAAGCAACAACCAACGCAACACCTGAGGGTACAGCCCTCCCAAAATAAGAATTCCCACCAGGTGGGGATCAGAATTCCCACAGGGTGGGGGGATCTGGGATAATTACCCTTCAAAAGTTGATCATCGAGCTTCATCCTCAAGATTGCGGAAACCTGCAGTCAGATCCTCATTGAGCTTCTTAAATTTTGCCACAAGAGCTGCCTCCCCTTCGGCTGGGTCCTCAAATTTCTGAGACCTGCATTTATACCACACATGCAACAAAGGAAGAAAATAAAAAATGGAAAACGAAGAAAGACAGAAAAAAGAGCTAAATAGGGAGAGTGAAATAAATGTTCAGTAGATAAGTGGTGTCATTGACTTTCATTTCACTTACACCAAGCGGTAGAATAGATCTCCTAACCGATGCTTGATAAGGCTATAAGTAATCTTCTGGCCATCCATACCAGCCCCTCGCTCCACCGCCTACACATTAACAATACCCCTAGTTGACGAAAATCCAGAACTCAATCCAAGTACATTTACACCTATACTTCCAATTAGTGCCTCAAAAATGGGAAAATAGATGGAAGACTTGATCCTCCAAGAAACAGTTCGTTACATTGTATTTTCTACCTGATATTTTAGTTCTTGATGGATTTTGAATTAGAAATTAGGGGGAAAATTAATAATTAATGAGAAGACAGACAGCTTTTTATGCAGAGGACGGGGTACCATAAAAATCAGTAGTCTTGTCACCCTCATGTTCTCAAAGATGTAAAAGACCCACATAGCATAAATGGTAGGAGTGGACAATCAGTCAAAATGAACAAAAACAAAACCAGGGATGATTTACCTGATTGGCCAAATTAGAGAAATGGATAATATTGCGCATCATCCAAACAGACTTGTAGAAAGGGCAGAATTTGTCGTAGCTGTTGCCACACAACACAATACAAATATGAAGAGCTGAATTTGTAGAAATTAGTTGAGAGAGAGAGAGAGAGAGAGATTAGTACTGTAGACACTTACGGTGTGAATGCATTCTGAGCGAGATAATCCTCCCTCAAAAGCTTTGCAGTCTCTAGGGTAATTTTATCTGTTTCAGCTAAAGCATCCTTTCCGACCAGCTGCAATAAGCACGAGAACCATGTTACTTCTCCAACATGCAGATAACAGAAACTCACTAGATATGCATTGTATAAACTTGCCACCGGAAGAGATGAGAATGACACATTTTGTTAAAGTTTAATTTGGTTTGATTGAGACCGATATCCACTCCCAATCTGGCTAGTGAGGCACACTGGAATGTCTTCCAACAGCCAGCATAGGCACATGCTTAATGTTGCTTTCTAATCCTCCCTTTCTGGATAAGAACCTACTAATGCAAGAAAGCAAACACCCAAAAGAATACATCGCTTTATTGGACAAACTCACAAAAGCCAACTGTCCGCAAACTTCCAAACATACATAGACACCGTTCACAACTTAATTCAATTAGGATAATGCCACATCACAGGCTAGATGCAAGGAGTCAGAACGATCCCTATGGCTGTAACACACCAGCGACTAAACCTAATCTCCCCATATATAAAACCTAAGAAGCACAAACACTTCTAACAAGGGGTCATGTCCTTGTCGAACATGCGTCAAAATCTGTCCTATTATATTCAGACACTTGAGGGACGCGAGTAAAATAAAAGAAATTAACTCAGGAGTCAATGAATCCTACTTACCGCCTGGATTGCCTGACTTTATCAAGCAATTAAAATCAAAACAATGTGGGTTTACACATATTAATTGCTCCTTTAGGCTTTTTTATTTGAGGAACTCTTATGCCAAAATCTTCCTATTTCCAGGTTCGGCGGGGTAGATGCATTAAAAAGGACAATTTTAGTGGACGGTGCCGCTACAATTGGTGTCGAACTCTCTGAGCAGGCTCCTTTTCTTTATGGCTCCAGGGTTTTGAATAAACCTTTTAAAAAATAGGTATTAGGCAATTTTCTTCACACTTGTTTTCCAATATATTGAATGTGGAAAATAACATTTTGCTATTATATAATAAAATATAAATAATATTTGTAACTAAAAAATATGAATGGACATTAATTAAATATAAAAAACAAAATATTTATTTGTCGGTGGAGCATCTCTTGATCTTTGTGAAAATTGTCGTGTTGGTGTGTCCATATCAATGCTTCTTAGAACAAGACCAAACTTCCTGTCCATATCAATGCTTCTTAGAACAAGACCAAACTTCCCAGGATTGAAAAGAAACGGGAAGTGAGAGATAGAGAGAGAAAGAGGGAGGAAAAATGACATCAATGCACTTTCAGAGCAAATATGGTTTCATAACAGACATGGCAAATCAGAGAAAGAAATTGTCGCTCAAGCAACCAATCTCCTCCACTCATGATGACAGTAAACAGAAGGAAGGATGGCTTGTTATATCTCATTTAAGTGTCTCCAAAGAAATAGAACAGATAAATTAACAAAACAGCTCACCTGGACAATTTCATTCAGGTCATCTTCTCTCTGCAGCACTTCACGAGCCTTTGTCCTAATGTCAATAAAATCTTGATCGAATTGCTCATAAAAGGATTCTAATGCCTGGAAACAGGAGAAAATAAAATATTCAATACATGGTATGCTGAATCGAGAAAAAAAGGCCAAGTAACAGACACATGCACAAGCACAAAATCAGAATCTGAAATTCTAGAAACATCTCAACGACATACCGTTGAATACTTCGAATAGGAAATGAGCCAATTTACAGATGGAAAGTGTTTCCTCTGGGCCAGTTTCTTGTCCAGACCCCAGAAGACCTGCAAAAACAAGTGCGCAGCTACTTAAAAACAAAATAATGAATGAGAACAAAATCAATTTGCCTTGGAGGCCACGTTTCCAAATTATTAGTTGAACCAATAACATGGTCCAATCACTACGAACTACAAACAAGTGGATCATAAATGCATCTCAGTTACTCTGAAATTCAGATATGCCTCATCATTTCAAAGCTATCGCCCAAATAAAATACTAAGAAAGATTTTTATTTATGCAAATACCCTATATACATAGGTGGAAACAGGGGAAGGGGTCAGATCTAATTTGAGATGCAAGAAAATCAGCAAAACTGCATCACACCTGAACAATGCTGAGGGTCGCAGATGTAACAGGATCAGAGAAGTCTCCTCCGGGGGGAGAAACGGCACCAACAATGGTGACACTACCAGTTCGCTCAGGCGCACCGAGACATTTCACTTTACCAGCACGTTCATAGAATGATGCCAAACGTGCTGCCAGATAAGCCGGATATCCACTATCCGCTGGCATCTCTGCCTGAAAACAGAAATCAAGGCACGTAATATATATGCAGCTTAAAACCTTTTGAAGAAATCCAGTTTGAAGCCAGTAGTGTACTAAAGTTATGCCATTTCGAAAATAACAACAGCAACAATAGTAATAATGATAATAATCTATATAATAAAAGGAAGCATTGATTTACAGAAGGTAAAGCTCAAATAATTACCACTCATGAAAGTGAATGCCATTCATTGACTACGAAACTAACAAAAGAAACAAACAGTGGTCCTCCTAAAAACAGTATGTATCGCATAAGCATGCACCCAAACATTGTCTGATCTAACCCACAAATTCCAAAGTGAAAGCTGCCCCTTGAAAAAAAAATATACAAATCCACTTCCGCTTCTGTCAATGAGGAATCCGATATACTTCTCATATCACCAAAGGAGTTAACTCTATTGTGTCCTCTAACACAGGTTGACCAGTAATGAAAGATAGTAGAGGCATAACAAATAAATCTCCTTCTAAAAAACACGTGGGGCACCCCAAGCATAATAGGCCAAACTACTTACATTTGAAATGAATAAAAGGAAATATTGAATCACCGGCAAAGGAGGGAAGAGAATAATTATCATAAAATAATCACCAGATTTTCCACTACTTGTTGCTAGTACAAAATTTATGGGGAGACATTCTTCACCCGTTTCAAGCACTCTCATCAGTACAGAAGTCACACAGTAACTTCTTCTGTTTTGTGCTAAGCATTTCCATGACAAAAAAATAAAACACTAAATTCTTCCATATGTATGTACCAGCTCCTGCTTATTTGCTCACATTTCACGTTCCATCAAAAATAAACCAAACCAAGCCAAACTAAACCTTTTGTCCCAATCAATTGGCGTCAACTACATGAACCCTTTTACATTCCATCAAACATATTATCAAAATAAACCACAAGTCCTCAATTTCCATAAAAAATACCCGTACGTGTTTTCAGCACATAGACAAATAGAAAGGAAGGATCCTAAGACTATAAATCCCCTGAGGTAACAAGGGAATGATTGCTTGATAGAATGCAATATGAAAAGCTGCATCCCACTAAATGGTGTGGGCAAAGAAATAGGAGGAAAGGAATCTTTTTCGACATTAAAAGGGTAACACACAGCTTAAAATTAAAACGCTATCATGTCACTCACCAGTCGACCGGATATTTCACGCAATGCTTCTGCCCAACGAGACGTTGAATCTGCCATCATGCTAACATTGTAGCCCATATCTCTGAAGTACTCAGCTATAGTGATTCCTGATAATTCACATTCACGTAAAAACAAGGATTACAGCTCAATAAATGCAGGACAACTCTATTCGTTTCCCAAGAAAAGAAGCATAATATAGTAACAGAAACTAAACTTAATTCAAAAGACTTCACCCTTTCACCCACGAAAATAACAGCATCATTGCACATTCATATGAAGTACAATAAAGTAGAAACATGACATGCTCAGTTCCATTTGGGTTAAGGCAAAGCTTAGAGGAACAAAGTTAGGCGACATGTTCCTTCAGCAAGCTGCAAGAGAGGGGGCCTTAAAACAATGCAATTTGATTTGCACAACCAGAAACCCTAAGAAAACAGTTATCTGTGGCACATCAATTTCATTTAGCGCCACCCATCTTGAGAGACAGACAAAATGGAATCATAAGTGCCAAAATACACACACACACACACACACACACACACACACACACAAACAAACAAACATTTATGAAAGGGAAATAACATTAACAAAAGAAATGGTAAATTACACTTTAGCCCCTCGTGCTACTAAGCATCACTTTAAACCCTCAAGTCAAAATTACTAACCCTGCAAATCTGCCACACACACCGTGTGGGTCATCCCTTGTCTTCTGACCACCTAAACAAAAGTAAATCAGCATTGTCCCAACTGTAAAAATAATCGCTACGCCATTAGTAAGGAGCATTATGTAGGCAATACCACATGGAATTCCACTATTCCAGGTGTACTGTACCAGATCATTATTGAGATTTTGTGAGCTGTTGTGAAAAGCAAAATTGCCCTTGGTCCAGCAGGAAAATGGATGAGGACCTAGGAGCAGTCACAGTGGGGCTGCAATGGTGTGGATGCAAGATTGAAGGGGGTGCAAGATAGTGTGTAGGATAGATATAGAAATTGATGTGTGAGAGGGAGAGGGAGAGGGAGAGGGAGACACACACAGAGGAGAGGAGAGGAGAGGAGAGGAGAGGAGAGGAGAAAATAACCCATTGCCGTGGGTGTGCCATGGAGAGGGGCCATATTCAACTCACAAGGAATATATAACAGCTTGTTAATAGAAGGTATTGATACAAATTAAAAGTTCAAGGTCGCAATGCAAAACAATTTTTAGTCGAGGGAGGAAAAGCGATAATGAGCATAATTTTATAAACAGGTCTTTACTATTGAGCAACGCCGTTACTTATATGTTTTGATACCTCCCAATGCCCATTACGGTCAATTTAGCGATGTGAAGAAAAATCTCTGTAAAGGCCCGTTATGGTATAACTACGGCTGTTAACCTGTTACAATTGAATGTAGTGGCCCTTCTGTGAATTAACTAAAATCATTTTTCGATGCAATTTCTTCCACTCTTTTCATCAAAAAGGTTTTCATAGCTGCCGAAAATCTCATACTTACCTCAGTGAAGCTTAATTTGTGAAATTTACACAATTTTTGGTATTTTTTTGCATTTTGAAAATGCAAAAATATCTATTTTTTGTTGGTGAAAATTTTCGAGATCTATGCAAAATAAGATTAGCATCCTTAGATCTTGTTTGCTTTAAGTTATATATATATTTAATTTAATATTGTATTACTTTATAATAATATTTTAAAACTTTAAAAAAAATGCTTTTAAAATTACTTATTCAAGGCCCTATGCAAAGCTGCAAACTAAGTTTAAAATTTTTAGGTTTTGATTGTTCCAAATTAGATTCGTATATTGAACGTTGAATTACTTTTCTATTTTTCTTTTAAAAAATAAAAAATATTAATTTTGAAAAAAAAATCTTGGCTTAATATCTACACAAAGTTTATAATATTTAGATCTTGGGTTTTTTAGGTTAAATTCATATATTTAATGTTGAATTACTTTTTTATTATTATGATTTAAAAATTAAAAAATTAGTTTTCAAAATATTTGTTCAAAATATACATAAGCATAGAACTAGGGGTGTGCGAACAACCCGCCAATCGGCTCCAATCTGCCAACCCAACCCAACCCAACCCACGCGAGTTGGGTGAGTGAGTGGGTTGGGTTGAATGAAAAAATTGAAGGTGAGTTAGTTGCAGATTTATATTTGTTCAACCTACCATCAACTCAACCCGCCTATAATATATATTAGTTATCACATTTTTACATACGACGAATTTTAACCTTATATATATATTTATATTTACATATTTTTTATAATTTATAAGGAACAAATTTAAGCATTTATTATTTTAATCACTACTTTATGTATTGTGAACATTTTTTCAATAAGTATATATTGTAAATATTATTGTTAAAGATATTTAATTATGTTATTATAATTATTATTGTTGAATGATTGATGACATTTTTAGTTAATTTTTTGCTTAACGAGTTAAATATGATTTTTTTTTTAAAAATTACAATAGGTCTTTTACAAATATAAACCCATCATCTACTCAACCCGCCTATAGTATATATTAGTTATCACATTTCTACATACGACGAATTTTAACTTTATATACATATTTATATTTATATTTTTTTATAATTTATAAGAAACAAATTAAAATATTTATTATTTTAATTACTACTTTATATATTGTAAATATTTTTTCAATAAGTATATATTGTAAATATCATTGTTCGAGATATTTAATTATGTTATTATTGTTAAATGATTGATGATATTTTTAGTTAGTTTTTTGCTTAACATGTTAAACATGGTTTTTTTTAGAAAAATTACAATAGGTTTTTTATTTTTTAGAAACTAACTTAAGAAAATAATTTTAAAACTTTATAATTTTTCAACCCGCTAAACTGCTTAAACCGCGGGTTGAAACCGCCCAAAAAAAACTTAATCCATTAGTTTTGATAATTAATGAGTTGACAGTAGTGGGTTGAAAAAAAAGTCACCCACGAAAAATTGGTTGGTTGAAAATTTTTCTTCTATCCGCCCCAAAAAATTTTCTTCTACTCGCCCCCAACCCAACCCAATCCAACTCACGCACACCCCTACTTAGAATATTTAGATCTTGGTTATTTTATGTTATACTAATATATTTAATGATGCATTTTTTTTAAGTATTTTAAAATTACTATAAAAATTAAGACATTTGATCACATCTAGAAAATGAACAAAATTTACCAAAACTATTTTAAACTCTAAAATACAATTTTGGAATAAAAACATACATATCAGCTAAATTTTAGTGAGTTGTGTAGAAAAAAAAATTTCACGACTCTAGATACTACTATCGTTACGCTACAGCCATTACGCCCCGAAATCGTGTCACCGCCACCGTTACCGTTACTGTTACCGTTACGGAAACTGTTACCATTATTTAAAACTATGATAATGAGCCATTTGTTCAAGAGGAAAAAGTGTAATTTGCCCAAATAACATTACTAAGAAGACTCAAAAAATAAAAAATTTATACATGAAACATTTACTCATTAGTTGTTTGCTAATGAATATTGCATCTTCAACATTGTAAACTTCCCATGGAATATAAGCTACTAATACATTTTTCCCCAAAGCGAGTTCGCCACCAATTGTAGCGGCACCGTCTGCTAAAATTGGTCCTTTATTAATGCATCCCAGAAACAGTTATCAACTCAAACTGAGAACGATTCGCTGCTTAAACATATTATTTACCTTGATATTTGGCCCAAAAATCAATATTAAGAGAGAGATAATCACCTGTATAGATTGAAGCCTCACGAGCAGCCACGGGCATGTTTGAAGTGTTTGCCACAAGTGTGGTACGTTTCATAACAGATTCCTCACGGCCATCGGGCAATGTCATTGTCAATTGAGGAAAATCCATAAGAACCTAAA
>JAOTRH010000016.1:476177-486177 GCA_034768845.1 Heliamphora exappendiculata | reverse complement strand
AAGAAGGAACGAAAGAGACCCGTGAATTATGATAGGTTCTAGTGTTCTACAGACGGCTCTTCGTAATTGAGTAGGAGAGAGAAATTTGACGCTGCCGACGGAACATCGAAGTTTCATGGTGATGGTGGTACATCGAATTACTAGTTATGGCCCGTGGCTAAAGCACTTAGGGCTCGTTTGACTATCTTAGTTTTTAAATTATTTTAGTTAAAAATGTAAAAAAATAATAATATAATTTATTTAATAAAAAATTAAAAAATTAAATAAATAATAATAATTTCTAAAATATTTTATTTAAATTTTTATCATTTTTAAAATATAATAATAATTTTTATTCGTAACTTATAACCTTTACACTTTAAAAATAAAAATCTTATATTATATTAAATAAATTATAAAGTTCACGTAACCTCCTTAATATTTTTTTTATAAATAAAACAGTTTCTTTTTACAAATAAAAAATTTAGTTTAAATTAAATTTCTATCAAAAGTAACCAAAACAATATTTTTAATTTTTGGATGAAAAAAAATAACAATTTTAATTTTTAATTTTTAGATGGAAAAAATATATTTTCTCTAAAAAAAATAGTAATTAGTTTTTGTAAAAAAAAATACATTTTAAGTTGTTACATAATATAAATTTTTTTATATTAAAAAAGAATTAATTCAATAATTTTCTATCAAATCTAACCAAAATAACATTTTTCAATAAAACAAATTTATTTTTAAGAAAGAAGAAAAAATTCTTTAAATTTTTGTTTTTTTTTTTTTTTTAAAATTCAAAACATTAAAAAGTATTTTGAAATTGTATATTTTGTTAAAAGAGATGGTATTTTTTGAAGAGAGAGAGAGGGAGAGAGAGAGAGAGAGAATGTATTAATTGAAGAGAAATGTGATATTTTTTTAAACTAACTGCATTAAATGAGAAAATAGATGATAATCTCAGTTTTTGAAGATAGTTTGTCTCTAGGACATTTCAAAAACATGAGCTGTTTTATTATATAGATATTTACTAAAATTAATTTTTTATAGATTGTAATTAAAAAATAATTTTTTTAATTTTTAATAAAAGTTGTGATTATTTGGGGCTCTATTTGTTTCAACACTTTTGTGTTTGGTACGATAAAAATTAAAAATTAATTAAAAAAATTTTAAGTTAATAAAAAATAATGTAATTTTAGTTTAAAACGTTTTTTTATATTTTTATGGCAAAAAATATTTTTCACCATTACCATCGGATGTTTGGGGGTTAGGTGTCAAGAGGTCCAAATGTCCCAAGGTCAGGGAGTCTCAGGTCTCGCTGATTCGGGAGTTCGAAGTTCTAGGGGTCCTGAGGTTCTATGGGTTTAGAGTCTGAAGTCCTAGGAGTTCGGGGTTTGAGGTCTTAAGGGTCATAGGTTCTCGATGGTACGTTGGGTCCTGGGTTCTCAAGGTTCTAGAGTTTTAGGGTTATAAGATTCCGTGAATCCAAGGTCTCGGGGGTCCAAAGGTCCAGAGCTCGAGATCTTGGGAATGCATGGGTCCTATGGTCTCAGGATCTAAGGTTCGGGTTCTTGGGATCCCAAAGTCCCGTGGTCTGAGGGGTTTGAAGGCCTGGGGTCATTTGGGTCATCTCTCTTTCCCAAAACTCATGCACACCACTCTTTTTTGTCCCTTTCTCCCATTTTTGGCATATAGGAATGGTATTTTTTTTTGCTTCGCCTTCCCCCCCTCCTATCTCTCTATATGTTTTCCCAAATCTCATGCACACCGCTCTATTTTGTCTCTTTCTCCCATTTTTTGCATATAGAAATGGTAATTTCTGTTGCTTTGCCGCCCCCCCCCCCCTCCCCCCCTCTTTATATGTTTTCCCAAACCTTATGCACATCGCTCTTTTTTGTCCATTTCATCCATTTTTTGCATATATGAATGATAATTTATGTTGCTGCCCCCCTCCCCTTTTTTCTATACATGTTTTCCCAAACCTCAACACACCGCTCTTTTTTGTCATTTTCTCCTATTTTTTGCATATAGGAATGGTAATTTTTGTTGCTTTGCCTTGTCCCATATATTTCTGCCTCAATTTTTACGAGTTTTTCTTACCTCCTTAAAAATCCATTAGTTAATAAAGATTTATAATGAGTTAGAAATTAGGAATAGTTTCGAGAGGCATCTGATCCCTATGTCACCCTGCATTTTTTCCTTCAGTGATCCTATCCCAATTGACAAGATGAAACATATCCTCTAGTTTTATCATGTACCAAATAATGAATTGAGCCAAACCAAGGAAAAAAAAGATATATATAATAAAAAAAACCTTTGATCCCATTCTCGATAACATATGGGGTGTAAACGGTATTTGTTTCTGCCGCTTCAATTTTTTCCACCATTCCCTTATTATATAAAATAAATACTTCTATATGTATAAATGCATACATAAACTTTATTTTAAAAAATGTAAGAAGAGTAAATTATAAAAATATTACATTTATCTATTTTTCTATCTCTATTTTTTATTTTTTGTATTTTAAAATTTAATTCATTCGTCAACTATTATTTTTTAGTTATCATATTACCATTAACTCTTATTAATATTACTTTTTTAATGTTGACAAATTATTCTAAATATATTTCCATCTCCACTCCGTCCTCGCATCTTTTCGTATTTTTTCTCCTCATTACCGTCCTGACAAAAACAGGGATAAGGACAAAACAACACATCTCCGCTCCCATCTTGCCCATTATCATTCCTATTCGCACTAGCAAAACAATAATTGTGATATTGCATTCCTTGCTACTTTGTTAAAAAGCTCGACTTGATATAGTAATTCTGTTAGTTTATGTAAAATTAGAGGCCATAAATGAAAGGTTGCATTTGCACTTAAATTGCTTAAACTTAATAAATTGATGAATTAATTATATTTCCCAAATTTAGTTTAAATTGTTTTTTGAGGTTTTTAGTGAGGAGTCATGTTAGTAAAATATGTAGAGGAATTAGTCCCATATCATTTTGTTTTAAGAAAAGTATCCAATTATGTGTTATCATTTCAAATATTCCCCTAATACACAAGCAGTGAACATATACATGAATATATGATGGAACAATGCTTCCTATCTGTTTTTAATCTCAGTATCTCCTCTCTTTTTTTTCCCACAATGAATGTTGATGTGGCAAAATTATTAGATATTAATTGAAATCTTAAAAATCTCATAATTTTCAATATAAACATTTGCTTTTGACAAAATTTATTTTTTTGGAACGTATTCATTGAGATCTATTAAACAAGATTTACATTCAATATGAAATTTTGAGTAAAAAAACATTTAATAAATTTCTTTCTTTTTTAACACAGTGAAATTTCTCACTTTCAAAAAAAGTAAAAAAATTCCTCAATTATTCTTAATTTTAAAACTAATTTTTGGTTTTCAAAATTGATAAATTTTTCAGTGTTAGCATATTGATAAATTTTGGTTACAAAGTTTTTCGGTACCCAAAGCAAGAAATTTATCGATTTCATAACTGAGAAATTTTTATTTCTTAATTTGTTGAGAATTTTATAACTTTCAGTTTATAGACTGTGATTTTTTTTAGTTTTGAAATTTCTCCGTTTCAAATTATTGAAGTAATTTTATAATTTTTAAATATTCAAATTGAGATCCTCATCATTTATTTTGAAAATTTGGTAATTGCACCATTTTAGCAACCATGTTGCTCATTTGTATATGCATATTTATATGTCCACGTGATATTAAGGCCAAAAAAGTCACAATCGTAAAAATCATTTAAAACATAAGACCCAATCATAAAAAAAACTTAGGTATAGAATCAATCATTCTGCAATTCTCTTAAAAATGAGTAATAATTAATTAACCTTTGTTTTTATTGCCAAAGTATGATTGATTTTTATTAAAATTAGAATGTGTTAAATATATCTTTAAGCACAAATCACAGTTAGTACATCTATACTTTTATACTATTAAATTAAGAGAGAGTGCTCACTTGATGTTCTCTAAAATTGAAACCATGTGAGCTTTTTTATACCCAAAATGCCCATGACAAGTTTCCTTTCACAACTCATTTTATTTTGTAATTTTGAGGATACAATAAAAAATTATATCATTCCATTACTATTTTTCGTAACTAATCTAATTTTACTTACATTATAACAACATTGATATTGGTATTTAATAAACTTTACATTTCACTCTTTTCCTTCTTTCTATAAAATTTATAATTTAATATTTTTACTGCAATAAATCTAAAATTACTATATGTGTGCGAAGAACACTAGTATACATAAATATTTTGTTGTAATGGAAAAAGGGCTATGAACCCTGATAATTGCCGGTACAAAATCAGAAAATAATTTGTCCAGTGAGGTAAGGTATGAAATATTACAAAACAGTAAAAAAGACTATTAACGAAAGGTTTGTCATTATATTCATGAAATGAAATGAAATTGTAATTACATTAAAATTGTTGGATTTATTAACTGAAAATAATATTAATCTGTTGGTTTGGAAAAATGAAAAAATAGATATATGAAAAAAATAAATAACAGCAAACTAAAATTAATTACAACAGAATAATTATAAACAGTTTTCTACCAAAATAAAACAACAAATTTACAAAATAAAGCACTATTTTATATGTTGTAAATAAAAACAGAAATTGGTTTATAAAATGTAAACTGATATTCGAACAGAAAGTTAAAACAGAATTTAAAAAAATATTATTTTATTTATGCAAAAGATAAAACAAAATAAAATAAAGACTAACACTATATATGGAATTATCCACTATAAAACTTTTTAAAACTTCGTATTTACTCCTTAGCAAATACATATAACAGTACCTAGTACAATCATCTATAAAAGTGATAAAGTACTTTTTGCCTCCTCGTGTTTGAACAAATTTCAAATCACAAATATCGCTATGGATTAAACCAAGAGGTTCGGTACTTCTTTCCACATACTTGAAATGCGCTTTTGCTAGCCTAGCATCAACACAAGTTTTACATTTATGATTTGAGTGAATTTCAAATT
This sequence comes from Heliamphora exappendiculata, assembly GCA_034768845.1. NCBI lineage: Eukaryota > Viridiplantae > Streptophyta > Magnoliopsida > Ericales > Sarraceniaceae > Heliamphora > Heliamphora exappendiculata. The sequence goes on along the minus strand of JAOTRH010000016.1, from coordinate 481,152 downwards.
TAGGTAAATAATCCATGTTAATTAATCTATGCAATGATTCAAAATTAACATGACCTAATATACCATGCCATACATAAGAAGACTCAAGCATATAAGCAGATGATGTAATAGTTTTATTAATAGTTTTCGGAACAACTGTGAGTACATTCAGTTTAAACAAGCCGTCTGACAAATACTATTTTCCAATAAATATTTTCTCTTTTGCTAGTACAAATTTGTCAGACACAAAGACCAGCCTGAACCCATTTTTGCTCAATAAAAATTTTGACACTAAATTCTTTCGAATTTCTGGCATATGCAGGACATTGGTGAGGGTCAGCTCATTTTCGGAGGTCATCTTCAGCACAACCTTTTCCTGTCATTCCACATTTGCAGTAGAAGAGTTTCCCATAAACAGTTGTTCTCCACTTGTCACTGCTTGATAAGTGGTGAACATTTTCTGATCTGCACACACATGTCGGGTTGCATCGGTATCCATCCACCACTTCCTTGGGTTGAATCCAACCATGTTGACCTCAGATACCACAGCTGTCAGGTTCATCCCAGACACATCCGATGAGAGATTCTCTATTTCAGCAACGTTGGCCTGAAATTGCTTCTGCCTTTTTAGGCACCTCATTGGTCTTTGCCGCTTCGTCAATCCTTAGCCCGGTGACCTGGCTTGTCGCACACAAAGTATCTGCCCTTGAACTTTTTAGAATCACCACCCTTGGCCTTTTGGTTGTAGTTCTTCCGCTTCTTCCCTTTCTGGACTTCTTCCACCATATTGGCCTTCGCCTTGAACTGGAACCCCTGTGACCCTTTCTTCTCGGCGATGCGGTTATTCTCCTCAATTATGAGCCTGACAATCAGTAGTTTTCTGCTTAAAAAACTGACTTGACTCGAAAAATAGATCTATATTATTATAATAAAGAAACCTTAAGTATATGAGCAAAAATTGATAGAAGCAAGTGATATGAGTTTTTTTTTTTATTAGTTAAAAATATAATTTAATTTTAATCAATAAAAAATAAATGTATAATTTTTAAAAATAACTACTCATACCTTCCTACCTTATCATACCTTCCTACTCTAATATAATTTTTTAATAAAAAATTCAAAATATATCAAATTTTTTATAATAAAAAATAGCAATAAAAATTAAATTATAATAAAAAAATTGCACTCCCACGTGGCTACAGACTAGTGAAACCTATAATTGAACGGACCCTTGACGTGAATATTCTGCTTCAAAATCCAATCCTCACCTCATCTTCTCCCATCGTTCATCTTTATTCCCATCACGAGAGTTATGTTCCAGTGTTGTTCCGCAGCATCTCATCGCTCTCTCCTCCATGCCCCAACACCAAGATTCTCATGCTCTCCCACTTCCAGGGAAAGGGGAAGTGAATGGAGAATTAGGGTTGGAGTCGGAGAGATCCGATAAATTTGACGATATTGATGGAGAAGAAGCGAGGGGCGTAGGAGAGAGGAGGAAAGGGAGGAGAGAGAGAGTGAGGATGAAGAGAGGCGGCTCGCGATTGGGATCAGTGGAGAAGAATGAGAATGGGGGGGTGGGGGTTGAGGATGACGATGGTGATGATGAGGAGATGTTTGGTGGGGATCGAGATCGGACGGTGGAGAAACGGAGTCCTTTTCCTGGACGTGAATCACTGTTGAAGAAGGGAGAAGAAGGTGCTGAGTAGCCGCAGGAGATAGAGATAGAGATAGAGATAGAGATTGAAATTGAGATTGAAATTGAGACATTAATTTTGTAGAATTTTTCTGCAATGAAATGGTTCCCCGTGCTCCACTCCAAAATCGTGTAATGTATAAAGCAATTCATTTACAATCTTTTCTATTTGATGGTAATATTGTTGTGTGTTTTGAAAATTCCTTCTGTTGCACCTATGTAGTCATGTCATTCGCTAAATATACTGAACAATCTTCAAACTTCTCATTACAGTCTTGACATGGCTGAAATTAAATTCAAAACACAGTGTCAGGAAGACTTCTTTTGGCATTGTCACACAGGTGACTTTAACACTTCCAAGTGCAGTAACTTTTGTTGAATACTAAACTTCATACAACAACATTATGTGGTTGGTAGCTTGGATATCTACCCGGTTAGTTAGTTGATTTATGATTTTTGCACATAAATTTGTAGGTGATTTGAATATCTAGTCGATCATTGTGTGCTAGGGGTGTAAAAATAATCCAAGACCCGTTACTCTGCGAGCCCAACCCGGTCCAAGCTCATACTGTGCATTTTAAGGCTTGGGTCACCCCTCAAGCCCGTGGGCCGACCCGACTTGGGGCTCATCCGCCCACAGGCCTGAGCACAAGGTAGCCATTGGGCCCGCCCCGCCCCCAGAATCCGTTACTGTGCGAGTCCAACCCGGTTCGAGCTCATACTGTGCATTTTAAGGCTTGAGCCACCCCCAAGCTCATGGGCCGACCCGGCTTTGGGCTCACCCACCCACGGGCCTAAGCACAAGGTAGCCATTAGGCCCCTCCCCCTAACGGTCAGTTTTTTAATTCGACGGTTCGGATCAATTTTGATTCAAATCAAGGGTTTAGATTTTTTGATCGTTGGGACCGGCCCAGCCTGGTCAACAACTAGTTTGGTTTTTTTTTTTAAAAAAATTACATATTTTTCTATAAATAAAGCCCCATATTTATCATAATTTTCATCTAAACACTTATAAACTCTCTCTACTCTTTTCTCTCTAATTACTTGGTGATTCGTGAATTGGCAATAATCAGGTTTTGTGATATTCGAATTCGGTGCAATTGTTGGCGATTTAAGTATTAAAGATCAATAATTAAGATCAAGATCAAAACGCAAATCGATCGAGATCAAGATTAAATATCGGAGTTTCTTAATTCAGTTTGCTTTATTTTTTGCAATTTAATTTATTTTTTATAATATTTAATTAAATTTTGAATACATATTTTTAAATTCTAATTAATTTCTTTAAAAAAATAAACTTTATTTTATTTTGAAATTTTAATTATAAGTTACTTGTTTCTACTCTCTATTATCTAATTTATCAATTTCACTTTAAAGTTTTGTAATTTTTTTTATCGATGAATCCAAATATATTTACCGTTGATGAAAAAGAAGATATTTTTACATTTTCATCTAATTGCACTAATTCTACTCCCTCTGCTTCTATTCCTAATCCACCAACTATTTCATCAATATCTATTGGTGCATATGTATCTGTATCTGTAATTCATCTAGCAAATTTTTTTTTAAATATTTGAAATTATTTTTTAAAAAAATTTGAAAAAAATAATGATAGCACTGTTACTGTTAAAGCAAAATATAAAATTTCTAATAAACTACTTTCGAGTCACACATCAAGTGGCACTAGCCACTTACGTAAATATTCTGATAGTCACGTTAAAAATGTACCTTTTAATCTCACTTCACAAATGCAGATAGGTAGGAGTGTAACTGATAATATTATTAATTTTTCTATAAATCTACTCACATACAAAAATTTGTTGTTGATTATATAATAAAATAGGAACAATTATTTTTAATAAGCGAACAACCGGCATTTGAAGAAATGATAAAAAGCGATTTTGTTCCGTAATTTCAATATTTTTTTATAAATACTACAAGAAATATAATTTTAAATAAATTTGATAAAATTAAAATCGAGCTGATGAATTTATTTATAAATTTAAAATAAAAAATTAGTTTAACTTCTTATTTATGAACTGCTAGAAATGTTCAAGAATATCAATGTATTACAGCACATTTTATAGATAATTATTAAAATTTATGTAAAAGAATTTTTTTATTTAAAACTATAAAATTTTTCTATACCGGTTATTCTTTAGGTATAGTTATTATGCAATAATTAGTTTCGTAGGGTATTGGATCAAAAATATTTTTTATTACTTTAAAAAATTCACGAGAGAGAGAAGAAGAGAGATAGGAGAACAGAGATAAAAGGGTTGGGACACAATGGGAGGAGGTCTAGCTCCTCGTCCTACCGATATCTAGGCTAAAAAAAAGAAAGAAGAACTTGTAGAGAGCAAGGGTTTATGATGAGAGAGAGAGATAATATTATGATTTAACTGGTGCTATTTCAATTCTACTAAGAATTGACAGAAATTAGAACATTTATGCAGTGCCATTATGATAAACAATCAATTCTACTAAGAATTGACAGAAATTAGAACATTTATGCAGTGCTAATCAATTCTACTAAGAATTGACAGAAATTAGAACATTTATGCAGTGCCATTATGATAAACAAACAAAAGGCGAGAGTATCTCAAACCAGTTTCAACTTTATGGGCTCAATTTTTGTAATGATATTTTGAGTTATCATTGCAATTTTTTGCAAGGAAATTTACTTAATTTGTTAAAAGGTATTTTTATTCATTATTATTTCTTAAATTAATTTTATTAAAATTCTGTCAAACTAAATAATTTATTATTTATTTTTTAGTTGTCTTACTTTCAACCAAATACCATTTGATAAAAAAAATTACATTAATAATAATATTCATAATACTTCAAGTACTAATAAACTAATTATATAAATAATTACATAAAAATAATCATTTAACTAAACAAATTCTTAATTTTTCCAAAACTTAAAAGGTCACAATACCTCACTGTTACCTTGTCGTTCTCTTGTAAGTCTAATGAGCGCTATTTAATAGATACATAAAAATATAAAATCTCGAATATTAATACATTTTTGGGTAAGACCAGTAATTTTTATAGATATAAATAAACTTTGCACCTATATCAATATATTATTCACATGTTATTCAAAGTTCTTTGAGCTGCTTTTAGTATTTTTTTTGGGTAAATTACATTTACCTCTCTTGAAATATTTGACAACTACAATTAGATCTTGTCTAGTTTTTAAAATTACATTGACCTCCTCTGTCAGTAGTACAGTACTAAACTACTAATAATGTTAACACACACACACACACACACACACGCACATATATATATATA
>JAOTRH010000016.1:465457-476077 GCA_034768845.1 Heliamphora exappendiculata | reverse complement strand
TAAAATCCTTACTAGTTTAATTTAAAACATGATTTTCATAAAACATTTTAGACTTTTAAAATATTCATCATTTTTTTAATATATTAAAATTTCTTCTTCTTCTTCTTCTTCTTCTTCTTCTTCTTATAATAATAATAATAATAATAATTATTATTTTTAAGTAACTTAAATAGAATAAAACAACCCTAAATAAAACTTAATCAAAAATAGAAAATAATCAAAGATCTGGCCAAACAAGGCCTAACCCAAACATCACGTAGCCAAAACAAATTAGAAATTGCAGAGAAGGAAACGGGGAGAGAGAGTATTGAACCGAAATAGGAATCGAAGGCGTCGGGGTTTGTTGGCAGCGGCGGTGATGGTCGGCGAGGTCGGCGAGGGCGTCGCCGGTGGTGTCTGTGCCGATGGTGGCTGGCGGTGAGATTGGTAGCTTCGGTGGTGGGGATTAGCGAAGCTAGTGGCTAGCGGTAACTCTCATTGCTCTCTCTTTTTCTTTCTTTCTACTTTTCCTTCTCACTTGTGCCGAAAACCTCTCAAAGACCTCCAATTTATACTTCTCCTAGCTCCAATCGAACATTGAATTTACAAATTAAGGGGGTTGATTCGTCGATTCAATGAATGGAGGGTTGATTCGTCGATTCAATGAATGAGGGGTTAATTCGTCGATTCAATGAATAAGGGGTTCAATGAATGAAGGGTTGATTCGTCGATTCAATGAATGAGGGGTTGATTCGTCGATTCAATGAATGAGGGGTTAATTCGTCGATTCAATGAATGGTCGATTCAATGAATGAGGGGTTGATTCGTCGATTCAATGAAATGAGAGATTGATTCGTCGATTCAATGAATGAGGGGTAATTCAATGAGTGGTCGATTCAATGGTCGATTCAATGAATGAGGGGTTGATTCGTCGATTCAATGAATGAGGGGTTGATTCGTCGATTGATTCGTCGATTCAATGAATGAGGGGCGATTCAATGAATGATGGGTTGATTCGTCGATTCAATGAATGAGGGGCGATTCAATGAATGGTCGATTCAATGAATGAGGGGTTGATTCGTCGATTCAATGAATGGTCGATTCAATGAATGAGGGGATATCAATCCCCTTTTACCCGTTGGTTGTAATCCCAACCTCATTCAAATAACAATAATTTATTTATTTATTTTTATTTTTATTTTTATTTTTATATTTTTCGGTTTGTTACAAATCTTATGCACGCGTACCTTGGTCCATGGATAGATGAGTTTGGTTTTGTTTATAATGGGCAAGCTAATCCCATCATTTTCAAATATTATGGAATAACTATTATGTTGTAGTAAGCAATTCCCAAAACCGATCTGGTGTTACCCTTGAGACTCCTACTTCGATGTTGGCTCCATCACAATGTCACATTCCGGACTAAGCTAAGTTGACTCGTCATACATCTCAGGAGGTCAATGCTCTTCTGCCTCCTTCCTCCATTAAAGAGTTTAACGTTTCTATGTCGAAGATGGTTTCATCCAAGGACGAGTTTCTTGACACTCTTGAGTCACATGCTTCTGTTCTTCCTCTAGCCAATTTGGAGGAAGGTGTTTCTTTGCTGACACTGTTTCCATCCACAGAATAGAAGTAACTCTTGACAGTGAGCTTGCCGTCACTTTTTTCCCTCGTCTCCCCTTTCTACTAACCACTTCTTCCGTCAAGTCGGAACCTATTGATTTTGTTGGCGTTAAAGACCCACTTTGGATTTCAAACCGAATTTTGTGGATTTTGTCAATAATCTCGCACCCAAGACTCATTGGCACATGCTAAAACTGAAGCGTCCGACATATTCACAACATTTGATTATTTTGCAGGGTCGAGTTCAATACTCCACACCGAACTCGAGGACTAGTATTTTTTCTCAGTAGGAGAGATTAACACGAATGATAGAAGAAAAATTAATTTGGGGGCGTATTTTATTACCTTATATTTTATTTCCTTATAGTATTATGATATTATTTGTTTTCATTTAGGATGTTATTTGTTTTCAATTAATTATGGTATTATTTTTCTTATAGGATTAGGATATCATTTGTTTCCAGATTATTAGGAATTTTTGTTTCGTTTTTCATTTAGGTTTAGAGCTATAAATAAGGAGGTTATTGATGTGTTATGCAGACATTGATGAATAAGAATTTGAGTTGAGAATTGTGTGGGTTTTTCTCCCTTTTGAATTTCTCTTAATTTTTGTTCTTCTCCTAATAACTAATCTTTGTTCTTCTTTTCTATTGGTGCCACATCAACTAGTGTTCTCCAATATTTAATTGGTTGGTTCCGTATTGGAATTTAAGCTGTTCCCATCATGTTTGTCTGATAGAGTTTTCTTATGGTTAAGACTAGCGGCCGATGCACACACAATGTGCGCGCAACTCAAATTAATTTAAAACATATAAAAACAGTACATTTCTTTGATATCGTAAAAATATTGTATGGTTTTTCTTGAAATAAAATAAAAACTATTGTTTTGAAATTAAAATTCTAAATGGAATTACTTTTTAATAATTTTGAAAATGTTTTTTTAAAAATAAAATAGAGGGTGTTTTTTCAATAATATTTTTTCTATACTGAAACTGAAAATTTAAAATAATTTCAATTAAAAATATTTGAGCTAAGTCGGATTCCATCAATTGTGTTGCATAATTTAGAAGAAAATAGTACAAATTTTTAAGTTAAAAACAATATTAGCAATAATTTAGAAGGGAAATGGATTTGATAAAATGTACCTGAAGAAATGCACAACTCCTTTTGATGTCAGCGTAAACCGCCCAAGAAGCAAGCTGAAAAATGTGGAACACATCATAAATGCAAATTAAAATTAATATTAGCAATAAAAGTAGACGTGTTTTCCTATTAGACAACAATGATTTCCCCAATAATACAACGTCCCTCTAAAAAAAAAATTTCCATTTCGTATAACGGAAAAAATATATTATGTTAATATTAATTCTTTTGTTTGCAAAATGTATATTATGTTTATATTAATTCTTTTGTTTGGAAAAGCTTTTTTAAAAAATAGTTTGTTTACTAAAACTTGCTTTGAAGAGTATTTGTTGTAATAGAAACAAACACCGGCGTTGAATTAGTTTTTTTAATAGAAATAAATGGAAATTGATTGGACGAAAAACTTTTTATAAAACTCACCTAAATTGATTGATGCCTTTGATGGAGATCGGCTGGAGATCTTTTTTGATGGAGATCGGTTTGCATTGGAAAGCAACGGAGATAAATTGCTGATGGGTAGAAAAGAGTGATAGAGATAGAAATGTTTGAGTTGGGAAGTGGGGATGAGGGAAAATAACTGCTGATAGTGGTTGAAGTGGGGATAAGGCAAAATAACTGTTGATAGTGGGGCAATTTACATGTTTAGCCTTGTAGTTAGTAATGGATGAGGAAGTAACTTTTGAGTAAATATGGAATTGTAAAGTGTGACAGTGCTTCACTTTTTACAATCTGGGTTGTTCCCTTCATAATAGTAATAGATAAATAGACCTCATTAATATCCCTTTTACGACACTGCGTTTTTTGAACGACACGATACTTCTTTGTGCTTTAGTTGTCATTAACATATTTCCCCATGGCATTGCTATATGGAACCAGTATTGAACCCACTGAGCTTTGAAATTTTATGACTTATGTGTTATCATCTAAAATTTTGGCTACGTTCTCACAAATTGACAACCTTTAAATTGTTAGAAATGTGAAAAGAGCTTTCTTTTTTTTACCTGCGGTGAAATTCACAAAACAGGAATTTGGTAGTGGCATGGGTAATCGTTGGATGGATGATTATTTGGTTACAAATTACATATATCATAGAAAATGTTTTTAATAGAATAGGTAACGATATCACGCTTTTTCAAAAAAATGAAAGCTCGTCATCAACAATTGTAGAAGCTGATGATTTTGTTTGACTTTTGTTGAACCAATAGTATATTTAATGCCTCTAACTTTTGTTCTTACATGTAATTTGGAAAATTTGAATTACTAGTTTCAAGGGCCTCGCATACGCGGGACCCTAGTGCACTGAGCTGTCCTTTTAATGTTACTACTACTAGTGTTAGAGCTCCTACTAAAGTGGCTTTTTTTGTATGGATAGCTTAAGCTACCAAGGAAGCCATCCTTACATTAATAATCTGAGGAGAAGGGATAACTTTTTGTTGGATTGGTGTTGCATGTGCAATGGGGCTGCAAAATCGGTCAACCACTTGTTATATTGTTGGGTGGCTTGGATTTTTTGGAGTTTGATTCTCTTCTCTGTTTTTTATTTTTTGAAGTTTTTTGGGTGATGCCTAGGTCGGTGAAGGTGCTTTTTCTTTTGTTGGAAAAGTGGCCGCCCGAGGAGAAGCAAAAGTAAGGCTTGTAATTTGGTGCCTCTCTGCACCACGTGGAGCATTTGGAGAGAAAAAGAAACTATGTATCTTTTTAGGCTGTCGAACGCTCCTCAATTGTTTTGAAAGGAGAGGTGCTTTCGACACACTTTTTTTTGACTTCATGGGGATTCTCCTCGCTACTTAGCCTAAGTTTGGACTAGGTTTTTTTTTGGCTTTTTGGTTTTTTGGCTTTTTTTTTTTTGTAAAAAAGTAGATGTAAAAATATGTGAAAAAAGCCAACTGAGGCCAAACAAGTAGGCTTTTCAAGAGGCTTTTAAGCAAAAAGTTTCTCAAAAAAGCTAGTCCAAACACATGCTTAGATTCTTTGTTAGATTTATTGAGAGATTGGCATTTCCTGGCTATATAGGGCCTGCATATTGGTATTTTTTTGTTCTTGCTATACAAGTGTATTTGGTTGTGCCTTTGACACTTTTATTGAATATACTTTCACTTATAAAAAAAAATTGATATTACAAACAAACGAAAAATATGAAAAATAATTTTTAAATAAATTTTAGTACATCTGTTTAAGCCGGATTTGTTAGGTTTGTAGAACTAAAAAGATGGCCTAATAACATTAGTGGTCTTGTTGAACGACATTACTGACTTAAGTTCCTGACCATGTCGTTGGGATTTCCCCGTTATTATTCAGGCATTCATTAGGAAACAAGTTTTAATGGTGTTACCCTACTTGATCCACCTCTACATCACTGCCGCCAAATGTTAACCCAGCACCATCATTGTTTATAGAGATAGAGGAGATGAAAACAAACAATTTATTTATTTCTTTTTATGAGGACATAAGTATGATCTACCTGATGAAAACGTATGATGCTGTACAGCTGTAGTGGTGATTTGTTTGGCGAAGTTGTGGGAGAAAATGATAGAAGAGACATTTGTGGATAGAGAAAAGGTGGTCATGCTGGTTTGTGCCGGGTGAGGGTGAGGCGGCGTTTTCATGGGGAAAGTGATCTGTGATAGTTTTGAGAGAATAGGTAGAAAGTTAGAGATGGGAGGTAAGGTAGAAAGTTAGAGTAGTCAAAGATGACGGAATTGGCTTCTAGTTGAGGTGGGTGGTGGTGGAGATGATGTAGTGGTCTTGGAGGATTGCTGCTGGTGGTGATCCAGTGGTTGGTGGTGTAGGCCAATGGCTATGGAATGCCTTTGGTGGAATAAGGCTATTATGGTTTTTGGGCTTGTGTACAAAGAGGTTATATAAGTTAATTGTTTTGTGGAGATTTATCTAATTTTAAAAGCTAATCCTTTATGGTGGGTTTCTAAAGGCTGAACCTGTTTCTTTTATAGGTAAGTGCAAGTTAAGAGATTGAAAATTTAGTCTCTTTATTGGGAGAATGTGTAGTGAATCGCTGGGATGCCCCCTAGGTAGGGGGGCTCTAAAGGCTATGCTTGCTGAGGCAAACCTGTATGGTAATTTAATTTCTTCTAAATCTTAGGGAATACTGCAACAAATGCAAATCACAGGAGCAGTCTCAGTATTATTTAACCCTTTAATGTACGAATTCTCCCAAGCCTTTTAAAGTAATTTATGAATTTTGCATGTAAGTCACTAGTATGGATCATATTCATCAACTGGAAAATGATGCTGTGCTTTGTGGCTTGCTTTGGAATTCAGCTGTGCAAGATTGCTTTGTTTTATTGCTTTTGGAAAAAGTTTATTGTCCTTGGAATCCTGTGCTATTTTTCAGTCATATATATTATTTATATTTGAAAAAAAAAAAACTGTCTCTACCTTGGACATTCTAAGAATGATGCATGCCCCCAGATATCGAGTTTTTGGAATTTCGGAAGTCATATCCATGGAAATCGCTGCACCTTTTGGGGACAGATGGATAAGAATTTTTACCTTATACGTCAGTGGCTTGTTGAGTACTGACCGATTTCAAGATAAAAAAATGTCATTATTTGCAAGAACATCTAATCTCAAAATCCTTACTTGGTGTTGTTTAGGTTATGTCCAGCTACTCCAGAATTATGGTGTGGTTTGATTTATCTTGTGGTGTGTTTTACAATTGCATGGGACTAGGATAAACAGGTCATGACATTATAAATGTTATTATCTAATTTTAGAGGTATGACTTGACCTGATAGTTCCTCAGAGCCTATGGGCTGGTTATTTCTCGAGGTATAAAGTGTTTGTTTATGGTAACCTCGTGCCTGCATGCTAATTTTATGATTATTGTGACTTGATTGTTTTCTTTCACCTGATGTGATTTCTGGCTTGAATGCTGCGTAATGCTAGTCTCTTAAATTCATAAAAAATGTTATGGTTTCTTTGTATTGCAGGCTCTAATCATATACCTGCAGCTCCATCACCAAGGTCTGCATCTAAGAAGCTCACGTCCCCGCTTCGCTGCCTTTCATTGAAAAAGATAAAAGAACCTGATGATGAAACTGAGCACCTGCAGCAACCTGAGAATAACCCACATCAGGATCTAGAAACTGGATATGTAGCTCAAATTTGCTTGACTTGGGAAGCACTCCACAGTCAGTACACACAATTGAGTCAGAAAATTTCTTGCCAACCTGAAAATTCCTCCTGTTACAACTGCTGTGCTCAGCAGTTTCAGCAGTTCCAGGTTTTGCTACAAAGGTATATTGAAAATGAACCTTTTGAGCAGGGTCTCAGACCGGAAATTTATGCTCGATCGAGAAATTCATTTCCTAAGCTGCTACAGGTTCCAAATATACAAGGTAAGTTCCTCATAAATATTTGGATCAATTTAATTGGAAACCTTGAGTTCGTATAAGCCACAGGATCCATTTTGATTTTTTTTAAGCTAGGTTTTTTCTGCTTATCAAAAAAATAATGATGTATAAAGCTCTGTTAATAGCTTTAATTATTTATTTGTTTGTAGTTCTATTGTAATGAATATGGTAAGTGCTTTTTAAGGCTGATTTCTATATACTTGTTCTTTTAAGTTATTTGCTTTGTAAACTTTTTTTTAGGTTCAGATCAAAGAGAGACAGAAGAAGAGGAGTCCGGTTCAGTAGTACTTGCCCCAGATCTAATCAGAATAATTGAGAGTTCAATCCTCACTTTCCACCTTTTCCTGAAAATGGACAAGAAAAAATCAAGCGGTGTTCGCAATCTATTTGGAGGGAAGAATCAGTTGGCTACTCCCCTCCAGCAGATTCAATCTACTCTTGAGAAGGTCACTTCAATCTTGTCACCATATATTTTACTATTACAGTTAGGCTATGTTGGGTTGATTGGAATGAACAGTGGAATGGAATGATGATTCTGTATTCATTCTGTTGTTTTGGTTAGCCGAAAAATAATGGAATGTCAATTCCAAAAGTAATCGCTATTCTTCCATTTAATGGAATGGGCATTCCAACGCAGATACTAGAAATTCATTGAACCAAACACTACCTTATAGCCAGTCACAACTTTTAGGTTGCATTTTTCTTTCTTTCACTGTTTCACATAAATAGTAAACCATCCATCACATGAATAGCTTGTTCTCGAATCTATGAAATATGTGATACTAATTTTGTAGAGCTGCATGATGTTAATAATGTTTTTTTCCAGCATCAGTAGAAAATCCTTCTTCCGTTACACCTGATATCTGTATCTTTCATTCTCAAAGCCTGCAAGCAAGCAGCACATAAAAGGGCCACTTTGTATTCTTTACCTGTTGTCTCTCGACCATTTTTTCCATTAGCTGGGTGAAAATGATTTCATTCTGCCTTGTGATTTTTAAAAATTTTTGTTTATTTTTATGCTGGCACCCTTCACTAGATTCGACACGTGCTTTTAATCTGTATATGTTCATCATAGTCAAATGTCGGATCAGTAACATTACAGACCTGTATGTGTGTGGTGACTTGTTTGCCTAACTATACCTAAAGTTTACACCTTTCTTTGAATGCGTTACTTGATTGTGGTACAATCTGATATCGGTTACAGACTTATTCTGAGCTTATACTATGCAATATTGTAGTGAAGTGATGCACAGAAACAGTTGAAGTATGTTGTGATAATTTCTAATCTTGAACAAAAATGGATGGATTTTATTGTTATTCTTTGAGAGATATTGGCACTGTGAATAGAAAGTTATTTATCTTCACTAGTGTTACGTGGACTCTTCTATCCCCCCCCCCTCTCCCGCACTGCAAAATCCAAATGTATTCACGTCCAACTCTTTTCCCAGAATTCAACACTTGGATTCCCTATTTGTTTACAATGTTTGAAGAAGAAGCTCATATTTGGTAGTAAGGAAAACTCAATTCTTTCACATGCATATGAGATAGAAATTCCTTTTTTTCACATAAATGTCATCTAATTTCAAGTATGTTCCTGAATAAGCTAGATGTTATGTCTAAAGTTATGCAATATACAACATATGCAAATGTTTATTGTGTGCTCACTTGTCCATATCCATTTCCCTACATCTAAGTCTTGGGGTTTAGGGAGAATGATGATTTGATGCCCTAACATTCATACCTGAGTTTATGAAACATAGTTTGGCTATTGCTAACTCTGCACTTCTCTTTCAATGCATTAATGGATCCTAATGGAATTTGATACCAGCTATATGGCATACTGTTGGCTTATACAATGCACTATTGCAGTAAAATTCTGTACTAAAAAAGTTGATGGGAGTATAAAATGTAAAATTTCTAATATTGAACAAAAAAGGATGAAGTGTAATTTTTTTTTTTAATGTACATCACATTATGACCAGAAAGCTATTTGCCTTCACTACTGCATTGGTATATCAAATTCTGCTTGAAATAAGGACAGCAAATGTTAAATATCACGAAGCAACTTAATAAATAGAATTGACATCATCCTGCTTTTTCATGGTAAGGTAGGCTGATAGGTAAAGTCTTTGGTATAGGGGGCTGTAAAGCTGAAAGCTTGATTGTTATAATTTGGTAAGAGGGTATATTTATGCTTTCTGTTTGTTGAGGATATAAGCTTGTGTTTGGCTTAGCTTTTTTTTTTGTAAGCTTTTTAGCTTTTTTGTAAAATTGTAGATGTGAAAAGATGTGGAAAAAGCTAATTGATTATAATAGAAGGCTAAACAAGTAGACTTTTTGAGAGACTTTTAAGCAAGAAGTCTTCAAAAAAAGATAGGCCAAATAGAGGCTAAGCATATGTTTGGCCTAGCTTTTTTTAAAAGCTTTTTGCTTAAAAACTTTTTAAAAAGCCCATTGGTTTGGCCTAAGTTAGTTTTTTCTATATCTTTTTACATTTATTTATTTTATAAAAAAGCCAAAAAGTCAAAAAGCTAGTCCAAACGCAAGCTAAATAATAAAATTACTCTCCTCTGTAACAACTTAAGTTTTTAAATTAGTTGGTGATCAATACTTTAACATGGTACCAGAACAAACAAAAGGACATGCGTTCAAACCTTACGTATTCACTTGATAATTAAGATTTTTGCACACCTTTGACTTCCTTATGGAGGAGAGCAGGCCACACGCGATGGGCGTGTTGAGGATATAAATAATTAAGTTATTTCTATCGGTAAATACTTAAGTTTTGTGATTTGGTGGTCAACAATTTAACGATCTTTTTTTTTGGGGATGAATTGTTAGTTGCTAATAATAAAAATAAATAAATAAATAAAACTTTTGTGGAACCACCTTACACACTACTGATTTAGGCCGAGCATCATATTCTTTTGTCTGATATGTTGTTAATAAGCATGCTATACACCAATACGTCATCCAGCTTTGGACAAGTTTTCTCATTTCTGCCTGTACTCAATTTGTGTTTTTGTCTCTAAACCTTGGTTGCACCTACCAGTACAGATATTTAAGTTTACTCTCTTTTCTTTTTTTTTTTGGCTTATGGGTCGTTATCTAGTGGTCTCAATGCATGTCGAGCTTCTCTGTATTGTTCCATTATTTAAACTATGTTGCATTTTGATGGATGACCTTTTAATCCATCCGGTTACCGATCCTACTCATCCTAAATAAATGTGCACACACATGCATATATGCATGCCCACACAAATGTGCGAGCAATCATTCATACCGATGATTTATGTTTCACAATGTTAATAAGTATGTGCTTTGAGTGACAAGGAAGTTAAGACTCCATTCCCAAACTGTTAAACAAACACAAACAAACGCTTGTTTTCCCCTTTTTGTTTTTATTGGATCTCTATAGTATATCTGTGCCAATGTTTGTGAAATTGCTCCTGCTCCAGATTGACTTCAAGGAAAGATAGGTCGGAAATGTAATTTTTATTCC
>JAOTRH010000016.1:440574-465384 GCA_034768845.1 Heliamphora exappendiculata | reverse complement strand
AAGATTGGTCGGTAATTGAATTTTTTTTCCCCCCCCCCCCCCCCCCCCCAGTGGGAGGTAATAACAAATAAAATTTGGTTCCGTATGATGTAATGATGTTTAACATACATAGTAAATACAAGTCATCTACTATTACTTACAATTTATTGCTCTTTGATTAATTAAACATGTGAAGAATGTGTGCCACCTTCCTGTCACTACCTTTCCCTAAATTGTTAAAATATTTTGGAGAGAAGTAATTTATTGCTATTGTGATTTTATCTTGATGATGGGTTCAACGAATGAAATCCCCTTTTGTGGAGATAAAATCATAAATACTGCAAATTGGTTTTAGATTGTGAAATTTATTGCAACTTGTAATGGCAATCTATTATGAAATGACTTGTTGCCTTAATTGGTACGCTCTTTTTTTTTTTCTTCTTTGGGCTGAAATTAATTTTTTGATTTCGTGAATTTTTATGTATTGACGAGTATCATTTTTTTTCTTTTCGAAGTGCTAATCTTGGTAGTACTGGCTCGGTATTTGTTAGCTGATGCATTTGGTAATTTTAACTGCAGGAAAGAGATTGTTTTTTGGGTTTTTTTTTTCAACTGCAATATAACAATATCCTTGTCAGTTCTTTTGATTTCTGATACTTGATCATGTTCTTTCCTTTGACTCTGTCTCTTTAACGCTGCAGAAAGAGATGAAACTGAAAGAAGTTTGTAGAAGGATGAAAGGTTGGAAAAAGAAGATCTGGCCTGCAACTCAAGAGGAAGTGGAGCTGTTTTTTGGGCTTATTGATGTTAAAGTTTTGTGGAGGGTTCTGAGGATGGTGAGGATCACTAAAGAGCAGTTATTTTGGTGCGAGGAGAAGATGAAGAAGCTAGATTTATCAGATGGCAATCTGCAGAGAGATGCCTCTCCTACCCTATTTCCTTGCTAATAATTGATGATGGAAGCAACTAGGAAGAAGGTAAGGTTGGCTATTAATGTATGGAAGTCGCGAGGAAACCCACCCCTGCTGCTCCATTTTGTTCTCTCTTTTCCCAGTGTAACAACAGAAGTATTCAAGAGAAGGTGAAGGAAAATGGGGGGAAATCACCCTGTAACTTTGACCTCTTTTTGGTTTGGACGCATTCCAGTTGTATTCTGAAAACTGGTTATCATTTTGCTATACCTATACAGCTTCTTTTGCTGCTTAGTATTTCGTGGAAATGATATCTATCTGCCTCTCCCAATGCTCCGGCTTCACAGGTTGAGTTACCTGAGGATACGGCCCATTGGCCGGAAAATGAGTGTATGTTGAACTGGCTTTGGATATATTTTTATGATCTCAACTCTTCATTTTACAGAGCTTGCTAAGTAGATCATTTGTGTGAAATATTAAATTTATTTGATGATGATAGCCACATTATAGGTTAAATTTGTCTTGAAAAAATTAAGCAGTAAATATGATTTTAAGTTTTGAGAAAAAAATTCTTAGACTAAGTAAACTGATCATTGACTATTGATATCTGGTTAATTGTATTGTCTTCTAAAAAATGAACTATTTGAATTATAAAAATATGTTGAGGAGTCGGCTTTTAACAATCCTTTATGGCTTTATCCTAGTTTAACCCTTCCCCGTCTTTTGTACTTCTGCTTCCAGATGGATGGATGCCTTCACGTGCAAAGTGCTTTCTATAAGGTTCCCAATTATAAAAATTCAAATAAAGAGAAAAAATAAAGATCTTGTTTGGTTGTGTTTTTTAAAATTGTTATTTAAAAATTATTTTGTAAAAATAAATTTAAAAAACAGTTTTATAATATTTTGAAGAGAGAAATTGTATTTAGTATATTATTTTTAAAAATTTTAGTGCTATCAGTAACCTTAAACCTCAACCAATGCCACCAACGCGAAGATGTTGCCGATAATAATTGAGTCGTCGACGGAATGAGATGCTAACAACGGAACAAGGGGCGAACAATCGCGTGAAACTAAGATGCCAAAGATGATGAAATGAGATGCCGGACGAAGGGCAAATGATTTGAGATCTCCGACGAGATGCCAAAGACGATGACGATCGTGTGAGACTGAATGTCAAATGAAGACGAACTATCTAAAGGCGAAATACGACTGCCTAAGACGATGACGATGTTGAGATCTGTGTCCTCATTGACGACGATGACAACCGCCTAAAACGACGATGGCGACGTTGAGATTTGTGTGTTGATAAGCACGCCGTCGTTGAATGAACGAAAAAAATTAAAAAAAAAAAAACAGTTTTTAGCTGTTTTCAAAAAGGCCCAATTTTGTAACTCAATTTTTTGTTTGTTTTTTTTAACGTGCTTTTTTCAGAATTACAAACAAACGTATTTTTGCTTTTTTTAAAAAAAACAAAATTCTCCGAAAACAATTTTTTGAAAATTGAACCAAACAGGCCCGAAGCTTCTTCTTCTTTTTGTTCTTCTCAAAACTAGAAATAGTTGAGACTTCAAATTAAATATTTGTAACTTGGTTTGGTCAGGTCGTGGGTCGAGTCGAGTAACTTATATTTTTTTATAAAAAATTACTTAAATTTTTATTTAACTAATATTTTTAAAATTCAAATTTTAAAATTTGGTTACCGTGAACCCATCGGATCGAAAATCCAATGGTCAATTTTCAGAATAGAGCACTCGAGCGACAATATGCAAAAATTAAATTAGAATAGGGCGCTCATAGAGTGCTCGAGCGCCACTAGTCTAGTTTTGGGCAATCGCAGAGCTCTCAAGCGTTGACAATGAAAAGTTAAACATGTTTTGAACACGTCCAGCGATTTTTTTGAAAAGTCACTTTAGAGACTATAACTACCATTAATTCTGCACTAATTTTGCATCCAATATTCCTTTTTTCATTGCATTAAAAGTGTATGCAAGTTTTAAGAGTTACAATAGTACAAAAACACTTAGTTGATTGTTCACGAAAATTGGAATGTTTTTTATTTGAGTGTGATCGTTGTATTCTAAGAGAATGACGTTCATTGAACTCATTAGCACCAAAAAATTAAAGTGTTTTTTATTCGGGTGTGATTTTCTGACCATTAATTCTACACCAATGCATAATTAGTGTATGTATTGGAGTGTTTTTTATTTTGATTTTTGCATTTGTTTATAAAAATTTATTTACAGTTCTCTATTTTTTAATTTTTGTTTCTGTTTATTTTACAATATAGTATCGACATTTTGATCAACTTTTAACGTTTTTTTGACTAACATATAATAGATAGATTTCCCTTGAAAACTCTTCTCCCATATAATATAGATTTACTAAGTTGCCATTGTTTTGTCTAATTTACCAAGTCACCCTTACCCTTGTTCTGCCTTCCTAAGCTGTTTCTGAATACAGGCCACGGTGAAGGTGTTATAGCTTCCAATAAATCCACTTAAACATTTATCCATACATACATACATACATATTGTAAAAAATATAAATTTTATATTAGTGAGTTAAAATATCTTAACTCACCTTATAAAGTGAACTTTATCCTAAATTCATTAAGAAGCCTTTTTCTAAGTAAAAGAATAATATCGTGCGTTATATAACGCAAAGCGAACAATATATATTGGTTTTTATCTTTGATAAGGAGTAAATCCTCCTCGCAAATAAACAGGTCCATATGAAAAATTAAAAGTTCAAGTGCAAAACAAACAATTGAGAAAGATAGACTCTATTCTTGTTTGGGATAATTATTTATTTATTTATTTTATTTAATTTATTTTTATTTTTTGTAAATTTTTTCTATCATTTGATTAAACTTTATAGTTTTTTGACTCTTGTCATCTAGATGAGCCGAAAAATATATTTTTTTAACCAAAATATGAAAAGATTCAAAAAGGCCCAAAAAACCAAATTTAGTAAATAAACTAAATTATATATTATTTATTTTTGTCATTAGTAATTATTAAAAAAAATTAATTTTTTTTAATTTTTGGTTTGTACACTTTTTTTATAAGAAATGAAAAAAGTTCAAAAGGATGAAAAATGAGTAAAATTCTCACAATTTAACACAAACTAAATAAAATATATATATAATTCTATCCTTCATAAATCTTTCAAGAACATATTGTCTTGCAGTCAAGAAATACTTCCACGTTTGAAATTGTCAAAATTAATAATTTATAAATGTGTAGCATATATGTTAGCTTGTAATTGAAATTAAAAAAGTTATAGAATAAGTAATAAACATTTTAAAAAATATATACTTATTAATACAATTAGTAGCAAAAAAATTAAAAACATGGAAAGCTTTACTAAACACCCACTTTTGCTAGCGACTAGTAAAAGTGTAAACAAAGAATTCTCATTTCTCTCTCTTTTGGCTATCACAAACTAGCAGAAATAGATACATAATTTTAATTTGAAAGGGATGAATTATTTTTATAAATTTTAAAGAAGACATATATTAAATTTTTAAAAAATAATATTAAAAGGGTGAACAAATATAATTTTAAAATATTTTGAACTAATACTACTATAATAATAAATTTTTTTAAAATTTTAGAGAGACGACCGCTCTCATTCTCCCGTTTAAATCCGTCCATGCAAACTTTAGAATTTTGAAAATTATATATAGAATTTATTAATTTGTAAAACATTTTTTTTCTTTACCGGAAATTATTAAGAATTGAGATGTATTAGTCTCTCTTAAACCGTCAACTACCTCTAAACACAACCAAGAGGCCGCATGATTGACGGCTTCATTGGCACGTCATGTTTTTTCAAATTTTAATTTAAAATATAAAAAACATTGTTTGACTCATTTTAAAAAGCTATTTTTTATTTCAATACATGTTACATAATAAAACTCAATTTTAATTATTACTAAATAATATTATTATTGTTTTAATACAAAAAATAAAAAACCAATAATCTAAGCTCTAATTTAGGGTAGCTATTTATTTGATTTTATTCAATTTTGCCTTAATGAACACTTTATATTATTTTGTCGAATTTTTATATTTTTTTGAAATTTTCTCATAGAAATGAGTTATAAACACAATTTTTTTGATTAAAATATAAAAATATATAAAAAGATTAAAAAAACAATACACTAGATTTTCGAACTTATTCTCGTTTTTAATAAATAAAAAAAACTTAATTCTAATAAAAATACTTACTTTTCTATTTTTCTTGTTGCGAGGATTCAAACAAATAAAAAAATGTAACCAAAATTTTTAAAAGTCCAAAAAAATTAAAATAAATAAAATTCCGATTATTTATCACAAATTAGGTTTAAGTTGTCAAACAATATTAGGTTTAAGTTATTAAAATGATTTGTTTTATTTTTAATTAAAAATTTTAAATTATGTTAAATAATAAAATTTATTAGGGCAGCCACGTGTCCACATTGGCTTGCGTAAGGGTTTCCCTTTCACTTTCACCCACGCCAATCCCCGCCATGTTTACTTCTTTTATACGTTGAAAATACCAATCCCCAAGTTGTTTTTGTATAAGGGCATTACTGTCATTTCAATTCATACATTCGTCTCTTCTCTTGAGTGTTTATAAACTATGAATTTAAATTTTAAATAATTAAACAATCGTTTATTATGATTTAATTTACATATTCATTTATAAAAAAATAGTATAAAATTAAACCGATTCATTTCTTAACTTGTTATAGTTATAGTGTATTACACCATTATATATAAATAAAGAGATTAAAACAATTAATTGTTATTTTGCCTCTTCTTTTTTATTTCTTATTTTATAATCTATTGTTTTTTTATTTTTTTCTAATATTATATAACTGATAGACGATTAATAAGTAAAAAATTATAATAAAGTTACGAATGAATAAAATATGCATAGTTTATAAATGCGAGAATATATTTTTGCAATTTTAAAATAAGTAATAAAACAACAATATACAAAATTTACAACAAAAAATATAAGCAACATAAATATATTTTTTTTAAAAACATAAAACAAAAACCAAGTAGTATTTGTGGCTCCAAATTAAAACTAAACTATTGTTTATTAGTTCAATTCATTTCGATATTATAGTAGTCACCATTTGATTTTTAAAATCATTTTAAAAATTTAATTTTTAGTCTAGCTCAAATCTAATCTAAACTAATCTTCTAGGAATCATTAATGTAAATAAATAAATAAATAAAATTTCGAGCATATATGCTTATTATTTTTTTGTCTAATTAGGACTAATAGCTCCCCGTTTATATTTGTTAAATTTAAATTAATAGTTCAGTATATGTTGAACTATTCTTAGAATAATTAAATTAGGACTCTTCTGTTATTATTAGTACTAAATTTTGAATTATAATTCATCGTGATTCAACAGTTAATAATAATTCTATAATTATTATTCTATTATTTATCTCACCTTGAATTAATTTTTTTATTATATGTATAACTATATCTATAATTTTCTAATATAAAAAATACAAGTGGAATTTCAATATTATTTACCTCACTAATTTAATTTAATTCAATTCAATCTAAAATAACAAACAAGCCTATTGCGATTAGAAATCTACGAGGGGTGATTGGCATTACTTTTTTGGTTAGTTTTTAATTTTTTATTACTATTTTTAATAATAAGTTATAATAATTTTCAAACGCTAATAATATTTACTATAAATTATAATTATTTTTATTTTATTTAAGTTATAATTTAACATACATATCAAATGCTTAATTTTTTTTTATTATAAACCATAATATATAAGTTATTAAATTAAAATTAAACACCCCCTAAGCACTCACCATATTTACAGTTTGTTTGGAAGGTCTAAAATGAATGGCTTTTAATATGTTTAGTTTTTTTTTAAAAGAAAGAGAAAAGAATAAAAAAATGTTAAAGTGTTTGGGATTATTTTTATAATAGTTTTTTTTATTTTTTAATCAAAATATTTAATTTATTTTTACTTTTTGTTTTTAAATTATAATATTTTTTATATTGGCACGGTTTTTATTATTTTTATGAAAAGAGTTAATTTTTTT
Organism: Heliamphora exappendiculata; assembly: GCA_034768845.1. Classification (NCBI taxonomy): domain Eukaryota; kingdom Viridiplantae; phylum Streptophyta; class Magnoliopsida; order Ericales; family Sarraceniaceae; genus Heliamphora; species Heliamphora exappendiculata. The sequence continues at coordinate 458,416 of JAOTRH010000016.1, read as the reverse complement.
AATTAAGTGTATTATAGTAATTTTAGTTTTCAAAGTTAAAATGCTTAAAATGTGTATAGACTTTTTTTATTAAATTAAAATATTAAAAAAAGTTAGTTATTTTTTTTTTGAAAAACCAAACATTTTGGCTTAAAAAATGATTTTTTTTTACCAAACAGGGGATTCTTTTGGACATGGGTAACAAAAAAAAAAACAAGCGACATTTGTATTTGAGTTTTAAAATCCCGAAAAACAGGGCCCTCTCTCTCTCTCTCTCTGCGCACTCGGAATTTCAGAAAGCGTTCATCGAGCTTCCGACAGCCTTGGGTGGTTTCGAACTTCCATAGGGTTTGTCGCGTCGTAACTAACGAAGCACTTTGCGGAGAAGGAGGGAAGGAAGGGTGAGTCTCGTTCTTTATCTCATCATCGTCGTCGTCGATGTCGTCGTCGTCACCATCGTCATCATCATCATCATCTGCGCTGTTAATGTCCACTAGGGTTCTAATTTCTGTGCCTTTCCTTTTTAATTCGAATATATATCTATCCTTTGTTATCTTTTTCATGGTTGTCTCCTGTTTCTAATCTGTCCAAGCCTCTGCTTTCGCTGTTTTACGATATTTATTACACACACACACACACACACACACACACACGTGTTGCAGACGTGGTGTTCTTATGTGTGCGTGACTTCTACATGGAGAGACGTACTCTATTATTTGATGACTGGGTTTCGTCTTTACAATCTCTATGAGTTCCCTTTAGTTTTAGCGTATATATTACTCAATATGATCGCTTCAAGTTCTCTGTTTCAAGTGTCTGTTTATGCCAGCGATGGTGCACACAATCTCTGACCAATTGGGTGAAAGGAGAATTCCTTTCTTTCATCAAACAGAGAGGGAAAATGAGAAAAAAATGAGATTTTAACTCTGACTATTCGTGTATTGTTATCATTTTTGGGCCATACCAATCGCAAGCAGTATAGACAAACTCAATTGGCTTTGATTTCCATTAAAATACTAAAAAAACCCCACATTTTGGTGTTGCCCTAGCCCCAATTTTATTTTACTAGGGAATCAGGGGGCATTTGACTGGTAATTTGTGGCAACTTCTTGCGTTGTTTAGGACTATAGAAATAATTTTCCTTAGGCAGGAAGGATTTACAGACTCCGTTATCATGATAAGGACATTTTTATTGGGATTTCCCTTACCCTGCTCAGCCGCTATCTGTACGAGTAGGTATCCGTTCAGAAAACTTTCCCAAGAGCTCGGCTGAGTTCTTCTAGTTTGTTGAACAACAATCTCCATGGCTTTCTGCAAAACTGAACATGAGTGAGCATTGTCTGGCCGCAGGTTTGATCAGAAGACACTTTGATGTTTAAGTTAGCTCTTCTCTAAAAGCTAATAGAGAGCAAATTATGAACTGTGCGCAAAATTTCACATACATCTTAGTGTTTCTTTGTGGTCCCTTTTAGGGGTGAACAATTTGAATTTACACAGGACACTTACACCCTCAGATAGGGTTTGAGAGTTATCCATATTCAAGACTCAGATGAGAGTTGTTTTTATCTACATCTATGGTATCGTTCGGACTCTAACCACGTGATTCATATGTTCACGTCCAGATACATTGGAGGCGAGCTTAGACTATGGGGTCAGCACTTAGTTGCTTGGCCATTGCCATCAGGATGTTATAATGGGTTCTAGAATAACGGGAGTCAAGGTTGGCCAAGGAGATGTTCAGAGATAAGCTTTATCCCTCTCACCGGCACCCCCAAATGACATCAACTGCCCTTAAAAAAGTGGGTAATAGCTTACTAATCTAGCACTCTTGCACCGAAGATGGGTGGGGTAAACGATCTGCTGACGTTGTGGGATGACTTGAACCTATGACTAATTAGTTAACAGTCGACCGCTCTACCACTGAACTACGAAGGAATAATTTCCATTTCCAATATGAGCTCAAAGCTTACTTCGTAACTCCCAAAACTTCCTCCTAGTGGCTCCCTTCCGTGCCTTATTTCATAGGGAACCTCTAAGTGCCTCTAGTGCATTTTATTTCATCTATACAGTTATTCTATTTATCTAATATTCCTTTGATTCCATTGACATAGCAAATGTCATTTCTAGTTTGTCTTTATATGAAAAGTTTAAAAATCATCACATGATAATCCGGAAATCATAATTTTTAGTTTTTACCTATGGAGTAATCTAGTATACTTATGGGAATTGCTCTCACATACATTTTGGACTCATCCAGACATGGAACAGGCTTCCTCTATATAGGGGACATTGCAAAAGTAACATATAATCAACAAAACTACAAGAAATTAAAAAATTAAATGTCAAAAAGAATTTAAACATGAACATTACAAAATGGAAAATAAAACTTCACAAAAAAAACAGAAATAACAGAGGACAACCCAGATAGAAATTTGACCACCACAAAATTGAACACAACTAGAAGTGAGCCATTGAATTAACCTCGCATCCAATAGAACATCTGATGAGTCTCTGAACATATTCAATCCTGAAGCGTTTGTTTAGGCAGAAAAGAAAAGGGAGGTTTGTCATGATTTTTATTTTTTACCTATGGGGTAATCTAGTATACTTATGTATGAAGATGATCAATTCAGTTGTCGTTAGATTCTATTGTGGGTTTCTCACCAAATTCCCTATAGGGCTGTCTTATTTCTTTCTTCTCCGAGCTCAGGTTATGGAAGAAGGAGAAGGAAAAAGCGAGAAGAAAGTATCGACAACAACTGATTGGTTTTATTAGTGGACAACTCATGATGTTCATGTCGATCTATTATATGCATCTGCTCATAGTATTGGGTAGATATCATACAATTAAGTGTCCTATCTAGAACAACATATAAGTTATCCTGCTTGCATCCTTGCACATCCATCATTTGAATCTCCAATAATTATTCCAGTAATTACATATACGGTTTGACCTATGGACTATATGCAGGCATACATTTCATGAGATCACTGGACACTGGCACAACGCAGATGAAGTAACGGTACATCCTAATTCCTAACAAATTACATCATGAAGAGTCAAAATGTATGTCCTGCTTGTGTGATATTTATCTTCTCTTAGTTTCTTTTATTTACTTTTCCTCCATTCGCTACCTTCTTAGTTTGATATTTGTATCAGCAACTGCTGCAGTGCTCTAATTGGGACTACTTTTTCTATGCTAATTTCTTGCCAATTTGCTAGTGGCCTCCTTTATAACTAAGGCTAGAATTACCATGGTAGCTGCTGACTTGTAATCTGCTTCCCTTGTCTCTTTGAAACGAATTCTCTCTTTCTTACTGTTTTTCTTTGTAGAGCCTATCAGAAACTTTGCGCGGACTAAGGGGCACTGAATAACGTCGGATCAGCTGTATTCCAGAAGATATGTGAAACACATTCTTGGTTGAGAAAAAACTGACTCCCCCTCTTCCAGCAGGATGGCAACAGAGAGCCCTATGAGAATGATGGAAGGCAGTGGATCTAGAAATTGGCACTCTTCTAAGGATCTGCCACTGAATAATATGGCAGCAGATGAGCTGGGATTACTTCTGAAGGGTTACAGACTTCATGGGGATCAGAGAGACATGGTTCCCAATCGAAGTGGTAGTGCACCTCCCAGTATGGAGGGTTCATTTGCAGCTTTTGGGAACCTTATGGCTCAACGTCAATCAACAATGGCAAGTTCTAGCAGTTCAGCAGAAAATTATGAGTCTGAGGAACAACTGCGTGCCGATCCAGCCTATTTTGCATACTACTATTCTAATGTTAATTTGAACCCAAGGCTTCCTCCACCTATTGTCTCAAGGGAGAATCGACGCCTTGTAAATCGCGGCGTTGGTTTGGGAAATAATTGGAGATTAACCTCTTTTGATGACAGTGGCAATGGATCCCTGTACGTAGCTCGAGGTTCCCTTTCTACTCACAACGAGGAGCCCGAAGATGATAGGTCACCTCACCAAGCTTCAGATATTTCTTCAGAAAGTACTAATGCATTCACATCTTTAAACAATGCAGCTTCTTTGGCAGCTCATCATAAGAGCTTGGTCGATCTTATACAGGTATAGAACTGGACCAGAGTTATAGGTTCCTCTTAATAGTTTTGTTGTGTATTTTGTATTTGAATTTTGGTTTCTGGTCAGCTTAGTGGTCCGTATGCTAAAACGATGATCTTCATTGAGAACTGCTTTAATTTGTTCCCACATCTGTTCATATGCAAAACCTTCAGCTTGTTATTAGAGTTTGTGGATTATCATCATATTGTGCATCAGGGACGAATTGAGAAGTCCGACTTCTCAGATTTTTTAACTTCTCTCGGTAATGTGAATCAGTAATAATATGGACAGGTTAGTGGACTAAATTTATAGTTCTGTTGAATCATTTGGGAAATGCATCTCTTTATAAGGTCAACATTTCATTATGCACGCCACTTGTTACTTTTCGGGCATCCTTATGAATTTTAGTCTTCATTGGCACATAAAAATTATCTTGATCTACCCATACCAATAGATATTGCATGGCATACAAACTTCATGTAACATTGACTAGTGACCATCAATTGTTTTTGCTTCCATGCTACAGAACAGAGAGTCATTTGAACATTGACATCGGAATTTCGATTATTCTGTAACCACCCAATGAAATGCCAATACCTAAAAAATATGATATATCCCTTAGTACAGATGTTTCATACCTAGCAATGGGGTGGTGGCATAAACGGGGCAGGAATGAAATGTTTAAAACTTCAGAGTTGTATGGTTTGTTTTGTGCTATAGATATTCTATGTAATATCTTATGTGAAAATTCTCATTAGCTCTGCAAAAATATCCCCATGAAGTTTAATTTTGGACCTTGGGTCACGTGGCAGTGGCGCATGCTATGCGTAGCTATCAGTTGCTGATTTCTGTTTATTAGGTTGGTGAATCTCAGTTAACTAAAGAACAATTTCTGCATTTTCAATCCGGAAGATAAAATCTTTCTGATCTATAGAATTCTTAAATTAAATTTTCTGTTGATTTCATTAGTCAAAAGATTTATTTACTCATATCACTGAAGGACACCTTGTGTACAATTTCGCAAATACATTATTTGGTCTTCTTGCAAAAACATGTCTCTCCGTGCATGGGAGTTGGTAAGCCTCATTTTCCTCAACTGTAGACAAAAATTAAGCTCACCCTGCTTTTTCATTCCTTACTATGTTGTGGTAGTTGACAAGTCATTATTTTGGAACCATCTTCTTCTTTACTAAAAACTAACGGAATCAAGACACTTACCGTTTGTTAGTGCTGCTTATATTGAATGGCTATCATCCCCTTCCATGCTTCTCTATCATTGCCCCGTGAGATAGTTATAGGTTTACTAGTACTTCATGAACAATCTTTTTATTTTGAAGTATTTGATCTAAATAAAGATGAATGCAGGAGGACAACATTGGCGCCATAATTTTGAAGTTTTTTAAATCTCAAACACCTATAGTACTTTATCCCAGGGGTTCAAAAAGTTGCTGATTCGATGATTCCTTATGCAAGCTACTGTTCATGTAGTTTATTACTCCCAATCATGGTTCATGTGAGCCTAGAGAAACCATAGAAAGCCATCAATCAGTGGCGGATCCAGAAATTTGATTTAGTGGGGACACTAATTTTTTTTTCACCGACTTTAGTCTTATTTGATTCTGTCTTAAACTAACTTTTAGTCTTTTTGCTTAAAATCTTCAAAATTAATTGTCAAAAAAGTCATATTTTGTATTTGTACTGATAGTTTAAAGTTACCTTTTAATCAATCAAGTTTTCCTTTTACTTATCAGGCTTAAAAAAAATAAACAAAAAATTTGATTTAAAGCTGAGTTGCTAAATTAGCCTTTTATTTTGAAACTAGAGGCCATCTATTTTTTAGAGTGACATATTTTTAACTTTAATTTTTTAAAGTATTTATATAGTATTTGATTTTTCTAAAATATCTTCAATCTTTAACTTTGAAAAATTCAAAAATTCAAAATCCAAGAAAATAAATTATTAAAATTTTAGATTATCTACCACCTTGGTAAGAATAAATTAAGACTTTAAATTTAGTAAAAAGAAATCAAAATAAATTTAAGAATCTAATTTTAGCACAATTAAAATATTCGACACATAAATCATATTATCAAAACTAAAATGTTATAAAAGAATAATATTTTAAGATTCTTGACTACAAGTTTTTTTGTGCAAAAAATAAGAACGACGAGTATTTTCATAATTTAGGAGGAGCACTAACGTAATTTTGCAAGGAGTATTTTTTTTATAAAAAAAAATTATAGATAAAAACATAAATTTGAAAATTTGAGGAGGGCACGTGCACCTTTTGGGCATATACTGGATCAGCCCGTGCCATCAGTCTTTGTCAAAGGATACAAAACACGCATATTTCTGTACTCGGAGGAACAAGAAGCACCAGCTTCTGTCATTTTTTGGCCCTTTTCCTTTTCCCTTTTTTTTTTGAATGAGCCCTCGAAAACTTGGGTCACTGGCTTTCTCCAAAAGTGGACAATTACCAACCCCATCCATTGTATATTAAGTTAAACACTTTTAAACATTAGATTAGTGAGTTACCAATTTTTTGCTATCAGGAGGTCAATTTTATGTGTGGGTGGATGGGTGAATACTACAAGGTCTTACTTATCTTTGTTGCCTAACGCTCATGCTTTGGTACATTTTGCTTCTGAATCTTAGGAAGATTTCCCCCGCACCCCATCTCCTGTGTACTATCAGTCCCATTCCTCAAGCCAGGCCACAACAAAGGAGCTCATTAATCACGATGTTCAAGCCATTTCATTGGATAATCTTTCTCTCAACGTTTCAAAATTATTGGATTCAAAACCAGGATATGTTGATGTTTGTGCGGATACGAATAGTGAAGGTGCAAATGATCATGGGTTGAGATCCAATGATCATCCTTCAGTTACCTCACTGCCAAAAATATCATATCCTGAGACAATTGCGGGTTCACCACTTCCCCAAAGTGTTGAACTAATCACTAAGGATGCTGGCTCTGGAGATAAGATGTTAGTTAGTGGTGCCACCCGGTCAGATGCTTTTTCTCTACAAGGACAGAAATGCCATGAGAATAATGTGCAGCAGCAGCAGTGGCAACAGCCTTTCTCCCAACGAGGCAGTACTTATCAAGCTCGTGGAGCTCAGGCCCAAGCATTTTCTCAAGGAACGAACCTCTCACATAATATCATGGAAAAAGTTTCTCGTGGCCACCTGAAGATCTCCTCAGCTGAGGTACAACCAGTTATGCAACCTCCAGGACTCACACCCCCTTTATATGCCACGGCAGCAGCCTATATGACATCAGGAAATCCATTTTATCCTGTCTTACATCCATCTGGCTTATACGCCCCACAATACAGTGTGGGGGGGTATGCTCTTGGCTCTGCATTTCTTCCTCCATTTATAGCTGGGTATCCACCTCATACTGGCGTGCCTATGCAATTTGATTCTGCTTCTGGTCAAAGCTTCAATAGTCGAACTGCTGTTGCAGGGGAAGGCATTCCACATACAGGTGATTTGCAGAATATGCACAAGTTATATGGACAGCGTGGGTTATTGCCGCAACCTTCTTTCCTGGACCCTTTCCTGGACCCCTTTCATATGCAGTATTATCAGCATCCTGGTGAAGATTCATATGGTGCTTCAGGCCAGTGTGGTTGGTTGGCATCAATGGGTGTCTTTGGGGGCCATGTTGATTCTTTTGCTTCACAAAAAGAAGCCAACGTTGCTGCTTACAGGGTTGATAAGAAATTTCAGCCTACACCAGATGGAAATCCGAGCATTGTTTGTCCAAGAGAAGGACGAATCACTGGTAGTAATTACTATGGCAGTAGTCCAAGCATGGGTGTCTTGACACAATTTCCAGCCTCGCCTCTTGGTAGTCCATTACTGCCAGGATCTCCGGTGGGAGGAGCGAATCATTCAGGAAGGAGAAATGAATTGAGATTTTCTCAAGGTTCTAGTAGAAATGTGGGAGTATACCCTGGATGGCAAGGACAGAGAGGAGTTGACAGCTTTAATGACCCTAAAAAACATTCTTTTCTTGAAGAGTTAAAATCCAGCAATGCTCATAAAATTGATCTCTCTGCTATTGCTGGGCATATCGTTGAATTCAGGTGGTGTTTTATTCGTTACTTGTTTGCCTTTTCATCTTTATAATGTAATTACTATATTAACTCCAATATGGAAAATTAATTCTATATGCATCTATAACTCAGTGTTGACCAACATGGGAGTCGGTTTATTCAGCAGAAGTTGGAAAACTGTGGGGTTGAAGAGAAGGCATCTGTTTTCAAAGAAGTTCTTCCTCATGCTTCAAGGTTAATGACAGACGTTTTCGGGAACTACGTTATTCAAAAGGTATGCTTTCAAATAAGTTCCACGTGTCCGTATCCATCAAAAGTAAATTTTGCTAGACTATAATATGGTCAATTCCTTTCCTTATTTTTTCTCCCCCGTCATAAAAATAAAGAATAAACCCACTCTTAAATGCTAACAGTTTTTTGAGCATGGAAGCCGCGAACAAAGGAAGGAACTTGCATATCAACTTTCAGGACAGATGTTATCTCTAAGTTTGCAGATGTATGGCTGTCGTGTGATTCAGAAGGTATGTTTATTTTTATTTTTTTTATAATGTCAAACATTAAAATCGTGTATTGGCGGCTTACATTTTAGACTTACCAAAGGATAATATTTAAAGGCAAAAAAATAATTATTTAAAGACAACCTCCTCTGCCACGTTGTAAATATATTCTACCACAATTTTCAGTTATTGGATGCATTTCATTTTATTGTTTGATAATTGATGTTGGTTAGTCTTCCTGAACGTATTTCTAATGGTCAGGCTTTCTATTCATTTTTCAAAATTTTCCCCTCTTTCAAAGCACATACATGTTTCTAAGGCTTTGTATTGTCTTTCTTTGAGAATTAAAACTCTTGAATATTTGACCGTTTGTTGGATGCTCATTCTAGGCCCTTGAGGTTATTGAACTTGACCAGAAAGCACAACTTGTGCATGAACTTGATGGACATGTCATAAAATGTGTGCGAGATCAAAATGCGAATCACGTCGTACAAAAGTGTATTGAATGCATTCCTACAGAGAAAATTGGCTTTATTATATCTGCTTTCAAGGGCCAAGTTGCTACGCTTTCTACTCACCCTTATGGTTGCCGTGTTATTCAGGTGATATTGCAGAGCCTTTCCTGTGTAGGCATCTTTCCTGACTTGTTTTAATCTCATATTTGAATCTTCCCCACTTCCCTTCTTTGTTGGTCTATTGTAGAGAGTTTTGGAGCACTGTTCAGATGATTTGCAATGTATAATCAATGAAATCTTGGAATCTGCTTTTGTTCTTGCTCAAGATCAATACGGAAATTATGTCACTCAGGTGGTTCCTTTTTTTGGTTCTTAGTTTCTTTCTTTTTTCCTAATGACATCATATCATTACTTCCACTGCAAATATCTTCTGCTTTTTTTTTTTTGTTGGAATAATTTTTCTTCCTCTACTTGCTTCATATTTCAATGTTTTCAACGATGCCAAAATAGTGACATTGAAACAAATCTACTTTCATACTTTATTCACTTTGGTTTGAGCACTTTGGGGAGCTGGCACAAATTTTAGAAAGAATCTGTGCATTCCTGCCTTCCTGGTCAGAATTGGCGTTTCAAGGCTGACATCACCGGTTAAGTCACATTTGAATATTTGATGTCCAACAAACTTAGTGTCATTCAAAAATTCTAATTTCATTTTTGTATTTAAATTTTGCTTTATAAATCCTATTTTCTCCCCTTTTCAGTCAATGTTATCCAGTCAGTGAATAAGTTCAATTTACTGACTCTTTGAGAGAAGGGCCCTAGGCCTTAAAAATGTTCAACATTTTCTCTCTAACACTCAGAGGAGCACCGGGATGATGCTTTTTAATATTTGAATGGATTATACAACACAAGTTTGTGCCAGGCGTCCCACAATCTATGTGGGGTTAATAATGTTGAAATCATTTCTACATTCTGTGGCCCATGAGTTGTAGCATATATCTTGCTGATCCACTGAAGATGCTGCTGTTTTGACTATGGATATCATAATAAATGTAGTTTCCAGCATCTATGTTCCTATTTTAGGTGCAAAATTCTTTTGCCTTCAAACAATGCTTCATTCTGAAACTGCAATTTTCTGCCACCGAATAGAAGCTTTTAAAGCTTTGTGGTTCTTTTGTGATAGAAATATTGTGTCGGAATTTAAAACTGTGTTGATGGTTGAGATAATTTCAATTTTATCAAGAAATTCAAAAATTATCATGTAGGCATGGTTGTGATATAGGAAGAGAAATATAAACATTTTACTTCTGCAATTTGAAGCAATTTTCTCTGCCAATTACTTTGTCTTGAGTGTGTACTAGAATAAGGTTGGTGAATGCACTGGCTATGCATGAATCTTATAGCCATCATGATACTAAGATTAGTAAGATAAATAGTTTAATTGATCAGGTGCGATTACATGAAGAGTTGCTATTCTTTTATATTCGAGTCACTACAATCTTTTAATGGATTTTTATTATTAGTGGAATTATTTTTTAGTATAATTTATGTTCTTAAGCATCAGTTGTTTCATAATAGCATGCTTGATTGTTTAAATGCACAGAAGAGATCAAAGTCAAACCCCCTGTGTGCATACGGATTCCTTGTTGCTTATGAACTTGCAATGGTTACCCAATTCTTGGATTTCTTTTCTTTAGTCTTTGTTTTTATATGTCCTCGTCATGTTTTCTAAATCACATATATTTGACTCATTATACCACAATTGACTGTATTACCGCAGCATGTCTTGGAAAGGGGAAAACCTCATGAAAGAAGCCAGATCATCAGCAAGTTGACTGGGAAAATTGTGCAAATGAGTCAGCATAAATATGCTTCAAATGTTGTTGAGAAGTGTTTGGAACATGGTGATGCAGCTGAACGGGATCACTTGGTTGAGGAGATTCTTGGGCATTCTGAAGAAAACGATAATTTGTTGGTAAGTTGAATTGTAAGCAAAAAAGTTATGTTATCTGAAAAATTAACCAATCTGAAGCACGTGTCTATCAGTTCTTATGTCATGCTAACCACTAGGCTCACATCCGGGCACTAGCCTTTGTTATAAGTAATTCAGGTGCTACCTCTTATCTGTAAACTGAAACTAGATCAAGCTTTTGTAGACGCCTTGTATTTTCCTCTATGCATCAGAGTGATAACTTATTAGTAGGCTATGCAAATGGAGTCAACCCACCATAGCACAACTTAGGTAGACCAAATATTCATGCTGGACGCTGGGTCTTATTTTAAGATATGTAGTTCTTGTGTCATCTTGTGAGGTGATCTCCTTGCAGTACTACTTCCATTTCGATTTTGCAGAAATTGAGAATAGTGTCATTGACCACCAATAATGAAGAGATCCAATTTTTTAAGTAAACACATTTTGTGCAAGTTTGATAAGTTAGGTAGGTAGAAAACTGAGGGGGAATCGAAGAACCAGTTATTTGTTAGGTACTAGTTTCTTTCTTTATCATATTATTTGCCTATGTTGCAATGTTTTAAAATCAGGGCCATTCATCATACTGGAAAAGGGACCAGGTTAAGTGTTAGTGGTTTAGTGGGTTAACTGGAATTGTACAGTTGTACTGTGATGACGGGATGACATTATTGATATTAGTAAAACAAATTAAGTTTTATAATAATACAGTCATACTACAAAAGTTCTCATTTTCCACAGTGATATAACATTACAGCAGATTGACTTTTCTCAATTTTATTTTCCTAAAAAGACCGTTCATTGCCGTAACTACATTCAAAAGTGTAGAGTAAATTTAAGATTTTCTGAAACATTTGTTAGTTCTACACGGTATACTGGATTCAATTAGGCAGTCCTTGTTGATGGAGGTATAGGCAGGTTATTGCAAAATCACTTCATCTTGAGCCAACTTCTACTTGTTATTGATTCAAATGTTGCTTAGTTTACAACACTCATGGCTTCCCACGAAGAAAGATCTTCACATGATGTGCTTAGACCAAATAATTTGAACCACCCAACCACTTTGATGTAACGATAATGGGCAAATCATCATCTTTGAATAGTAGGCGCTTTGGCTCAAGCATTTCAAATCGTTCAAAGGCCAAAGCCAACCAAGCCAACAATGTAGAAATGCTCAAGCAAAAGAAAAGGAACAAAGTTTGATTTGAAAACCTCACAGCCCCCAAAACCAACAATTACTCATCAACCAAGCACAAGTTAATGAAAAATATAGGTAAAAGTATACCAGAGAATAGCAGCCACAACCTAGAGAGAATGAGGGAAAAAAACACTTGTGAAATCTGACTACCAAGAAAATGATTACAACCAATCAACAAACAATGTGCTTGAATCAGTACACTCCTACAAGCTTCTAGAAGTGGAAGTTGGCACCCTTAGAGTGTGTTAGGATTTAGGTCCATCTTATCCAGCCAAAAAAAAGTGCAAAAGCTAGGTGTAAATATACATCTGAAATTCTGAAAAACATTAAAAAATTGGAAAATCCTACCAGTTTGTTTTGTGTGTGTGCATGCGCGCCAAAATCACCATAATTCTAGTCCTGACGAGACAAACTAGAAGGGCTGTTTCCTCATAGCTAATGTCACTTGTGTTGTGACATCATTACTTCAATGCTGACATCAACATTACAGAGGCTTCGATTTCTTTCTTCGGTAGTCCTAACGTGATTCCTACAAATTTTAGTGTCCGAGGCTCAAATTGGGATCAATCATTGCTCTGATGCCAAGTTAAAATGGTAACATGAAGTTAGGGTTAAGTAAGAGGAAGAGAGAAGTGAGACACAGTGAGTTGAGAGAAATAGGCTTAGCGTTTCATGATGTGACTTTACACCTTAACTAGTTTTTATACAAAAAGCAGAACTATGTAAATAACAGAAGTACGTACCCTTGTCTACAGAAATATGAAATCAAATAAAGACGAAATAAATGAACTCTTAATAGTCTTTGAGAGGGAAACATTTTAGGGTTCTTATTGGACGGTAGATTCATTGGTACAAACTTAATATCTAGCATTGCTTGTACAAAGTGGCAACGTTGGCATTCCAATGCACATCTTTACCTTAGCCCAGCCAAACTTCTGCAATTTTGCCAAACAATGAAATATATTGGGAATTGTAGCTGTGCTATGGGAACAATAGACAACATTTCTTTTGATATTGGACTAGGAATATTGGGATTTTGCTGGTTATTGGTATCATAGCACAGTTTTGAAAATATCTTTGGCATGGTTCCATATTTCAGGACATATTGGGACATTATTTTTTGGGGGGTAATTAGTATTGGGACATTATTAGAAACTAAACACTTTCATAGCCTTCTAATTCTTGTGTCAAGGGAGCAAGTGTTGGCTAGGTCAAGCTGTTTCAGGGTGGCTAAGACCAACCAATAAGTACAAGCACTATATGAGAGCTTGTCAATTGCTAGGTCTGTGGCAGACCAGTATTAACATTCTTGTATTATGATATTCTGAGCAATCATGAGCTCTATAGGTAATTCATCATAAGCTCAAATGACTTAAAGTAATATATGATGTTTGGATACTATGTAGTTGATAGTGGTACTTGTTTGTGTCCATATAAACAAGTATCTGTTATTGACGTGTATTGGCTTATTGTAGACAATGATGAAGGACCAGTTTGCAAATTATGTGGTCCAAAAGATCCTTGAAACAAGCAATGATAAACAACGGGAAGTTTTGCTCAATCGAATCAGGATACATCTTCGAGCTTTGAAGAAATACACTTATGGAAAACACATAGTTGCTCGCTTCGAACAATTATTTGGTGAAGGTGCGTAGACTTTCTTTTTCAGTATTCCCTCTCCCTTTGCACATGTAATTGAGATTTCCAATATTTGTTTGCCATTAAATATTTTTTCCATTACTATCGGAAGCAAGGAGGTCAAAAAAAAAAATGAAAATATCGTACACCAAGAAGATCTCTGTATATCGGAGAATAGTACAAGAACAATTGGTACCATCTTCCTTCATTGCAACCATCTTAGCTGAACTATTTCCTCTATGGCCACCTATTTTTATTTAATTGTTGCCACCCTCACTCCAGGACTATCATCACTACTGAACCATCTTTATTACCAATGCTAGTGTTGCAACGTCACTAATGTCATTTTCCTAGGATAATTACACAGAACTTACTTGAGCTTTATGAAAATTGCATAGACCTCCTATCCTTTCTGAAATTACACTACATTCCCTTGCTTTTTTAACAATATTCAACCTCCACTCTGGTACCAAACCGTTACTAAAGCCAACAGTAAAAGATGTCAGTATTTTTATGATTTGAATTTCAAACTTGCCCCTTGTGCAATTAATTTTAAATTAGTTTGCGACCATTAAAAATAAATATAAATATAGTCATACGTGCAGATGTAATTGATGGTCTCTGAATTTGGGTTAGTTGCGGAATTATAAATATGGGTCATACAATTCTCATGATTGTAGTTGGACCATAGTTGTGATTCCCGTATCGTACCAGTCTGTACGGTTTTAGAGCAAAACCAGTATGTTAATTACCTAATTCTGTATTCCTGTCGGTACCAGACAATACTGGCTGATAGAGGAGAAGGACCAGTTACTAACTGATTCATTATTAATTTTTACTTGTTTTTTTCTCTCTTTTTTTCTATTTTTTTAAAACTCCAATTCAAGCATCAGACATAGCATAGAGGGAGGGTTCTAAAACTAGTCAATGTTAATTTATTATAATGAAATTATATTGCTTTCAAGTTTGTTATCTTATCATAAATAATGAAACTGAAAATTAATTTATATTAATTAATTGAAATATTATGTTAGATAAATGCTTATCTAGACTAAATTATTTGTTGCCGGACAATATTTTTTTGGAAATGTATATAAATATTTGTAGTGATAAACCTGAAACGGCACCCCCAATATTTTACCGGTTCATAACTTTGATTTAGAGGAATCGAGTTTCTAGTTTTCGATATGGAGGATATGGATCATCATTGCAACACTATGGTCTTCCACCAGAAACCATCTTCCTTCACACCCTTCTTCTCTAAATCATTAACCACCACCACCACCACAATATCTATATCCATTGTCAACTCCTCTCTTGGAGTCATTTGTACAACCCCCATGTGTCTTCATTGGCTCGGAATTAATGAACCCACCCAAGCTAGCTCCAACACACCACCCATCATCCCAGTTCTTCCCAACCCAATCATCAGTCGTTGCATCTAATCCACCATCTTCATTGTCATCTCCTTACTACCTACCTCCGAGTTCCTTAATTCCTCTCCCCCCAATCATCACCATCGAGTTCCTTAATTCTCTCCCCCCACCAATCATCACCACACTACCTCCACCTCCCCCGCTACACCCACAAAATCCATTGTGGGCATTGAAACCTATGAATCTGTCACTGTTACCATCAGCTTGCCCATGAACTTCCCTGCAAATTGTCGAGTAAAAATTCACTTCGCATACCCTAGAAAGAAGCCAACTAGGGCGGTGGTTAGTGGCATTGATGGTGATCAAAGAGAGTGATAGCCAATTGTGATGGCATGGGTGGTGGCAACAACATAGGGTGGTGTGTTTTCAATAGGGAAGCAGATAGTAATTCGTGGTGGCTTTAATTAAGTTTAACGGTGGCGGTAATGGAACTGAAGATGATGGTGATGATTGGGTAATCTTAGCTTGGTTGACAACAAATGGTGATGTAAAGTGATGCTGATGAGAGTGGCTAGTAGAGAGAGGGTGGTGACGATTAATAGAATTGGTATTGATCACTTGTTATCAAAGGTGGGGCTGGAGGTGACAGTAACTGGTTTAGGAATATTTCGTTACAGAGTTAAGGAAAGAGTTTAAGGGAGAAACATAGAATATTATCATAAAAAATCTGGAAGTGTAAAGTCATGTGTTTTTGTCTCAACGAAGTGTTGGAATAAAATAAAATGTAATTGTACTTGGGAATTTGCTACCATACTTTTAATTTATCTTTGAGGTAAGAAGAATAAAGGCTTGAAAACAAAAACAAAAATCTAAAAAGAAAAAAAAAAGGTGAACTGGTTATACTTGCATCCTAATAAGTAAATGGCACATTGAACAAAATAATGTTGTTACTTGGCCCATACTTAAAATTTACTTTAGAAGCAAATAGAATAGAATTTCTTTTTTTTGGGGGGGGGGGGGGAGGAATAGAAAAGGATAAGCTACTATTTGCATTTGGGAAGTATCTTCGTGCAGCATACTCTTAAGAATGCCGGAAATATATCCTTGCTACTTTTGACACAGGCTTTATTAGACGTGGGTGATGCTGACATACTTTAGTACTCGGTGCTCGGCAACAATGCACACAAACCAGACAAATCCCCTTCGGCATACATATTTTTATAAGACATAACTCAGTGGGGCTCAAACTCCCCTGCCTCCTCCTCCTCACTTGGGGTTTCAGACGAAATTCAGGTGGTATAGAATAATGTTCAGGAACTTCTAAATCAAAATAAACAGGTTATTAATGCGATGCTTGGCTCTAGCTGGGGTTCTCATTGTGATTCATGTGGCCTTTAGAGTTGAAATCAGTTGTCAACAGTGCGGCATTGCTTAAAATGGCTGCCATGTGCATAGACTAGCATTCGGGCACACGCGATACTTGTGCAACTCAAATTAAGTTAAAGTATAAAATATGATATATTATAAAAATAATATGAGTTAATTATAAATTATGAGAATTCGAGTAATAAAATTTTAAAATTAAAAATCAATAAAAAGGGAAAAGAGTGGGTAGTTATAGAACTACTTGTATAAATTTTAAAATTTTAAAATTTTAAAATTCAAACTATTATAGGAGTAAATTTGGAAAACAAGATGTTGGTTGGCTTCAAGCAACTAAATATTTTTGGGTTCCCTTTATAATATTGATAGTATGGATGACGGTAAAAATTGAGGTGGCAACGTTGAGACCAATCATTAAAGTATCTATTTTTGGTGATGGAACTAATTACTAGTATGACACATTTTGTATGAAGGATTTTGCATTCAACTTGGAAGTACAGTTGGTTGATTGACCTCTTCTCAAGTAGATTATGTTATAAATCCTGAATGGGATGTGAATTGTGAACATATGGTTTAAATTGTGCAGTCATGTGTGTATAATGTTTGATAAATGGACGTTGACATGACTTAACCATTACCATAGTATTGCTATCAACTTTCCTTAACCAATGGATCATCTTGATGATTTTATTGCCATTGTCATGACGACCTCGTCTCCCTCTCCTATATTATCTGTTTCTCCTGATTTACATCAGAATACTCATGGTAATTGGAAATTATTCTTCAATCTTTGTTGTTCAGAAAGTGAAGCCTTGGAGCCCTAAACTGCTAGAATGGGACAGTAATTTCAATGGTCTGCTGTTTGTTCCTGTGACTGGTAAAATTGATGCAGTAAGAAGCACTTGGGCAGCCATACACCACCCTTATTCATCTACATTTGTTGGTTGGCTGCTTGTATTCCAAATTTAGTTAAATGTTCGTAGATTGTAGTGCACAATAAATTCAACTGTATTTATGTATGTATGTTTATGTAAATAAATATTTTTAATGTGGTTGATTGAAATGCAGCGATGTTGGTTGCTAAATTAGTTGGATAGTAATTGATTTGCTTTTAGCTTGTGGTTTATCATGCAAAGTGTCACGGGGCGACTCTTTTTGGCGCAGCGGAATAGATCCCCGTGTGGCATCCGAACTCCACCAAGTCCGAATCCG
>JAOTRH010000016.1:413708-440474 GCA_034768845.1 Heliamphora exappendiculata | reverse complement strand
CCTGTAATGTTGTTGAGAAATATTTCACCGAAAGATGGACTTTGTAATGGAACACGATTGATGATTACCAGATGTGGTTCGCGTATAATTGAAGCTCTAATTTTAACTGGAGATAAATTTAGCAATTTGGTCTTCATTCAAAGGATATCATTGACACCATCATCTTCTGAATTCCCTTTTGAAATGACAAGACGTCAATTTCCTATCAGACTCGCTTATGCCATGACAATCAATAAATTCCAAGGACAATCTGTCAAATATATTAGAATTGATTTGTGCACACTAGTTTTTAGTCATGGGCAACCATATGTGTTTTATCTAGATACACATCTACGAATTACATGTCTTCTTCTTCCCGAAAATGTTTCTAATTCCACAACAAATATCGTTTATCCCGAAGTGTTGTTGTAGTATTTTCTGCGAATTAATTTTTCTACCATATTTAAGGTAAATTTCATCTATTCATTTTGAAATTCAAGTATTTTCATCAACTATATTTTATTTTACGATTTAACTTAATTTTTATAGGATTGAAATGACATAGTTAGAGAATATAAAATCAGAAAGTGAAGGATAAATGCCACAACACTATTACATTTGAGACGTACTAATAAGGTAATGGATTTCAAGTTTTAAATTTAAGATTTCTTTCGTTTGAATGTTTTAAATTAATTCATTTTAATTTCTTGCTTTCATAAACATATAGGTGGTTGTGCATGATCCTCATTCTACTCTTTGGCCGAACTATGTATATATTGACACATATACATTTTGGAGAGTGATGAAGAGAAGATTTGAAGATGTAGATGGCCAATAAAGACATGTTGAATTGCATAATTTGATTTTTGTGAAGCATGTACATTTTACAAAATACTGTCAATTTTTTTAAAGTTTTTGGGATCCAGGCAGAGCATGTGTATATTGTGTTACTTGATTTTATTACAGATTATTTGGTAAACAGTCAAACCGTTGGATTATCTGTAAAACAGTGAAAACACTGCCAATTTTTTTAAAGTTTAATACTTAGAATAATTATGTATTTTTTTAAAATGGTTTATACTATTAATTTCAAATCGGAGCTTTTAAATGTATGCATGAAAAGTTATGATAATTTTATTTGAGTTGTAGCTTTATTGTTGGAATCCAGACAGAGCATGTGTATATTGTGTTATTTGATTTGATTACAGGTTATTTGGTAAACGGTCAAATCGTTAAATTATCTGAAAAATAGTAAAAATTTTGCCAATTTTTTTAAAGTTTAATATTTCGAATAATTATCTATTTTTTTAAAAATAGTTTATACTATTAATTTCAAATCGGAGCTTTTAAATGTATGCATGAAAAGTTATGATGATTTTTTTTGAGTTGTAACTTTATTGTTGGGATCTAGGCAGAGTCTGTGTATATTGTGTTATTTGATTTTATTACAAGTTATTTGGTAAACGGTCAAATCGTTAGATTATCTGAAAAATAGTAGAAACTTTGTCAATTTTTTTAAAAGTTTAATACTTAGAATAATTATTTATTTTTTTAAATGGTTTATACTATCAATTTCAAACCGGAGCTTTTAAATGTATGCATGAAAAATTATGATAATTTTATTTGAGTTGTGATTTTATTGTTGGCATACAGGCGCAGCCTATGTATATTGTGTTATTTAATTTTATTACAGGTTATTTAGTAAATGGTCAAACCGTTGGATTATTTGAAAAGCAGTGAAAATTCTGCCAATTTTTTTAAAGTTTAATACTTAGAATAATTATCTATTTTTTTTTAAAAAAAAATAATTTATACTATTAATTTCAAATTGAAGCTTTTAAATATATGCAGGAAAAGTTAGGATGATTTTATTTGAATTGTGGCTTTATTGTTGGGATCCAGGAAAAGCTTATGTATATTGTGTTGTTTGATTTTATTACAAGTTATTTAAAAAACGGTCAAACCGTTAGATTATCCAAAAAATAGAAAAAAATGTTGTTAATTTTTTAAAAAAATTTAATACTTAGAATAATTATCTATTTCTTTTTTTAAATTGGTTTATACCATTAATTTTAAACTGGAGCTTTTAAATGTATGCATGAAAAATTATGATAATTTTATTTGAATTGTGGCTTTATTGTTGGGATCTAGACAGAGCCAGTGTATATTGTGTTATTTGATTTTAATCCAGGTTATTTGGTAAACAGTCAAACTGTTGGATTATTCAAAAAATATGAGAAATTCTGTCATTTTTTTTTTAAAGTTTAATACTTAGAATAATTATTTATGTATCGTATTTTTTTTCCTGATTTAGTGTTTTTTTAGTATGGATTATTCATAGTAATATGAGATTTTAGAGAAATTATTAAAATATACAAATAATCTCAAAAAAAAAATAGTAGTAGTGCCATTGGCACGGGCAATACCTAGTAATAAAAATTAGATAAGGTCCATGATGGTTTATGAAAATCTTAATAAAATTATTATTGTAATGTGTTTGGCTTAGTTTTTTTTTAAATTTTTTTTTATTTTTTGACTTTTTTATAAAAAGATTGATGTGAAAAAGATATATAAAATACCAATTAATTACGATAAAAGAGCAAATATATAAAAAAAAATTTAAAAATAAGTAAAAAAATCTTTTAAAAAATTAAGCCAAACAAAGCTAAACTAATAGTAGTGCTAGTAAACTACTTTTAAAACTATTTAACTAAGTATATTTTTTTCTTTTACTTATTTTGTTTTGTTACGAATTTTATGATATTATGCAAAATACTCTATGCCTTTTAAATTTTTACTTTAAGACCTTAGCAAAATGTCAAATAACCTTTTACACTCACACTCATATAATAAAATAAGAAAAAATAAGATAAGATTCATATAATTTTTAACATACAATTTCAAACTAAAAAAGAAAAGAAAAAACAGGATTCTCCTATATGCTTACTAAAGAGATTATTTAATCGAATCATTGTACAAATGGTCATAATTTTTAGTAATCAAATACGTTATCCATATTAGGGATGGCAACAGGTGGGGTGGGGTTGGGGATGAACTCCTCTATTCCCATGTCCTATTTGATCGAGGCATAAATGAGAAAAAATATAAATAAAACATCGAGGAACAGGGGTGGAGGCAAGAATATTTCGAAAATAGTTTTTAAAAGTTAAAAAGATGATATTAATATGAGTTATAGATAATACAATAAATAAATAATAATAATAGATAATGCTACCGTTAGAGAGGTGAATGTCCTTTTCTGTCCTCGGGGTTGGCATTGCGAAGTAGGACCTGATTTTTTTGGCATATTAACTTTCTGTCACAAACTTTAAACTACCATAACTAATTGTAGAAAAATGATTTAAGTGTGATTTTTTATGTCAATATCTAGATTTTAAAGTTATTTTTCATAAAAAAATTAGTTTGAAGTGATTTCGTTGGGTAGAACTCCAGATACACTATTTTTACCAAAGAGTGTTAGATTCTGACTACTCTGTATTGCAGATATAAAAATCTTAGGTTCGAGTGAGAACTAAGCTTAGGTCAAAACATAAAACTTGTAGATAACATATTTATCTTACTTTTCACCAAAAAAATGGCAAACATATGAAGTCTTGATTGGTCCAAACCCTTCCCAAAGTCACTGTTGTGAATTAGTGACAGATAGAGTTCTCTGTCACATGTTTTTGTAAGACAAAAAACCTATGTCTTTAATGGTCAAATCTAAAAAAGGTTTGCATGAAAAATGTAGCTAACATATTAAGATAGAGACTGACCAAATATCAGCCCAGAACACCCTCGAATGATCTCCCAAAGGTCTTATGCCTTCTCTGTTGAAAACTGATTCTGCTAAACCTTTTTATGCTGACTGAACTCATTTTATAAAATGGCCAAAATTATCAACTTGTTCCAAACAACTAACCTTAGAACAAAACATGAAACTTGTATAGAACACCTTAACCCAAAATTCCCCCAAAAATCAAACCCACAGCCCTTGAATTGATGCTCCAAAACTGAGCCAACAGAGGCCCAAATTTTGCATCTTTATCTATAAAGTACTGAATGATTTTCTTTTAATTAAAATAAATGACTTTTTTGCGATAGGATCTGACCTTAGTATTAAACACAAAAGTTGTAAGAAATATTTTTATCTAATTGATGTCCAAAAATTAGAAATTAACTTTATGTCTAGGTGCCTCAAAACACTACTGTAATTTTAAATTTGACGTTTGAACATTTACCTAAATTTGGCTGAGTGTATGAGTGGCATGTCACATTGTGAGACTTGAAGATATGGACTTTAAAAGAATTATGTGAGTGATTGGCGTATGAAATTAAAAATTTGATGAATAAAAATCATGTCGATAGATTGAATCCGTATCACATAAATTATAGCTTGTGCTTCATATACTTGTACTATATGCATTCGTGAGTTGTACATTATGCTATACCATGTTTAGATATTACGCTATAATTAATTGTACACGAGAAGCATATTGCACATCATGAGCATTACTACACTTGCATCTTGGCTTATCGAAATCCCTTTTGTACCTGTCATTGTGGGTTAGGTTATGTAGAAATCATTCCTTCTGTGGTCTTGAACCTAGGGGGTCCCTGGTTTCCAATTTTAAAAATGAATTGGGAGATTGCTTATTATAAAAAAGGGTTAGGTATCATGGGTTCGTCACTAGCCTTTTTATTTAGACTTTGAGTTAACGCCAAACGAGCATCCTGGTCCTTAATGTGGGATAGTTTGCCTGGATAAGGATGGATAATTTTGGTTGGCCCACCCCCACGCCATTGCCATTGAAGTAAAACGACTGAGACATGAAACCAAGGAGAGCGTTTATCTTTCACAATGAGGCGAGGATAAGTTTGGTGATCAAATTCATATAAAGTCTACTCTGTAATTTTCGACGTGGAATTCATGTTATGGTTCTGGATGTATGTTGGGTTGGGCATTTGCATCGTATTCACTTGCATAATTGTTTTTTATGTATGCTCACCCTGTCGTAAATGTTAAATTTGTCTGTCTCCTTGGCTTTAAATTGTATTAGGTGTAATACGATATGCATTATAGGAAATTTTGTTGTGAGTTTGTTAGAAGGTTTATGGAATTTGCTGCTGGGTTTTGACTTATGGCATTCGTGCCACAGGTGCAGAAGATGAACTTTTTGAGGAGGGTGTGCCTATAAGGGAAGAAGATTTCGAGGAACAGGGTTAGTGGAATGAGCCAGCCAATCCCAACAACGCCATTTGAAGAATTTAAATTTTTTCACTTTTTATTCTTTTGTTCAGTTTTCACGGATATATTGTAATCTTTTTTAAACTTTCTGAATGACTGTAATCGTTATGTATTTTGAACAAGTTTTGAACTTTTAATGATGTAGTACTTACCATATGTAACTATGAATACATGGTTAGAATATCTCCCTTAATTATAATTATGTATGTCCCGACGTACCCAAAGATGGGGCGTCACAGTTGGTATCAAAGCTTACGTTTAGTGAACCTTTAGGCCTTGAGAGATTGGAGATTACGAGTTTTGTAGTGTAGAAACTCTGTAGAATATCTGTATTATTAATTTATCACATATAATTTTAACAACTTAAAATCTTTACCTTAGGATTTTCTCTATCTTTCTTTCCTTAGGATTGCATCCGACGCAGAACCGATTGAGGAACCATGGGTAGCACCGGAACCAGAAGACTCAGACCCCGAGGAAGAACCCGCTGGAGACCAAGACCCGATAGACGTATTTTTGTTAGCATGGATGGTTCCGGATGAGTGGCCAGTTCAGGAAGAAGAAGAGGTAGAGGAGGTAGGAGCAGACGAAGAACCATATGAGGTAGGAATGAGGCAGACGTTGAAGCAGAGGATAAGGAGAGACTTGTAGATGACAATAGCGATAATGAGGAGCGAGCCATCGTTTTCTTTTATGATCCACTAGAGGCACCACCATCGAAACCAGACGATGATGAAGTGACAGAAGCAGCAATCTGTTGGAGTAGCCAAGATTACCACAAAGACTACCGTGTTGGGGAACGGGTGTATGTAAGAGTATTCCCCGAAAGGACGTGAAAATGGAAAAAGCCCGAGTCTTTTCCAAGGTACATGGGACCACTAAGAGTGTTGGAGAGATGTGACAAAATCACCTGTCGTCTGAAGGTACCACCAGGATTCGAAGAGCTAATAGGGGATAGGATGGATGCAAGGTGGATGCAGACGCAGAAACCCAAAGACAAGAGAGGAATCATCAACCCGCGCGACCCGGCGATTGACTTTAACAATTCAAAAATGTACCTGGAGATACTAGTAGCCATAATCAATAGGACTCGCATGGGGCCGGAGGACTTTTGGCACGTGAAAGTGCAGTGGCGCTGCTATGGTATCTACGAGACGACATGGGAGCGTGACTCAGTTGTTCGCTGCTTCTATCCGCATCTGTTTGTCTAGGCCTTAGCATATTAGGTGTTGTATCCTTCCTTCGCTAGATAATATGTGTGTTTTCTGAACTCTTGAAAACTTTATAACGATTATGCATTTGAATGAAATGCAAATATTTGTTGTTAAATTCTTCATAAGCTATCTCATAATCTTAAACTAAATTCCACAAGATCCCAAAATATGAAGACAATTAAGAATAGACATAACCCCTAAATCTCAACACTCTCATAAGATAGCTGATAGATGATCAAAGTACCGACAAGTTGACTAACCTCTAAATGATAAAGCACTTGGAGTAGCCTAAGTTTTGCGGGAATTGCCGTTAAAACCCCGCAACTTCACCCTTATGAGTTTCTTTTCCCAAACCTTTGTATCAAATTTTATACCCAGTTAAAATTCTTTGCTTATCTTTCCTTATAATAATGCCAGTCCTCAGCAGTGCTGTCCAATATCATTCGTAGGTCATCTTTCTGCACCCAAATCTTGTTGGTAACCATATCGGGAATTTCATCCTAGAAAATACCCTTCTATTTGAGTTTTCATTATTGACCTATGCCTAGATGATGACTAGTATTCACATTTGATTGTCCTTCAATGCAACCTATCATCCTTGGGCTGACTCTTTATTTGCAAAACTCAATGTCATTTCTTTAGTCCCGAACATTCGATATTGCCAAGATCCTTTTCCACCATTCATTTTTCCCCAACTTCAATACAACATCTGACTGAAGCAATTTTGTAAACTCTTGAAATCCCAACATGGGGAGTTGACTTTGATGCTTGAATTGACGTACGTTAGGCTGATGTAACTTTAGAGAAAATATTTAGTTTGGCTACCCATTGCTTAGATATATCTTTGTTAAGATCAGATATTACACAGATTGGTCCAGTGAACCTCCTCTTTGTAATATTCTTTAATTGCTGATCTCTTCTCTCCAATGCATCTAAGCTTCAATCGACCTCTCAACCTGGGTCAACGGTGATCGCTTTAACTATGACCCCTTACCTTAATTCAACCCATCTTTGAACCATCTCGGAGTCCACCCCAAGATGTTCTAACCCCTGCTGCATGCTGTACTTATACCATTCAAATGCTTACCCATTCACCACCCAATGATCACTTTATTTGAAACTACCTTTAATGAACCCTACGTATGTTTTTTCCCGTCAACCTTCAAAACCTTGCCCCGTAGGTCTGTGAGTAACGACGATCGTCAGGATATTATGTCATTAGGCTTCAACGCTTTCACGAAAGACTAGGATAATGCACGAAAATATCTTAACACCTCTTTGAATCGTGGGCTAATCTTTCTCAACATTACGACTTAAAGTACCGTCAACATCCACATTTAACAAAATTTTGAAAATCAAGACCCCCGACTACAGGAATGGTTAAGTAAGGATTTATTCAGCTAACTACATCTTTTTAAAGGACTCGACAAGTAGAATTATGCCATCAGTAACCTACAAATAGGAACAACAGCTTCACACAAAGGGACTTATAAGGCCACCATGTGACAAAATTCAGACTTTTTCATACTAGTTCATAGCAGACCTGCACATCCAATAAACTGGGAAGCAAAGGCATTCATACCAATAGTAGAAAAGTGAAAAACAAGAGATAACCTCGAGCTTAAGATACCCTTAGTATGCAAGTAAAGGAAGAATATCTATATATATCGACATTCCTGTCGGCTTTTTCCCATCAAAATGTTAGAATCCGAATCCTGCCGTCCCCACCTTCAATGAAGGATTTTGACGACAACCATGAGCATCGGGCGCCTGATGGAGAATTAACCATCAAACCAAAATGGATCACAAGACTCGATATTTGCCTCAGACATGCCTTTTATCACGTTCATTTTACCATAGAGTGACCAACCACTAAAAAATGATCCAGTCAATGGAAGAGACATCCAAACCCTACGTACCATTACGTAAAGGATAACAGCAGATGCTAAGAGAAACGGTACAATATTTGAAAAGACTGGAATAGGAACGAAAACATATGACTACGGACTTCAGGATCGTCAAGATCGCATCAGGAGCACAATAACATTCGAGTTACAATGGGTCCTCTCACCAAGATCGGTCGCTTTCTATTAGCTACAAGCAAAAAGTACATCCGTGAGATTTTGCACTAACACGAGTTCTCTACTATACTCAACCGAGACCTGCCTCTCACCTTCAGATTGATGGGCAGTTCAAGCGAACGATTCTGAATCTTCAAAAGCATGTTAAAAGTATGCAAAAGGGAAATTGAACGAAACTCTGATCTTCGGTCAAAATCTATTTACAACAACATCTCCCGAGCTAGCTTTTGTAATCGTATGAGATTTGTGTGTGAACAATACTGCGAGTTATCAATATAGGGAATAGAAACAGAAATGGGCTAAATGGTTGGAACATATCTCTGCTAGTCAATAAAGTGAGGCCCATAATGTAATAACAGAAATTCATATGCAACCCAGAATAGTAGCCTTGCGTTAACAATCTACGGTAAGAACGATAGAATCTCATTAGATAAGACTTTTCATACTAATAAACAGGTTGAGTGTCCTGCTTTCACCTTATAAGTACAACTAACTTTATTGAACAGCTCAATGACCCCTTTCTCCTTTTCTCTTGCCTAAAGATGGCAAGATAAAGATAGAACCACGAGAGCTCAGTGAGAGTAAGTGGAACCAAGGAGGAAGTGGGCGTCCCGAGCCTGGCACGAATCTTGCAAGATCTAGCAACCAATCTGGATTGATCGTAAGGGAAGGCACCCTAGAAAGGATCATGATACTTATCAGACCTAAGGGTACAAAATATCCCAGCACCTGAGAAGATTTTTTTTTTCGAACAACAGAAGTTTAGATTAAGGCCACAAAACAGCAACAAACAACAGAAAGAGCTTGTTATAAGTCCAACCCACCAGAACATAAGATGCCGTATTTTCGTTAAAAATTGGAGAAGACAATCAAGGAGGACTACTACGGAATAACAAGAAGATCACGCGCTCAGAGCCTTACTCAGAAGATGGCAGAACGGGACAACTAGGAAAAATGATACCAAAATTAGTAATTTGTTATTAATGCCGAAAGCTCGGACATAAAAATATGAATGCCCACTACAAAAAGGAATAAATTACAATAGCTGTCAACAAGGGCATGGCTACAAGGATTAAATGAATCTGTTACAGCAAGGAACGAGTGGTTTGAAAAGGGTGGTGCAACCTAACCAATCAGAAAGCAATTAGTGAAATGTTTGCCCTTCACAGGGGAGAAAGAAGTATGCGTTAATAATCGGACGTATGCCCGAATTCACAAGATCTAAGATATACGTTAGTTAAACTTGTTGCATTATCCCAGGAATGGATATGCTTGAAGGACAAAGACTTTTAGGTTAACAGTAGTCAAACAATTCTCGCACCACGAGTACGCGACGTGATCTTTGAAAACTATGTAGTAGTCGGATTCAAAAGTTAGTAAAAACAACCATTACTCACAGTACTAAACATATATACCCGACCCTGTCCACATCCTCAATAAAAAATGACTCAAGTAAACAAGGACACAACTTCAAACAGAAGAGGTGTAAGTAACCATCCACAACCTTTCGCACGAAATTTTGAGAACGAAATTTATTTTACCCAGTCCGAACCCTAATTGTAATAACCCAGTTTGTAACGACCTATGTAACGATCCAACCCAAACCCTAGTATTAGCAACAGTTAGTTGACAAGATCTTTGGTCGCTAGAATGATAAAAATTCTAATTCAACCTAAAAATTTCTAAAAAGGCTAAATTCTCAAAAAAGAAGCTTAAATACTCAGACAAGTCTCGGAATTGCCTAGATTAAGTAAATAACATAAAATATATAATTAAAAATTAAAAATTCTCATAATTATGGTAAAATGACCATTTTGCCGATAGTACAACAAAAAATCTTAAAAATTTAATTTTTGACACATGGACAACCAAAATTAGATATTTAGATACAATTAAATAAAAAAAGACAAAATAACAGCAAAAATAACAAAAATACCCTTGCATGGCCGGCTACCTTGGGATTTGTGTATAAAAAGTTATTTTTTTTGTCTTTTTAAGCTCAAAACTGAGAAAAAATTATATAAATTAAGTATTGTTATGACCCAAGACTTTTTATATAAGTAATATACATAATAATATAATAATGTAGGTCAAACAAAGTAAACAAATTATTATTTAAAGTTTCTACATAATAAATAAGTCAAAAAGTTAATTTTTGTCAAATTAGCTTAATTTGACTTAAAAGCTTACACCTATTTAATTAATTACTATAAAAATTATGATAATTAATGAGAATACTAAACTAATCATAAAAATACTAAAACAATTGGTTTTAGTGTGACAAGACACAAAAAAATATATGAAATTAATATTTTATGCGTTTTCTTACACAAAATGGAACCAAAATACAATTTAAACCTCACATTAATACAAAATCAAATTTTGTGCTTTCCCAAACAGCCCCAGCCGAATCCCATCTGCCATGATTTGAATATATATCTCTCAAATGGACCAAACCACCCCTTGCAACCAATGAAATTTTAAAAAATTAAGAAAAAGCCTTATACCATAATTATGGAACCCACCAATTCCTTGCTTATAAAATACAACCAAACACCTCCCTTCTCCTCTACATATTCGGCCAACAGAGTGAGGGAGAGCAATCAAAAATATCTTAAGTGTTCTAAGAGAGAAAAAGGAGAGAAAGAAGAAGAAATAAGGAGAATCAAGAATAAGGAGTCCAAGGAGGCTTAGAGAAGTCTTGAAAGCCAAGACCTAGCCATCATTAAACCTTTAAAGCAACTAAACAAGTAAGTAAATTTATTAAATTCTCTCCCATTCTCTTATAAAATACCTCTCAATCCATCTCTAGTGTTGTATGTGTTTGCATTTAATTGTTTTTTAGTTTAATGGCTTGTATAGGTTCTGAAACTTTAATATGTATGAATACATTACATGCATACAAAGAAAATACATTAAATTTAAACATATCACGAGCTAAGCTACCGAAATCCTTAAAGGCCTGATTTTCTGGGCATATTAACTTTTTGCCACGAACTTTAAACTACCATAAATAATTGTAAAAACGTGATCTAAGTGTTATTTTTGTGTCAACATCTAGGTTTTAAAGTTATCTTTTATACAAAATTGGTTTGAAGTGATTTCGTTCGGTAGAACTCTAGATACACCATTTTTACCAAAGAGTGACAGATTCTGACCACTCTATATTGCAGACATAAAACCCCTAGGTTAGAGTGCCAACCGAGCTTAGGTTAAAACATAATACTTGTAGATAGCATGTTTATCTTACTGTCCACCGAAACTGAGCCAAAACTATGAAGTTTTGTTAGGTCAAAACCCTACCAAGCTCACTGTTGTGAATTAGTGACTCACAGAGCTCTTTGCCACATGTTTTTGTAAGACCAAAAACATATGTTTTTAATGGCCAAATGCAGAAATAATTTTCATGCAAAATGTAGCTAACATATTAAAATAGATACGGATCAAAAATCAGTTCAAAATACCACTGGATAGTCCCCCAAAGGTCTTATGCCTTCTATGTTGAAAACTGGTTCTGCTGAACCTTTTTATGTTGACTGAACCCATTTCATAAAATGGCCAAAATCATCAACTTGATCCAAACAACTAGCCTTACAACAAAACAGAGGCGCAAAAGTGCAAAATTTGCGCCTCTGTTGGCCTAGGTTTATTGGTTTTGTAGGGGACACCATAAACCAATACCTCCCCAAAAATCAGACCTATAGCCCTTGAATTGATGCTCCAAAACCTAGGCCAACAGAGGCGCAAATTTTGCACTTTTCTCTGTAAAGTGCTGAATGATTTTCTTTTCATTCAAATAAATGACTGTTTTACCCTAAGATCTGACTTTAGTATTTAACACAAAAGTTGTAGATCATATTTTTATCTAATCGATATCCAAAAATAAAAAATTAACTCAATGTCTAGGTGCCTCAAAACACTGTTGTAATTTTAAATTTGACGCTTGAACATTTACCTAAATTTGGTTAAGTATATGAGTGGCATGTCACATTGTGAGACCTGAATATATGGATTTTAAGTGAATTATGTGAGTAATTGGTATAAGAAATTAACAATTTGATGAATAGAAACCATGCCGATAGATTGAATCCATGTCACATAAATTATAACTTGTGCTTCATATACTTATACTGTATGTTTTCGTGAGTTGTACCTTGTACTATACCATGTTTAGATGTTATGCTATAATTAATTGTACACGAGAAACATATTGCACATCATGAGCATTACTACACTTACATCTTGGCTTATCGGAGTCCCTTTTGTACCTGTCATTATGGGTTGGATTATGTGAAAATCATTCTTTCTGTGATCTTAAACCTAGGGCGTCCCTGGTTGTCAATTTTAAAAATGAATTGGGAGATTTCTTATTATGAAAAGGGGTTAGGTATCATGGGTTTGTCACTAGCTTTTATATTTAGACTTTGGATTGACACCAAACAAGCATCCTAGTCCTTAATGTGGGACAATTAGCCCGGATAAGGGTTGATAATTTTGGTTGGCCAGCCCCCACGCTATTTCCATTAAAGTAAAATGGCCGAGACATGAAATCAAAGCGAGCGTTTACCTTTCGCAATGAAGCGATTATAGGTTTGATGATCAAATTTTCATAAAGTCTACTGTGTAATTCCCGGCGTGAAATTTATGTTATGGTTCTGGATGTATGTCGGGTTGGGCATTTGCATCGCATTCATTTGCATCACGCACCTGCACAATTGTTTTTATATATGCTCACCCTGCCATAAATGTTAAATTTTTCTGTCTCCTTCGCCTTAAATTGTATTGGGTGTTATACGATATGCATTGTAGAATATTTTGTTATGAGTTTGTTAGAAGATTTAGGGAATTTTTTTCTAAGCTTTAGCTCATGGCATTTGTACCATAGGTGAAGAAGAAGAACTTTTTAAGGAGGGTGTGCCCGTAAGGGAAGAAGATTTCGAGGAATAAGGTGAGTGGCAGGAGCCAGCCGATCCCAACAACGCCATTTGAAGAATTTGAATTTTTTCACCTTTTGTTCTTTTGTTCAGTTTTTACGGGCATATTGTAATTTTTGTTAAACTCTTTGAATGACTGTAATCGTTATATATTTTGAACAATTTCTGAACTTTTAATGATATAGTACTTACCATATGTAACTATGAATGAATGGTTAGAATGTCTCTCTTAATTATAATTATGTATGTCCTGACGTACCCACAGGGCGTTACAGCTACAATCTCTTTGCCATTTGTTTCAACCACCTTGCAATTTGTCAATTTCTTCACCAAGTCTCATACTGCGGCTCGCTTTTGTTTCTTACTGGACAAACTTTCGCTGCTCTCTAGACTTGCGTCATGAGTTTGAGGGGGGTGTGAGAATATATTACTAGGGATATTTTCTCGTTATTAGGATTGCTAAAATATATTATTATTATTATTATTATTTGAGATTTTTCTATTATTGTGATTTAGTTTTCTAGTTAGTCTATTACCGTTATTAGGATTTCTATAACCTATAAATTTGAAGTATTCTTTCGTTGTAATTCAAGTTTTTATATAACAATAATACTTTTAGGATGTGGTGGCTTAGCCCAGCGGGCTACCCCATATCTATCATCCGGGGTTCAAATCTCGAGAGCCTCATTCCCCAATTAACAAGCGAAAAAAATAAATAGTAATAATACTTTTAGCTTTGCTTACAGAGGTGCCCCTCCACGGGACCCCACATCAATGCCTTGCACCTTTGTGCTGTTTGGAAGAGCCCAAATGTGCCTAAGAAGTCGCCCAAGAGAGTCTAAATGGGGGCCAAGATGATCACCCATAAAGTCCAAAAGCATAGTTGAAGGATGCCTCACACAAGCCGAAGTGAGGCCCCAAGGCAGCCCAAGAGCCAAGACAAGCCAAGCACATGGCTCAAGCCATGGGACAAGCAGCCAACGTGGCCCAGCAAGGCAACCAGCAAAGCACACGTCCAGCGCGTTGCAAGCCATGCTATAGCGCGCAACGTACATGCACAGCGCCAATGCCCATGCCAGTGCGCGCTCAGTGCACACAGCCAACATTTTGCACTTGTTCAATGCTAAATTTGGATTTATTTTGGGGGATCTAGAAGACGTTTTAGGCTCTATAAATTTTTGAATATTTAGTATAAAATGTGAACTAGGGTTGGGCCAAAACCTTGTAATTTTTTAGTTTGTTTAGTATTTTTAGAAATTCACTCTTACTCCTAGGAAATAGTAATGTTTCCTTTTATCACTTTTGAAAAGGTTTAGAATGCTATATGAGAGGAGGGTCACTCAGGTAAGAGTCATCCCTTGTCTACTAATGCTAGGGTTTTTGTGCGCATCTTTTCTTGTCACCTCTTGTACACTTGCTTAAAACCTTGTATTGCTTTGTTTATATAATGAAAGTGCATCTTTTGTGCAAATCTTGACCTCCATTTTTGTTGTAAATATTAAGGGGAGTGGTGCTTGTTGGATTATTAGCTCGCTTCCATCTTTTTTTTGGCCCATATACTGACTTATTATTGTTTGCTTGGCTTGGCAAACATCTTGGGTGAGCTTGACGGGCTAGTGAGAGGTCCCTTGACTAGCATTACACACGTCACGCCTATTCGACCAACATGTGACACACGGCTATGCTGAGAAAGATCAATATCAAGATGAATGTCACAAAATCTTCTTACTTGCCTTCAACCTTCAATATAATAGCAACCTATCTCTCTCCAATATAATGGTGGGCAATGACGATACAACAATCTTTAACAAGGAGGTTATGGGTGTGATCAACTGTGTTCCCTTTATTTTGTTCTCATAATTAATCTAATTATCTCATCAGAGCCCCATCTCCACAATGCTCCTTTTGGTCCGTGAACTTGGTGAGGAAAAATGAATGTTAAAAGAAAATATTGTACCTCATTGGAAAAACAATAATAAAAAAAAAAGATAAGAAGAAGAAGAAAAAGTTTTTTAAAGTATTGAAATCATTCCCCCTCTCCCTAAGATAAGTTTTGCACTGAGAGAGATCTACGGCTGGAAGACCCTTTCTCCCCATACATATTCATCACTTACCTGGAAGCTATTCTTGTCATCTAAACCATTTAAGATTTAGCTAACAGTAGCTTTGTCCTGGTACTAATTAAGCTTATTTGGCAGACGCAGTCCATCAATTTGGCACCTCTTTTTGCTCGCATTTTCAAAACCTTCTTGAGAGTCAAAATATCAAAAAAGATGTTGCAGGCCATTACATATGTGGGTCTCCCCTTGGCGGTGGCATCCAATCTGAAAGAATGTTTTGATTACACTACTGAAAACAATGAAAGCTATAATTATTATGCTCCAGGGCTGGAAAGCCGAGACCGTCTCAACCTAGCTAGCAGACTTATTAATTATATCAGTTTTGTCTGTCCTTCCCTCCTTCCTTTGCTCTTGCTCATCCTTTAAACCGCCTCTAGCCCTTTGTGACAAAACAAATTTTGTCAATCCAAATGATAGAAAACCTATTTTAGGATTCACATTATGAACCAAATCAGAATATGCAGTTAAATTAGGATGATGATAATATGATATTAATATTCATACCAGACATCAGAGCTTTTCATTCATGGTTCTTGGTGATGGTGGAATTATCAAACGGGTTTATCCCATAGGGACTGCTAATCTAATTCATGATGGAGGGAAAGGAACTGCATGGACCAGGGGGGTTCCCGTGCAAGCTCGAGCTGATGCCATGGCCATTTTCTCCACCTTAATCCCAGCATTGCAAATGTTAGCAATGGCACGCGTGTATCTCATTCCATACCTTGAGAGAGATCCACAATGTTCCTCATAAGTCCTCACCTGCACCAAATGTGTTGAAACCAAAGTCCATAAGCCGGTGATTCCATGTTAGATTTGGGCTCAATATTATAAATCACTTCCGCGTAATAGCAAGAAACGGATGAGTGAAACTCACAAGTGCCTTAAAGCAGCTCCAGTCATCTACAAGAGGCAGTCCTGTAGGTCTAACACTTTCCATCATCAGCATAATGTTTTCAGGTTCAAACAGAAGCTTCAAAATGAACATCATGATTTGGTCTATGCGCATCCTGTGATTTATCTCATCAACTAATTGCTTCTGAGCCTCAAGTTTTTTTTGAGAGCCTTTAGGTGCTTTGTGGAACTAGATAAATGGAAAAAATCGTCACGGATTGAAGATAAAGTTTAAAAAATAAAAATAAAAAATAACTATGGTGTGATCATTTTCACGAAGATAATGATTTCCAAAGATGTCCTAAACCTAAGTTTGGAATTTCCAGCCAAGTGAAATAACATTAAAATAACAAACAAATGAAGTGAGAGAAACCTTGTGCCAAAAGTGGAGGAGGTCTGCTTCATGTTGGTTAACTGCCTTTGAAATTGATGTTGAGGAATTGTGTCGGATGGAAGTATAGTTATCATTTGCAGGATTTGTACCCAAGTAAGTGTAGAGAGACTTCTTGCTGAGGCTCAAATTTCCATATTTCATGACATGGGAGCCACTATCTAGATTCTCATTTGCGGTCCTCCTCCTAACCTGTGGATGAAATTACTTGCTACTATAAATCATTCAGACTGAAGGGGGTGGTTCAGAATATTAGACAACTAGAATCACTCCTCAGTAGACCACAAATGTAAAGGTCTAATTTCTTATTTCATGAAATATTTTAAAAACCATGCAGTTTTACAAATAATTCAAAATTTCTTTCTTTTCATATTTTTATTTTTCATAACTTCTAATTAAGATTACAATAAAATCAGAAGTTTGATACTGTACCACTTCATATTGCTGCTCCAGAGTTTCAGTTCGCAAATCATGCCTATCACTGCCCAAAGAACAAAATACAGAATAATAACCAGAAAGCAAAGGGATTAATTAGTCAACGCATTGCTGTTCTGTTCTACTTGAAAATGAAAAATCAAACTCTAGACCCCAACAACAGAAAAGGCGGTTTCCAGAAACCTCAGTTTTCTTCGGTCACAAACAAAACAGTAAAACTGGCATCAAAATTCGAAATTGCCTTCCATACCTGTCTTCCATCCAAGAAACACTGTACAAGTCACCTAAACAAGTATCATATTCCGGCGCAACGGAAGGATAATCATCAGGACAATAAGTTCCATAACTGTCTTCCACTGTATTCGCTGCTGTGGTTGCAAATATGTTTAATCCTCCAGGTAGAAGGCCCTCAAACATGCTCCCTGATTCACAGGCTTCAAGATAGAACACCTAATATTTTAGGTAGGAAATATAACTCATTGCCAAAGTACGTAAGAGCCCTCTCCCTAAACAATATATGGAAACTATACTGTTAAATAATAACAGAAGAAGCAGAGGTTACCATGCTTTTAAACGTATTGGCATCATGCTTTTTCTTCAATACATCAATGAGATCTTTAGCATAAATATATTCATCACAAGGCATCCCTGATACAATATATAACACCATGGAAACCGGATCTTTAGCTTCCATGACCATGAGTGACTATACTCTAGTGTATCTTCATAAAAGCCATATACGTTAAACTTGGGTACTTTTTAAGTAATGCACACTCTCTTCATACTTTGTCCAGGTTGAAAAGCCATTCAAAGTCTTTTCACATTGTGGATAATTGCGAGGTCAAAATTACTATTTTGAATTCAAAGCAATTATTGAGCTACTAACCAAGCACCCCAGGACTTCCATGATCAGTATAAAATATAAAAACATGATCTTCTGGACCGCTGGCCAAAACCTTGCCACTGCCTCCTGTAAGAGCAGTTTTGTTTGCAAGTATAACAGCAAAAAGGTTATTGACATTCGCATCAAGTCCAGTATAATCCTACGAGAAGAAAAAGATTGCTTATTAAGAACGTGAAGTGTATTTTCATAGAAGAAATCAGCAAGCAGAAATTTAAGATTGAGAATAAAAGGGACCTTGGGTACTCCTTCATAAACGTCTTCCCCTTGCGGTCTATTAATGATGACACCTGGTCTGGGGTTGTGTGTATTATATGCAATATCGTCGTACATGAAAACAATGATATTTTTATTTTTCAGTCCCCCTTTCCTCAGTATTTGATAGGCATGGCATACATCAGCCTAACAGAAACTCAGAATTGCCATTATTACTTATAAATCTTGCAATTCATCAAAACAAATTTAGTAATATTATAGAATAACAAAAAAAATTGTCACCTGATGTCTATAGTTCTCATAACCACGTGAGCCTGCAATCAAAATTGCCCATCTAGTTCTTTTGCGATTATTGATGTTACCACCAGGCTCAATATCAACATGGAGAAATTCTGGCTCCTCCAATGATAATTTGAACGAATGTCTGACAGGCTGCTGAGTCTCGAGAGAAAATCTTAATAGTTCAATGAAGAGTATTGCAGCAAGAAGATACCTAGTCATTGTGATTTTAATTGCAGGGAAATCTTGATGGTTGAAGAACTTATAGATGGAGGAAGATTTTGTTGACAATCACCAGGGAACATGACGGCTATTCAACTAATGGTGCCAAAACCTGTGAGTGTAGTTTCCTCATAAGGAAGTATAGATGTATACCATAAAAGAAGCAAATACAATCCTGATAGAATTAAGGGCCGACTATCTCACCAAAATTTGCAGGTGCTGATGAAGACGTAATTTTATTTTCTTATACTCATGGCAGCACAAAGCCCCGCGTCTATACGTGCTGTGGGTGGGCCTAAGAGGCTTCGCAATACACGCGTGGCACACCGACAGGAGGGTTTATCAAGCACCGATAACTCGTGGAGGGAGACCCCCACGTACTAGCGAGTGCCTTAAGGAGCCAACAAATCCAATTAAGGGAAGGTTTTGTTCTTCATGTTAGGGCTAGTTGATGGACAAAAACCTACATAATTAACCATATGCATAAATTATAAATAATAAAAAAATCAGCTATAGGTGAAAGCAAAAGAAAAGGATGCAGGTGAGATATATATATCGGAGAAGAGGATTTCAACCTGTAACTTCTATGACAAAAGAAAAAAACAATTGAAGATAGTAATTCAGAAATAGGTTTGTTTCTCCAATGAGAAAGCCAAGCAAGAAATGTTGATAAATTGTGCACATTTAAATGATTAATAACAAAGCTTTTGTGGATCCTACATTTCTATCGTAGTGGTTCGCTTCTTCTTCCCTGGTACTCCAGTTAGACGTTTTACGATCCCCCAGAATTATGCCTCTTGAATCCATCTCAGCTGATGCTATAATGTTCT
Source organism: Heliamphora exappendiculata (assembly GCA_034768845.1). Classification (NCBI taxonomy): domain Eukaryota; kingdom Viridiplantae; phylum Streptophyta; class Magnoliopsida; order Ericales; family Sarraceniaceae; genus Heliamphora; species Heliamphora exappendiculata. The sequence goes on along the minus strand of JAOTRH010000016.1, from coordinate 420,730 downwards.
TACTTTGATTTTCTGTCGTGATTTTTGCAAAACCTCGTATTTCTCTTTGGGGTTTCTCAGTTTGGAATAATAACGTACCAAAAAGAAAAGAACAAAAAATTACAAATGCTAACAATATTCAACCTAAATAGAAAGTTAGCAAGTCATTTTCTGACAGACGTACCTAACATGTCATCCATAGATAAACACACGTATGCTTACTTAACTGACCTCCATGTGGTGTCTATGTGGGCTCATTTACCGTAATAAGTTAATGTTTAAACTTTATGAACAAAATAGGAAATTTAAAACTTTATTTTATACTACGTGAAAGTGTATTTGGTAAACACGTTTTATGCATAAAATATTTTTGCAAAATTAATTCTTTTGTAGTGGTGATTGGATAATATAAAGCGTGATTACTAAAAGCGTTTTTCGTTCAAGTAAAATTTTCACCGAAAACATTTTTACATAACACGTTTTATAGGATTTACTAAGGGCTCGTTTGATAACGTTTACAGTTTTCTATTTTTTGTTTACAAAAAATAAAAAACATATTTTTGTTTATATTTATTAAAAAATAAAAACAAAAACATATTTGATAACATAAATATTTAAAAAGTTATAGTTTGAGGTTACGGATGAATTCAATCAAAATTTGTTTACAAAATAAGTGAAAACATATTTTTTCTGTTTCTTAAAATTTTGTAAATTTTAAAAACTGTTTACAATTTTTTAAAAATAAAAATAATTACCAAACATGTTTTCGTTTACAATTTACGAAAAATTTAAAAACAAAAACAGAAAACATAAACGTTACCAAACGGCACCTAAAAAAACAGGTTTATTAACGTTTTATAGTTTTTTAAGAAAAATTTAATTAATAAACACGCTTTCAGTTTTAATATATATTTTAATAAAAAACGTTGTTAGTAAATAAGCCTTTTTCTTTTATAGGATTTGTTCAAAAAACGGGTTTATTAACAACGTTTTATAGTTTTTTAAGAAAAATGTTATTAATAAACACGCTTTTAGTTTAAATATATATTAATAAAAAACGTTTTTAATAGACGCACTATTAAAGTAACACTAAAAACGACAGCGTTTCAACAGTTGAGGTGTGTTTATCAAAACACGCTTTAAACGTTAGCGTCTTCTTTGTCTTCTCTTGGTTTCACATCTCTTCTCTCTCTCTCTCTCTCTATGCTTGATCAAGGTATGCTTCATATTCTAAGCAATCTTAATTTCCGTCGATTAATGTTACAAAACTAGTAAATTTTTAAAAATCTACCGTACCTTTGTTGTTAGGGTTTGGTTTAGTTTCTGGTTATGTTTAAAATTTGATTTTTATATGCTTTTATAATCTGAAAAGGTTGATTATCCTAGCTGAGGGGTGTCGGCGGGGGTTTCATAGCCAACTTAAGTTCTGTATATTCTCTAATCAGAACTTTTGGAAAAAGGAAATGAATTTTTAGTTGATACATGCTGGTTAATATTTATGAAATTCAGTATACGTGTGTTATTTTCTAGAACCAAACTTAATTGATGTTATAATGCCTCAGGAATGGAAAGTTGAAAATTGTATGGTATGCCCGTTAGAAACCCACATGGGATTTGTGAGAATTATTAGATGGTTATAGATGGAACTGCTGATAGCTTTGTAGCGCTGTACATCGTAATTAGGATATGCAGCTGAAGCTTGATATACTTTTGCAAGTTGTAACCTCAACGTTAGGATGGCAGGAAGTTTGTCTTTTGGAATGCGTGATCGAGATGAATGCCCCGATACAGAAATGCTGCTGGTCGTAGAAGTGAGGCTGATTGGCTTTGTAAAACCAGAACACCATTTTAACATTACATACACGACAACGAGAACATAGAAGCCAAAGTAAAGGAAAACCATTTGCAAGAGTATCTGAGTGGATGTTAGTGAAAAGGGTAAAATTGAAATTTCAACTATTTTCAAGAAAGAAAAACTGGGGTATTTTATATACACGCTGGAAATTTATACATCCAAGGGTTGATTTGCTCCTATGGAAATCTTTAGGGAAAAAACTAAAGCCAAGCAAACAACGCTCCTATATGACGCTTAACAACTATTTAATTAACAAAATGATTACCAACTAAATTATTCAAGCTAAAATCAACACTCCCATGTTCAATAGAAGACAAGCAATCATCAATCAACAAACAAAGCAATTGATACTGGATATACTTGGAAAACCTCTAGATGGAGAGAAAAACCAAAAAAGAGAATCAAGCACTATGAGTATTCTCGCCAAATTCTTATGAGTCGCCAAATTCCAACTATTCGAATCCACGAATTCTCCAAACGCTAATGGAATTCACCGATTGGACTTCAATTGCCTTCAAACTCCATCAAAGGTCTTTCAAGGCTATACGGAATTTGTGAATTTCTTCCTAAAAAGATTCCATCAAACTTGTGAATCCATAGATCTATCAATGTCTTGAAGGAAATCCAATCTTAACTTTTATAAATCTTTAAAAAACAAGTTTTTTTTTGTTTCTATAAGAAAGAGAGGCAACACTCAAATTAGGTTCATAGGATAATAAAACGACTTTATATATTAATGGAGTAAACGGTTTTATTAGATGCTTGCTCACTTGGGAGTCGAGTTGAATTCTCGAGAAAACTTAGTTTGACACCTACTCGACTCTTACTCAACGCTTGTGAGCGGAGTACACCAGAACCTAGCATCTAATTAACAATTTTTTTAATTAAAATTAATATGATTAACTAAAAATTAATAATAGATATTATTTTATTTTTGTCATCAACAAGAATAAAAAAATAAAAACTTAACTAAAAAATAAAAAAGTTGAAAATATTTAACAATAATCATTTGATTTTTTTTATTTTTTATTTTTTTATTTTTTTGAAAATAATAAAAAAATCTCCAAAAAACAAAAATTAGAAAAAAAAACTGAAAGTGTGTTTCATCTCTTTTTGTTTCTCTCACATACGGCGTTGTGTTTTTTAAGTCGTTCATATAAAATTTTATTAATCTTTGCTCGTATAGTTTTTTGCTAACACATTTTTTATTGTTAATAAATTTTTACTTATTTATGACAAGTTTTTATATAAAAAAATACAAATAATTACTCAAGTTTAACCATTTTATTTATGCATATAAACAATTCATAGAGCTTTCAAGTAGTACAAAAATTCTCTTTATTTCGTCAAAACGATTAAAAAACAAAGTGGTGGAGCGTTGTTAGCAAACACACTTTCAATATGATGAGTAGGTAGCTTATAAAAAAAGCGTATTTTGCAAGTTTATTAAAAAGAATATAAAATATTTTATAAGATTTTTTATTTTTTATAGAAAATAATATATAATTTACCTAAAAATACAATAGTGGTGAGGACAACTTAAAAGGCTTTTAGTGAAATTTAATTTAAACGGAAAGCGTGTTTTGCTAAGCATGCAAATGAAATTGAATTTAAAAGGAAATTATTGAAATTGAATTTAAAGGGAAAACGTGTTTAGAAAACACATTTTCGGAGTTACAAAATAAAGAGTGTTTCATAAAAACGTTTTTAATTTAATTTTAATTTTAAATGGAAAGCGTGTTTAGTAAACATACTTTTATCGAAAGTCAATTTAAACATAAAACGTGTTTAGAAAACACGTTTTTTTTAAAAACTAAATTTAAACTGAAAACGTATTTATAAAACACGTTTTCTTTGCAAACTATGAAAGCGTGTCTAACAACAATGCTTTCTTTGACACTAATTGAAAATGTTTTATGTATTAAACTAGAAAACGTGTTTGGTAAACACGTTTTCATGTTGTTAATTTTTATTCTCCAGTTTATATGGAAGTTAAGCTTAAAGTGTGTTTACTAAATACTTTTTTTATTAAAGCGTATTTTTTAAACACATTTTTACATAAGTTGGGAATAAAGTTTAAAAATTCCTAATTCGTAAATTAAATTTAAAATTATAGTTATTATGGTAAAAGAGCCATATGTGGCATGCCTCTTCATTAATGATTCCCATTAACAGCCAAAGCCTAATTAAACAAAAGATTCCATTCATCTCAGTGCATTTAAAACTTCATAGCTTGGTCAGTTTGATGACACAAACTCATTAATTCCAAACTTCACTTAAATGAGACCTAACTCATTAAGGCCATTTTTGTTTGATGATAAGCTAATTTGTTGCAAACATTTGGTAAAAATTTTCTCCCAAAAACAGGACACTGAAAAGCGCATATAAGCAATAAAAGAAGGAAGAATATGAAGTGACTTTCTAATGAGAACGGGAAACATCCTAATCACGATGTAGTAGTTATCGAGGCCTTTCTGGGCACATAAGAGGAACCAAACCTCGATAAAGCCTCGACCACAAACATCATTGGAAACTCAATGTCTTACATCCCCTCTATGGTTTAGCCAGATCGATCTCACCTCAAGGCGAGGCTAGCCATATTGGTTTGCAGAGTAAACTGCTCCAAGAGGCTTTAGACTCACTTTCTCTTGTACGTGCTCTGAGATGAATGAGAGGAAGGCTATTTATAGAGAATTGGGGCAGAAATGGACGGTTTGGATTTAATCTTGGTATGAGAAAAATATGGACAAGACTACAGATAACCATGTCATTATTGGGCTCAGAATCTTTTTAAAAAAGTGAAAACACCGGTCACTAGTAGCCGCTCTTCAACAAACTACAAGGTTGTCGATAAAAAAACATTTATTGTAATGACAACACTAACTTAAGCAAATGACAAAATGAAAAAGTTTAACGCAAAAATGTAAGTTATAAGATCAACTATTGATATATGAAGATCAATAAATCTTCTATATAGTTAAAATCTATCATTAAAATTACATCTAAGATTTACAATCCCCTTGTAATAGAAAAGTGTTTATCTAAATAGAAGTACAATAAAAAAAACATCATGTTGCGTTTATCAATCCATATGAATGGGACTATCTTCTAGAACAATGCCTTCTCTACAACAATCACTCAGTTTTTTCGATTTAACCTGTTTTGAGTACTTTACTCCTTGAGAGAGCTCCTAACTTGAACAGACACTTCTGTGATCTTCTTGAATACTTTACTTTTTGAAAGAGCCCCTAACTTGAACATACACTTTTGTGGTCTTCAACTTTAAGCTATGGTGGTAGTGGTGGTGTGGTGGTGGTGGTGGTGATTTTTATATCTAATGTTAGAACCCTGACTCAAGAGAGAGAGTCTTCGATTTATTCTCTCTTTCTAGTTAACATTATCCTTTTATTGAAATGTTGACTTTTTCGTTCGAAGAACACTCTATCTTGTTATCATGAAAGCGGCAACGGCGATAATAGTTCACTTACTTGATGTTCTTTAACTTGTGTCAAAGAAAAATAGGTTATATCTTCGAATGCGGACCAGTATGTCTCATATGCAGCGCAACACATCTTACAAAGGCTTCTTCACATGAATTGCCAGATCCTCACCTTGAACATGATCAAATAGAAGAATATTAAAGATGGAAGCAGCATAAGAAATAACAAATCAAGCACTATCAATTTTTTTGATAAGTTGATCATTAACTATTAATTAAATTCCAAGTAGCTAGAAAATTAATAAATACTTCATTTGTACCAAAACACTGCAGGAAAATCCAATATAGCTTACGCCAAATTGAACTATAAGTTTGAAGTTTTTTACTTTCTTTTGGGCCATGGTGGCCAGTGCAACTAAGATCATAGAAGCAATGAAGAAGAAAATTTGTTACAATGTAAGGTCTATAGGAATCATAAATAGAAATATTGCCGGAAAGAAAACAACGTTTCTTGAATAAGCCAAACCAAAATAACAACATTGGTAATTGTTATTGAAGAGAGCCGAGAAAAAGCATAGGGTAAAGATGATTGGACCAGCACTCACAAAAAGTAAATCAGTCTTGTACCAAAAAAAAATTGACAAGAAGAATTATTCTTAAGAATGACAAATGTTAGTCAAATAGAAAAATAACGGTTAGAAAAAGTTAAAACTTACATGGAACACTTTGCATTGTAGGAGAAACATGTGTAATGAAAATTTATAAGTAGTTACAAGAAGTTATTTATAAAAAATTTTTCATAAATAAAGATAGTGTATGCATGGAAGGACATCTACACACAACGGCAAACTGCCTATTTTTCTTTTATTTTTTATTTGCTTTCTTTATAATTTTTATTTCCAATTCATAAGAATAGATTGTAGTTCTTGTAATTGATTCCAATTTCAGTTCAAAGTAATAAAATTCTTTTTATTGTTTTTGAATCTCGTCATCTGTGATTTTTTTGGCAAAATCCTGCAACATGGATAAGATCCCAATTCAGTCACTTGATACACTGAGATTCCCGTCGAAATTGACGGAGAATTATTTGTTTTTGGAAAACATCCCCCATTGCATTATTGCATTATCGAGCAAAAACATGTTTTCTTAGGCTATCCCTCAGAGCAATGGGGAGCAGTCTCCAAATATGTTTGTGTTTCCTTTCAAGTCCATTTGTTGAGGGGTATGGCTGTCTGACGACAAAAAATATATATATATAAAAAAAATGATGAATGATACCATGGAAAGCAAGAAAGGTGGTAAAAGCATGGCTCACATATACTCTCCTCCCACTGAGAATTGAGAATTTTAATCGTAGTGGAAAGTTGATTTTCATTCTGGGACTTGAACTGACCAAAAAAACATTAAAAACTTCTCATTTAGAAATGTATTTGGTCTTTATTTCTTATACGATTTTTTCTCGTTTTTAATACATTTGGCTCTAGGTCCAATTTCGTGAATTTTATTTATTTTTATTTTTTAATTAAAATTTTTTATTTTTCAAATCGTTTAAAATGCGATAAAAAAAAATTTAATCAAAAAATTAAAAGAAATTCACCTAAGGCAAAAAAAACAACATACAATTTGACTTATTAATTTATTTTGACATATTTTTAATTTTTTTTTATATTTTGATCTTTTTTTTTTCAGCTCGTCTTAATGAAATAAATAAAAATATATAATAATTTAATTAAATAAAAAAAAAATATT
>JAOTRH010000016.1:376393-410225 GCA_034768845.1 Heliamphora exappendiculata | reverse complement strand
AACCTTACTTTTAACTTTTAAATTGTAGTATTTGACATATTGACACGGCCTTTTTTTGTGAGTAGGGTTGACTTTTTTAAGTAAGAGTATTATAGTAATTTTATTTGAAAAAAAAAAGTTGGGGTATTTGGAATATGTATTGATTTTTTTTTCTTGAATTAAGAGATGAAAAAAAATTTAGTTAGCTTTTTTTTAAAACCAAACAGGGAAACTTAAAATTCAGCTTAAAAGCTATCCCAAACAGGCCTCACAATTTAATTCATGAGTCAATTCACTATTTACGATTCATGTAATTCTTAAAATTATTAGTTTCAACAAATTTCGAGCCTCATATCTACTATTTTTTCCAATGTCTTAATACAATTTAGTGTGCTTATTGTGAAATTAAGAAATAAGCATTCGTAATTTATTACGCATTTGGTGGTCAGAGGATTTATTCAGTAACAAACAAAATCGATAAATTTTGAATTCTTTTTTTATTTCTCTTTTAGGTAAAAGCACATTTTTTAAGAATGTTTGTGGTGAAAATATCACTTCCAATAAATTATTAATATTTATTATAGTAAAACAAACATAATTTAAAATTATATGAGTTTAATCGTTGGATGTAACAATTCTACATCATCTTTTCTAAACTTTTCGCTATTAGCAACAAGTATACAAAATATATTTTAAAGTATTATATATTTAATCTCTCTTTTATTATTATACTTCTTTGCGATTTTTTAATTCATTTTTGAATTCCAAAAGAGAATATATAATAATTTTTAATGAATCTTATAGTTATTTAGATTTAAGCTAAAATCTCTTGTGATGAAGGTTGCAATTATATCTATATTTTATAATTGGTGTTAATACCAATTTAAACATCATCTTTGTAGTTCATGTTGAATTTTACGATTCGCGATTCACAAATCTAAGATTTTGATTCACAATTTGACATCTATATTATGAGCATTGCCAAGGTATAACACAGACACAAACTACCAACCTGATTTAGCCCAAACTATCATCCTGATACTGCCATCTTAAGCTGATTTTTAAACTTTAGCATCACAAAAACAAAATCAGGTAAAATATCATCCCAAACACAAACAAGTAGACTCAAGTAATGCTTACAGGGAGCATTAAAAACTAATCACAATGTTCATGGAGCATTTAAATGGCTCACTAAAAGTTAAAGAATTCATGCAGAGGTGGAATAAACAATGTTAGTTTTATGTTGCTCTTTTTATCTTGCATTGGGTAAAAAGAGCAACCGAAGGGAGTCTAGAGCTTTAAGATGTGTCTGTGACTCTCCGTGTGTGATGCTTCTTCCACCAAGCTTCAGAAAAAAAAGCATAAATAAAATTTAAAATAGCATAAAGAAACAGATTTAATTGTTGCTGATGTCTCACTACCATATATTTACTCTGAGACCAGTAAAGGAGAGGTTTAGGTTCTGAATTAAACAATATTTTCCCAACAGCCATAAGCCCATATAATAGGCATCTCAAATTGACAGCAATATGAACTTCCAAGTGCCCGTACATGCTAAAGACCAAGTAATGAAAAGTCCATACACATGCATATACAAGAAATGAGATCTTAATCATATGTGCCTCCTGTTATGATTACCTGGTGAGCTCGACATATGAGATCAAGGTCATGCTTCTTAAGGAACTCGGCAACCTTGTCAGACCCAAACGTATATGACACCCCCCTGTCATTCTCTCCCCATCCTTCAATATCTTTATCAGGGTCAGCCCAGAGCAGGTCACAGAGAAGGCCCTGATCTGGCACATTGACAGGCCGACCTATGTTCCTTATTTGATCCAAGTTTTCCAAGTCAGGAGACAATCCCCCATGCATGCAGAGGATCTTCTCGTCAATAAGAGCAGCAACAGGCAGGCAGTTAAAGCAATCAGTAAATGTCTTCCAAAGGCGGATATTAAACCTCCTCTTGCACTCATCATAAAACCCATATATACGGTTAATGGAAGCACATTCATGGTTACCCCTGAGAAGAAAAAAGTTCTCTTTGTATTTGATCTTGTATGCAAGGAGAAGACATATTGTTTCTATGCTCTGCTTACCACGGTCGACATAGTCTCCCAAAAATAAGTAATTTGCAGCAGGAGGATAACCTCCTAACTCAAACAGCCGCAGAAGATCAGAAAACTGTCCGTGGACATCCCCTGCACAAGTAAATACAAGTGACACCATATTACTATTTTATAATATCAACAAAATAATGCACTATATGTATGTACGTATGTATGTATATATAGACACACACATACTGTAGCTAACAGAAACAACTAGTTGTGTTCCCCTCATATATAATAGCTCTGCACTTTTTGTCTTAAATCATTTCAGTCTCCATTATTTCAAAGCATTTCCACTTCTAAATACCCTATAGGCCTATATTAACAAAGCCATCAAAACTCATCACCAACTCTCAGACGGAAGGGTTGCTCAAACAGAATTAGTCTCACAATTGGGTGTTTAGGAGGCATGGAATGAGTACAATAAAAATTGCAAATGACAGTGATGCCCATGTACAAAGTGGCCACACACAAATATAAGAAAAGATAAACAAGGACATGGAATAATCTCCGAACCTTACCAATTCTAAAAGATAACAAAAGAAAGGTAATTTTCGATTCAGAAAATCTTTCCCTAGAAGACAATCGAACAGTCTTTCTTTATAAGTAAAGCTAGTAATCTCTTCGAATATTCATTGATCTACTGGTCTTTCTATAACTATGGCCTCGCGACCAAATAGCCATTGGTTTCTCGTTGAATCTTCAATATACTCAGAAAAGTTTGGATATAACGAAAACGATATCGATTGTCCACGAACCACACAAAACCATCCATAGTTCATTTTCAAAAACATCAGTGCACATGTCCAAATCTAGCACATATACAGATAGGAAAAGGAGGAAAGTAATAAATCTATTGAAGAAACACAAACAGTTTAAAGTTACATCTTTTTTACCGCAAATTTTTATAGGAGCTTCAAGCTCAAGAAGATTGGGCTGGCTGAGAGAGATTTCCTTGGAAGCTACACAAAGATGCCGAATCTCCGTCTCCGTCAAATGCACCTGCTTAGGCACACGCCCGTTCTTCGCATCAAGAAGCCGCCGAATGATGTCGTCAAGCAACGCCTCATCCATCGCGGCGAAATAAAAGATTCAAACCTCACGAATCAAATACACAAATCTTCCAAACCCTAGATTCTCTCTCTAATCAGAAAAATCAAGAACAATAAATCGATAGAAACCAAAACGTCGAAGTTCGGACGGATCAGGTTAGAGACAGCATCAAAGAGTTTACGATTCCGGTGACGGAAGAGTGAGCTGTGGGATTGTTGGACACCGAAGTTTGGCGACTGTGGTCAGTGGATACTATCAGGATGAGTGACAGCCATTTTCGCCGTATCTCTCTCTCTATTGCTTTCTCTCTCTAGATCGCCGGACGGAGTGTCGAAGGGATTACGAAGTAGAGGATAATCTGCATATAAAAAGCTCACGAAACGGATTTGATAGCATAGACGACGTGCTACCGATGTGCTACCGATGTGGCCGTGGTGGAGAGAACTGAAAATATCCCAATATTTATGTGGTTGCTTTTGTCCGTTTTATTATTTTAAAAATACTGAAAACTAAAGTGAAAAAAAAAACTTAAAAATGCAAAATATAATAGAAAATTTTAACTTTCTAATTTTAAAAGTATCATAGTTGCGAGAAAATTAATTAGTTTACGTATTATCTTTATTCTGTTTAAATTAAATAATTATAAATTCTTGTTAATTTAAATAAAATTTACTTAGTCTTAAATCACGTTTACTTCCCCTTTCCATTCATAAGCCTAGTTTGGCTTCAGTTTTAAGCTGAGTTTAAAGTTATTTGGTTAGTCCAAATAAATTTTTAGTTTTGTTTGTCAATCTCATTTTTTTAAACTCTTTTTTTTGTTTATTGGCCTTTAGATTTTTTATCTTTTGTATTGACTTAAAATATTTTTATATATTTTTAAAATTTAAATTTAATTTATAATAAAAATAAAAATAAAAATTTTAAATTAAATTAAATTTTTTAAATTTAATTACATAAAAATAAAAAACTTATAATAACTTTTTAAATTAAATTTTTTGACTTATTGCGTTTGTCTTTTGATTTAAAGTCATTTTAAGTATTGTCTTATTTTTTTTTATTTTAAGTTCTTCTTAAAAATTTTCAAATAAATTTTTTACATACTTAAAATAAAAACTAAAAATATAACTTAAAATAAAATTACCAAATGAGGCGATAAGAATTTTTTTTTTCATGAACAAAACTAGTAAATCACATATTACAATGAAGTATGGTCTCCTTTTGCTAACATCTTAAGTTGGGCTTAAATATTTTTAGTTTAAAGTCCAAATAAGCTTTTAACTTAATTTATTTATCAACTTTAACTTATTTGCTTTTAACTTTTTGCCTTTTTGCTCAACTTAAACTACTTTTACATATTTTTTATTATATGCATCTGTTTGTTATAAAAAAAATATTTTAAAACAAGATTCATATTAAATATAAATTATGTAAAAATAAAAGAATAAATTTATAATAATTTTTTTGATTTAAAGTTTTTTGATTTATTGCCTTATTGTCATTTGATTTAAAGTAACTTCAAGTCAAAGCATATTACCTTATTACCTTTTGACTTTAAATTATTCTTAAAATTTATCAAACAAATTATTTATTTATTTAACTTAAAACATGTTAAAGAAAAAAATCTAGCTTAAAACTAAGTTCGCAAAGGAAGCCTACATCTCTAGTTGGATGAGTACATTTAATGAGCATATTTCAAATGTTATAAAGTTGATAAGTTCCAACTTCAAAAAAAAAAAAAAAAAATACACAACCTATTATGGGTTGTTTAAGTAAGGCAAAGGCAATCTGTAATTGTTAAGTTTTATCATTGCTTTATGTTTATTGGAAGGAAAAAAAAAACCCATAGAGAGGAGCTAGAGAGAAAAGTAGCTAGTTCAAATGTCATCAAATATATCAACAAACTTTAGTAAAAAACATCTGTTGATGAACTAAAAGTCTAAAATTTAATTCAACCTTCATCTTCAAACCTTAATTAATTAATATTTAGTACTTACCAAGACCAACTTCTGATTAGCTGTTGAATCAAGAATGAGCAGCACATGTTTTTAGGATAGAGCAAGAATGCTCAAACTCTAAAGATCATAGTTCAAAGTACTCAAAAGCTATGCCTCAGTTATTGATATATAACCATTTGATATTCATTATATCTTGTCAGGATTTGAATAATCTATGCAAGGCATACTCCCTTCGTATGATGACTATTTTTATCATGTCTACTTCAACCACATTTATCGGCCCATAACTTACTTATTTGCTTATTTAGTTATTTGACTTATAAGCAGCCAAATAAACAACTTTATTTGATTTGTTAAATAAGTAAAATTTAAGTTAATAAGCAAATAAGCCAATAAATCAAATAAGCAACATTTAAGTAAAATTTAAGCCAAATATTATTATTTATTTAAGTAAATAAGTAAAAATAAGCCAAATAAACAAATAAGCAAGTTACTCAAATAGGGCCATTGTTTCAACAATAAGCTTGGCATCTTTTGGTAATTTTTTGAAGTTTCCTGTACTTCATTTTGAAAATTCATGGTTACGCTTGTAAATGAAATATTTTTTGAACAAATGAGATATTTTTTAAAATAAATAAAATATTTTATATAAATGACATATTTCGTAAATCACACAGGTAGAACTCTTACACATTATTTCAATTTTCCTCTCTTTTGGTCAGTTGACGAAACAATTGATTTGGAATAAATATTTTTTATATAAAATTAACAATGCCTCATTTGTGTAGAAAATGAGACATCTTTTTTGCATAATTAAAATGCCTCATTTCAGTAAACAAAATATGACATTTCATGTGTATAATTACAAATATCTTATTTGTGTAGAAAAATGCGATAATATTTATCTGTGTAATTAAAAATAATATCTCATTTTTTTAATTCATGTATGGAATGTACCATTTATTTTGAATATAAGACTCATCTGACGAGAAATGAGACATTTACAATGTCTTATTTTTCTATCGAAATATTATCTTATTTTTCATAACGAATATCACATTTTTTATAATCACCACACGTTTTAGTAAAAATACTTCTAAAATCCATCCCTTAGTTTAGTTAGGTTAGATATATGAGGCTCTTAGGAAAAAGAAAAAGAAAGAAGAACTAGGATTTTTGAATTTTTTTTGTCGGGGTGTTAGGGTTCGGCGTGGTTGCTAGAGTGAGAAGGTGGCGACGCAGTGATGCCAGTAGTAGAGATCCTGGGCGAAAAGGCTACAATGGCTAAAAGTACTAGTGGCGTCTATCGAAGTTGGTGGTGCAAGTGAAGGCTGATGAATGTAACGATAACTTGGGAGGTGACTGTGACTTTGAATGGCAACGGCGGTGGCACAAAAGGTGCGTTGATGGCAATGGCATAAAGGGGTGCTCTGATGGCAACAACGACTCAAGGCAAGGTTGACGGCAGCATAGGCCCATGGCAGCGGCGTTGCCAAAAGTCTCTTGTATAGGGAAATGTATATTTGTCAAGAATATCATAAATTTGAAAAATAAAACCTTATAAAAATACTTAAAAAATAGCTAGGACTAATAACGAAACAAATCTACTGAATAGAATCCTGAATTAATTTTTCCTTTTTTAAATAATCTTTTATATATTTACTTGTATTTTCTAAAATTGGGTGTCTATGAGATATTATTATTATTTTTTTGGATTAGGTGTCTCTGAGATATTAGTACCCAAAAGCTATCCCTCAGTTATTGCTATACAACCATTTGACATTCATTAAATCTTGTCAAGATTTGGATAATCTATGCAAAGCTTACTCCCTTCATATGCATGACTATTCTGCTGCAACAACATTTATTGTTCCAACAATATGCTTAGAATCTTTCGGTTTTTTGAAGTTAGGTGTGCTTAGTTTTGAAGATTCATGGTTACGCTTGTTTAACCCAGATGTTTAATTAGTTGCTAGCATTGCCTTGTGAGTTGTCGATTCATTATCTTCTATATATGTCAACAAAGTCATCTGTCGGTAGATTGTCATTGAAACGTGAGATGAGTGAATTCTTATCATCACTATCATTTATTTGCCTTCAGTATTTGGTGTTTATATCCTTAGTCAATCGTATCCATTTGCGATTAGCATGATTATTGCCACAAACAATAGCTAATTCATCAAGCTATCTCGATCTTTTTATCTTGTAACTTTGTTGCATTTGGATTTGCCTATAATAGTGATCCACAATTAAAATACAACCCTGAAAATCATTACTAACTTTTTTTTTATAAAAAAAATTATAAACTCGTATTCTAATTGAGATTCGTAGAATGATAGGGATTGTACCAATTGAAGACAAGATGAGATAAAATAAATTAAGATAGTTTGAACACATACAACATTGACCAGTTGATGCAGTAGTAAAAAAAAAATCATAAATAATAAAAGCATTAGAAGGAGGGGTAAAGCTAAATTGGTATGTGATGATGTATTAAGAAAAGATATGAATCTATTAAAACTAACTTAAGAATGACGTAAAAAAATTTATGTAGCCGATCCCAATCAATTGAGACAAAAGGTTACTTTAATTTGACTATTCTCTAATATTATTCGGCACATAAATATTTTTGAATTTAACTCTACATGTCATATATGGCCAAACAACATGGAATTTGACCACGCTGGCAACCGTCGGAACAACTCACTAATGGACTATTCATGTCGACACTTTGCTTTTCTTCCATGAACTATAAACGCATGGAAAAATAAAAGTATGTACTGGACTCATAATTTGGATCAAATTTTTTTTCCATGATTATTTGTTTATTTTGTGTTTGAACTAATTGTCTGTAATAGAGATTCAATCCCTTATATGAGTAATAAGTGGGGACGAAGAGGAGGTGGGATAAAGAGAAAATGGATTAGGGGAGAAAAGAAATTAACATAACTAATAATTTTGCCCATTGGATAAAATAGATCTTTAACTTCTAAATATATCAAATATAATAAATGTAGTACAAAAAGTGTTGTGAAATATAATATAGATATTTTTAATTTTTTTAAAATTATAGTGTTTAGGATAATAACATTTTTTTTTCTTTTTTGTTTTTTCAAAGTGGAGTTGACTTTGTGTTTTGAGTTATTTTAAAAAAAAAATAGATTATTTAGGGAGTTGTTAAATACACATATTTTTGTTTAGTATATTCACCATATGCATTAAAATATGAGAAATTTAGGCGGAGGTCCAAATATCAATTGATATTTAAGAAATAAAACTCTTATGAGTTCTTAAAAAAAGACAAGTTTTTAAATTTTCTTTAAGATATTTGTCCACAATACATACATAAATACTTGTACCAATAGGCATGCTTTAACAATAAAGTGTCTTTAGAATATCCCAATTATTTGGGATGTGAATAAGTTTCTTTTTCCTCTTCAAAATATATGTGAAAACAGTTATTTGATTTTCTAAAAATCCAAACAAAATGACTTTGGAGTTTATTTTTTATATATATAAAAAAACCCCTTTTTTAATCCAAACAGAAACTGAATTTTTTGGCTTGGATCGGACAGTGTTCTGGTGGGCAAAAAATGTCAGCCGGGTTCAACTTGAAATAATAGTTTCCTATGTTATTTAACATATCAACATATATATAATAACACACAACGTAATGGGGATGTAGCTCAGATGGTAGAGCGCTCGCTTAGCATGCGAGAGGTACGGGGATCGATACCCCGCATCTCCAGTTTGTGAATTTTTTCTTAACAAAATTCCGTTTAAATTTTTATTCTCTTCGCTTCACACAACGTGGATTCTCTCTCCATTTTCAATATAAAAAAATTGAGGTGTTTTTATTTTTATTTTGTAATTATTATTGTCGATTAAAATCATTTATATTATAAAATATATTTAAAATTAAATGATTAGATTACATTAATTTAAAAACTTTGCACTCGTCTATTCTTAAAATATAATATTCTCTTCTTTTAAAGTTACACGTTGATATTCTCAATTGTTAATACATGTTTATGAATTCAATTATTTATATCGTAAGATATATTAAAAATTAAATTGACAAGAGATAAAAAATTAGATGGTTGAATCACATAGGTTTTGAAAATTATACCTGCCATCTATTGTTTTAAAATATGTGTTTCGTCATACAGTAATTAATATTTGAATACTTTAATTTTTTGTATTATTAATTTTTTGATAAATTTTATAAAATAAATAGTTTAAATCATTAATATAGAGCACTATAAGCATCTTAAAATTAAGTAATTATTTGGTAATTCCAGCGCACCATGTACATTGCTTATGGTGTGCTTATATCTAATTGTGTATGAAAAAATAATTTATATGGATTAATGTGAGTTAATCTTTGTTAGGTCCCAAATAAGCAATGTCACGTAATAATTTAAAAATATTTAATAATTTTACATTCAAATTAGAGAATAAGATAACTCTATTTATTTGAGAGATAACCCCCATCCCCAACCATTATACACATATATCACCAGGGAATTTGTATTTTGGAAAAAAAAAATTAAGAAAACATTTGATCCAGTAGCAAAACAATAGCCATTGCAAAGCTGAGATTGAATCCTGGCCGTACGATCAAATGAAAAACGTCTAACCCAAAGGAAGCACCGCCGTTGGTTGCGTCCTTCCTCTTGATCTCTGCCACCACCATCCTCGACTCGTCTGTGACCCGACACGATCGACGCGCGTACGATCCTTCAATCATGAACGCACATCTCTTATCGGACGGCCCACGATAAACGTGTGCGAGTACACCGACGTTAGGTTGTAAGATGTTAATGTGTTTCCTCACGCAGCAGATCGGTTTCTTCGATGAAGAGACTGAGTCACCCGCTTCGCCTTCAAAGACAAGCCAGTTATCTGGTAGTACTTTAATAAGCTTCTGTTTTTCAAAAACAAAACAATAAAAGATAAAAGCAACGTTATAAATCACAACTACATTATAGACAAGCGTTTCAACATAAAAAAAAAAAAAAAAAAAAACAGAAAAAGTCCTTTCCTACACAAATATCCAACCACAAGTTTTACATAAACAATAGAAAAATAATATTTAAGCTTACTTGGTTAGCCTACTTTCGAGACTTATTTATGTAATATAATTAAAATTACTTATTTATATATTCTTTTAACAGTGAAAAGTTATTAATTATTTAACTATATCGTATAAATAGGCATGTAATGTATGTCTGTAAAATAAGCCTAAATAGCATTACTCTAAATAATAATGTTATGTATGGTGAATAAAATACTAAATATTTCATCGCATGTATATGTATTACTACTAAAAATACTATATTGTGAATCCTATTTATTCTATTTATTAATATAAAACTGTTAGTCTACCACATATTCAAATATATACTCATTGTTACATAACTTGAATTTTGATTCATGACCATTCACATACACAGGTAATATTTTTTTATTAAATACTCACACATCCATTTTTACATCTTGCACTTAATAAAGTTTGAACTCTTAGGATTTGTTTGTTATTCCGAATAGAATTTGATAGAATATAAAGAATTAGTAATACTGGGGGTTTTATATATTTTTTTTGTATACCCATGGACTATGGATGAAATTATGTATACAGTGAGAAATTTAGTTTATATTTGGTTAAAGTAGAATAAAGTATGGGATAAAAGTTATAAAATTATTTCTGATCGTTAGATAAAAAGATAAGATAATCCGAAACTTGGTACTAATAATACAAATGGGGGCTTGGTATTACTAATTCCATGAATAAGTGATTGCTAATTTCTCATTCATCGGACTGCTAGTTCAAGTTTTGCAATACAAACGTATGATTCATAATACCAAAGGGATAAAATTTTTTTGGTAGGCCAGCCTTATCCCCTAATTCAATCCACTCTTATATAATACCTCGAAACACACAAGGCCTTAGAATTTGTTTAATTGTTCGGAGATAAATTATTAAATATAAAAAATTATTAGACATGCATATATGGATATAAAATGTAACGAATATAACTTTCGATACGTATTAAAAACATATCATATAACGTGTTTGTTTAGAAATTGATATAACGCGTATAAATGATGATAAATTGAATTTTTATATTTGGCCTTATACAAACTAAATTATACCCGCTTTATCCTTTTTACCAAAGTGGGAGCTATGGGTTAGACTCAAAATAGTCTTTTAGCCAACTCAGGATATCTATTTCCTCCACCACCTTGTTATTATATATTTGGGGATAAACATGTGAATATCATATATTTTTTTAGTTAACTCCAAATCTCCCTTAACATATTAAAATAAACACGATGAAACCCAGGAGTGTGTAGATTTAATATTTCATATGCATATGTAGTATCACTGTAAAAAAAAATGGAAAAAAAAAAAAAAAGAAATTAAGAAAGAAAGAGATTAGACATTGATGAAGTACGTACCTTGCGGCGACGGCACAGGGTGAGAACGGGCTTCCCTGAGCCGTCCATAAGAGTGAGTTCCTCTTGACGTCCGGCGTAATTATCAACCCTGAAGACCAAGTCGCCATTCGTGTCAATCACTGTAAACCCTTTACAGCTCAAGAGAAGTGATTTTCTCCAAACTGTTAGTGAAGTCCACGCGCCACCACTGCTCTTCAAACCTTCTTCATGGTCCTGGTTTTCAGGAACTGTTCTTGATCTTGATCTCAAGAACAGTCTCATCTCTCTCTTTTTCTCTCTATCCACACTTTCTGAACGCAGATGGAATTAATAGGAGAAGGAGACGAAGATATTTATAGGTCAATAAAGGCTACAACACTAGAAGCCTGACCACTAATTAATTATTCGGCAGTTTATTAGTCTTCTTATTTAATAATATAATAAAAAATATTTTAAATAAAATAATATAAATTAATTTTTATTAAATATATAAATAAAAAATAAAAATAACTCATTTATTATTTATTAAATATTTTTATTTGTTAAATACCGTGTGTGATGAGTACTAGAATAGAGAGCGGTGTTGCGCTTAAAAAGACAGTATGCTCGTGATGCGTCTTGTTTGTCATATTTTTTGAATAATTTTTTAGAATTCAATTTGTTGATTGCGTAAAATTCGTCGAATTTATTAAATTTTATAAATTTCAAATTCATATGATACCTGTAACTAAGTGATTAAGTAATATTTATTTAACAAAATTTTTTAAAATTATAATTTTATTTATTTATTTATAAAATAATATTAAGAGATCTTATTCAATCACTTAGTTACAGATATCGGATTAATTTAAATTTTTACATGAATAACAAACTCGACAAGTTCTACCTAATAAACGAATTAAATTATAAATAATTATTCAAAAAATATATTAAATAAAACACAATACGAGCGTACTGCCTTTTAGTCACGTATCGTGAGTACGTAATAATTTGGCTGATGTGACAACTAACAAGGACACGACACGGCCTAAGAATTTTCGTGCTTTGTTTCCCAGAATTCTAAAAGAGACAACTTTACGCAAGTGGAAAAGCTTGCCCCGCCTTCTAGAGAGATGTTTCTTTTTTTTTTTTAATGCTTTTACTTAGAGATAATTCACTATGCTGTATATGTAAGATATTTAATATTAATTATTTACTTTTTAATCACATGTAAAAAGAAATATTCTTATATATAAAAAGAAAAGAATAAAAAATTTATCAAGTTTTTAAGTTTTATTATTTTTATATAATTTTATATTAAGTATAGATTTTATTTGATAAATTTTAATAATTAAGTTTTAAAAATATTAATTTTATTAAAAATAAATTTATATTAAAAATTGTAAAATTTTAAAATTTACAAACAAAAAATTTAAAAAATGAGACTAGATCTATAAGTAAAGGTAAATATGTTATAATCAATATTTAGATTTAAAAATAGAATTACATTTTTTAAATTTTTAATAATGAGACTAATATTTATACAATTTTTTTAAATATAACTAATAATTGATTAATCTGTAAATATAAATGTGATATCTAATAAGTTTTTTAAACTAAGGAGGGATCCAATTCCCCCACCATCCACAATTATTTCAAATTGCTACCATATTCAAGAATAAACTAAAAAATTGGGTAAAATTATTTTTCTATTATACTCTTTGCGTGCCCACGTTTAAAAAAGCGGTCTCTAGAACTTTATTTTTGAGATAATTGATTTATAATTTTTAAAGAGTAACATGTCTTATGTACTTTTTTATTTTTGGTAAATGGATACAAAATCAATACTCACAGGCACAGCAAAGAAAAAACAAAACTATTACCGGTAAGTTATTCAACAAAAGTTTTGCATAAAACTGCAATATAGAAACTCAAAGATTTACTATTTATTCATTTCAATTGTCAACAACAAACTCTCAGTTTAGTCAAAAACTTAAATGAAATTTTAATTTTCTTTTCTAGACAAAATTACTGAATTATCCAAACACCTAAATAAAATTACATAGATACCACAATTGCTGGTTACAACCATTCCTTTCCTCAACCTATATTCTCTTTTCTCTACTCCTGCAAAATTGCAGTTCTATAAAATAAGTTGGTGAACTATATTGTTAAACTGTAACTATATAGTACAAATCATTTCACCAACTATTATATCCAGATTTACTGTGTCATTCGATAATTTATTATTGAAATTAAAATTGCATGTAAGTGATATATCATGAATATAATTGTTTCTAATAGTTAAATAATATTTTGTTGATGCGAGTTATATGTTAAGGAGGGCCTTATTCCTTCTGACAAAGGTGTTTGTTATCCATTGACAAAGTACTTTAGCTAAGAACCAAGCAATGCTTATGAATTGTTTAATGAGGGTGTTGGCAAAACTACTGCTCGTAACTTTTAGTTTCATACTACTAATTTTAGTTATAAATTACAAGTTTTTTCAAACACGTACAATTTCTGCTACAACTTATAATTATTTTTTTTTATTTCATCTATAAATTATAATCTTTATCAAATATTTACAATTTTTACTACAAAATACAATTTATAAACTAATAATTTTACCAATACCAAATACCATCATTGGCATGTGTCAAAGAAACAAATATTCTATCATAGCAAGCACATTCACTTGGCGTACATTGCAAAATCATTATAACATGTTGCATCACACAGTAACTTTTTAATAGGTATGGATCCAGATGAAAATTAATTGATGAAGTAGGTAGAGAGTTTCATGATCAATCTCAAACCAAAGAAGAGGCTCATGTATGAGGTCAGGACTTAGAACATTATTCAAACAAAAAAAAATAGATAAAAAATAAGAAGAATATGAAAAAATTATCAATAAAAGCATGAGACATTTTACTGTTATTAAATTTTGGGAGTAAAGTTCTGCCCCTTAAAATACATGACTCAATATAACAAATTATAGTGTCCCACACTTCAATATGCAATTGTCGCTTCTGCAATACTATGTACTCGCAATTGTTTATCTCCGGTAATTGCGTGAATTTGACAATATGACAATTCTAACCAGGAATGTTAATGTAAAATGTTCAACTCTGTTAACTACGTGAATTTGACAATTT
This sequence comes from Heliamphora exappendiculata, assembly GCA_034768845.1. Lineage (NCBI taxonomy): Eukaryota > Viridiplantae > Streptophyta > Magnoliopsida > Ericales > Sarraceniaceae > Heliamphora > Heliamphora exappendiculata. The sequence continues at coordinate 395,552 of JAOTRH010000016.1, read as the reverse complement.
TGAGAAGAAAGACCATGTAATTTTTAAAAATTTGAGGAGAACTGCCGATGTTTTCAACTAACCTCAAGGGAGGTAGGTCAATGTGATTTACCTTCTTTTTTTTATTTTATCATATATGTAATTTACCTTAATATTCCACAACTAATGGTACTCTTGGACCTATAGGGTGTTGTATTTTTACACTCCAATAAAGTGAAAAGATTATATAGGTTAATAAAGAAGACTATTAACTAACAATTTGGCTTGGATGACAATCTCTCTCTCTCTCTCTCTCTCTCTCTTCCCTTCTGCTTTTGTTCGAGTTCTCACTTCTTTCACCTCCTGCAGTCTCCGACTATTGTAGTGCATTCTATCTTTTCAGACTCTACCATTTCGGGTATCACATACCCACATATATACTCCACATATTGCTTGCATCATGTGTTGCATATGGTAATAATGGATCACAATATGGATCAAATATGCACCATTTCTATCATGTTATTGAATTTGACTTGTTTAATTCTTAATCTTTCACAACTGTGCGCAATCTCACAATACAGGCATAAAAAGTTAAGTTTAGGGTGGGTGCTGTCTTTAAGGAAAAGCACCAGTGCTGAGACCCTCAGATAGACCCAAATGAGAGGCGTACTAGTGACCTGGCAAATGAAAATGCAAGTTCGGGCTACATATACACACATGGAGCAAAATAAATACCAATTTCCCAGTAACAGATTCAGCCATTTGTGAGGAAACCATCTGGTTAATGATAAATTTTTCAGCAGGCCAAGGATAGAATAAAAGTACCCCCAGTCTCTGGTACAACAAACTGAATGTTGTTAGGAAAGAATAAAACCACAAGTAAATATATAGGTAAAATTGGAATTGTATAGACAAAACCTGATATCCTGATCTAAATAGAGTTTGTATCATCAGGGTTGGAAGTTGGAACTCCAACCTTGACAAGAACTACATTTTCACGTTGGCATGCCACTCAACCGTCTCTGAAGCTCCTCAACAAATCTATCTCTGGGGATTTCCTCTTCTTTAGCGGCCTCGACGTCCTTCAATTTCACAATCCCTTCATTTAGTTCACGCTCACCCACAATTACCATCCAAGGGATCCTCGATGATTTGGCACGCTCAATGTGCTTCCTCACTCTTTTACTTACCATGTATTCCGCTTTCAGCCTGCCAGTCCACAATTCACTTACCAGCTCTGCAGCAAGAGATAAGTCATCCTCCAGAATAGCCACAAGTACTTGAGTTTCAGTAGCTCGGGTAGCCTACAAAACAACAAGAAGAACATAAATGCCTCACCCCATATTTTTAAGGGTAATGGAATATTATACAGAAATGGCCAAAAAGGAATCATGTAGTTGACCCCATTTGATTAAAACACAAGTCTCAGTATGGTTTGGTTATGGTATCTTGTAAGTTCTCTTTCATCTCCAACAACTACCCAATTAAAATTAAACTTGCTCCACTAAATGCAACATTACCATGGCTGCTAAAAAATCACAAACATAATCAGGACAGATCTATGCAAGTATGAAGCCAGAAATTTTGTTTCAGGAGACCAAGGTTAGTGCAGTGATAAACAAAAATATATCTATAATATAGTTGGCTGTTGGAAAATGATAACATAATAAGTCAACACTATAAAGAAAATAGTAAGAAAAATCAATCAGTCTAAATCAGTTGTTTCTTAATACTTATCTCAATTATTTCATTTAATCTTTGAGCTGGATATGTAGGGTCTTAATTTTTTACATACTTTACGTAATATGTAAAATAGTTGGGAGTTGTGCCATATAGATACTCATGCCATATATATTATAGAAATACTCATAAAACAGAGGGGCAATAAAAAATTCCAGAAACTTGGGAAGCCAATCTATATACATTGTAGAAATACACAAATTAGAGAAGTAATGGAAAAATGTAATTATTTTTTCTTTTTGAGGGGTGGGGGGGAGATGGCCCTATTAACTTCATCATTGTACCTAAAAAAGAAAAGGACAGCTACAAAACCAGGTCCAAGAAGAACATGAAGATGGAATAACCATCAAGTCTGTAGTTTTTGACTAAAACCAGGAGTGTTCCTTGTGACCGAAAAAATGAGTGTTCCATGTGACCAAAAAAGTAAGTGTCCCATGTGACTCAACCAAAGCATCAAAGTCTAAAGAGAGAAGGCCAAATTGCATTTCATGCATTTAGTGGTATCAGTTGTGGCATGGAGAGAGAGGGGGAGAGAGAGGGGGGGGGGGAATTTATTGACAATTTATTAATGCATTGTTCTTATGGTCAATAGTGATTCATTTGGTGGAGGTAGTACCATCTTGCGTTCATACTCTAGGCATTGATTTTATGGCGATATGCACTAGTTAGTTCTTCACAGAAAATGGACTATGGCCTCAATGTATCATTAATCTGACAATGAGATTTAGTAGTATATACAGTACAAATACATTGACTAAAACATGAAACTATCACCTGATTCTGGTCTTTCTGAAGCTGCTCCATTATAGTAAATACTCGTTCTATGCCTAGACTGACACCAACTGCAGGAACCTGCTTTGTACCAAACATCCCTATAAGGTTGTCATATCGTCCACCAGCAGCGATTGAACCAACCTGAGGACATTAAATAGGTTGGCCTAGATAAGACACCTTATACTTCATGCATAAACACCTTTTTCTGGGTGGTTTTGGGGGGGAGGGGGAGGGGGAGGGTGAGGGTAATATGAACATTGCTTCTCAAACAACTGCATTTTCACTTGAAAATCCAATTGGAAAACAATACTTACATTTGAGGTATGTGAGCATATCAGTACAATAAAAAGTTATTAAGTAAACAATTATTAACAAACTAGGTTACCGACATGTTATAGGGGTGGGAAAGGTTGGGGGAGGTATGTACAGAAAGATTCACAGCTCTCAAATGTCAATAATAATAGAGTTAAAGCTTAATAGTGCTTTATCATCATGAGTATATTATATACATAAAACACCATATTGCAACACACAGTAGACCATAAAAATGAGGACCCAAATTCTAGTAAAAGAAATAAGAAACCAAATTCTAATAAAAATTTATGAGGAACCAAATAGGCTTGCAGGGGGAAAAAACAAAAAGATTCTCAAGCCCTCACAGTTTGCATCCTAATGTATGAAATGTCTATGACAAACATGTATTCCTTTTCCCAAGTCAACAAGATAAAGAAAATAATTTAGTACCTAAATCAAAGATGTACCTGTGTAGCTCCCTTAAAAACAGCTTCAAATATGACTCCAGTGTAGTAGTCGAGACCTCTAGCAAGACTCAAATCAAAAATTACTTTGTCAATGCACTTCGATTTTTCAAGCGCTTTAAACAAAATTTCCAATTCATTCAGTGCAACAAAAGATCCCTTATTTTCTAAGAACTGGCTCCCTTCCTGTTTAAGCTTAGACAAAAGTTCTAATGGGGGACCCTTTTCCTTCACAAAAGTGCCAATTTTATCAGTTGTCTCAACAGTTAAGCCCTTCTCTTCTACCTGGCAGAGAATAACAACATTTTTTTACCCACAAAAATTAACATACTAATTATTAAAACTCGAACAAGAAAATCACAAAATGAAGCAGTAGATATTCGAATTGGATACTTAACATCGACAACAATAGCAAGATTGCCAATAAGGCTATGAAGAGAATATTTCAAATTTTTAAAAGAACAACAAGGTGGAATGCAACCAATAATATACAAAACAAAAACCTACATAAAAAGCCAACAAAACTCACCTACAAAATCCTTACCCCTCTGTAATTTGCAAGTCCAAAAATTGACCTAGGTTCAAATGCACCATCTCTAATAGCCGATTATAGAAAATAGCCTAAAAGATACTCTTCAGTTTATACAATGGATACTTAACATCGAATTTGAAATATACTTTTCGAATTGGATACTTAACATCAATAGCAAGAACGCCAATAAGGCTATGAAGAGAACATTTCAAGATTTTAAAAGAACAACAAGGTGAAATGCAACCAATAATATACAAAACAAAAACTTACATAAAAAGCCAACAAAATTCACCTACAAAATCCTTACCCCTCTGTAATCTGCAAGTCCAAAAATTGACCTAGATTCAAATGCACCATCTCTAATAGCCGATTATAGAAAATAGTCTAAAAGATACTCTTCAGTTTATACAATGGCTCTAGGGCACACACACACACACACACACACTAAAAAGACTTCTATAAACCCTAGAAAAATCTCCAATTCTGATCTAATCAAAAAGAAACCAGAGCGAAGCTTCGTCTCCTCCCCACTCCTACCACCCACACCAACAATGAAACACCCTCTATGCCCTCCTAGGAAAATCCATCATATTCCTAACATTGCTAGAATCATCCTCAAAAGCCCCCAAGCCATGAGATAATAAATGAGAGTATGAGACATATTTCCCATAAGGCTTGCAATATCAATGCCAATTAACAAAAAACATAAGTCTTTTAATTAATTACAAATTTACACATGCCACATTGGAAAGCATCCATGCAAATAGGCTAAATCCTAGGCCAAGGGAAGTCAAACTCTCTGACCTGCATCACAAAGCCTCGAAGAAAGACTTCACCTCAAACTTAGATTTGAATGAAATGACCAGCAAAACGTGCTGCTAAACGTGCTAGGTTTCTTTTGGGCGGGAATATCTTTTGGGCTAAGTTAAAACTATGTCGTTTTAGTTTTGTTTATCAACAAAGTGTTTAATTTAATTAAGAAAAAAGTATTTAATTTAACTAAGTATTTATTATATAAAATTTAAATTTTTGTAAATTACTAAACATATTTTAATATTAAATTTAAAAATAATGAAATGAGTTAGCTAATAAATAAAATATTCTTAAAATTTTGTTTAAAATTTAAAATAAGGAATAAAAAAATTATATGTTTTAATTTGAGAATATGAAAATTTCAAAAAAAATACGTGTTACAAAAAATTTAATTAAATTTGCTAAAAAAACATGCTGTTAAAAAATACTAAATTGCTAAAAAATCTTGTATTGAGAAATTTCTAAGTTAAATTCACTGTGAACAGAGAAAACATCAATCGTTCCTCACTTTGGTACATCTACCAACACCGTCACAACTCTTGATTTTTTTCCTCTTTTTCAACCCCAACGCTGTAAACTCCTTCTCTCGTCAAGCAAAAGACATTATCGGTGAAACTGATGATTGAGAAGATGATAACTCTATCGCCTTACCAATTCGATTCGTGGGCATCTTGGTTCGACGAGCGGAGTAGTTTCGATTCAAGCTTTGTCAAAGACTACAGAAAGATGATAATTAAAAGATTTCGACATAGTGGAGAGGTTGTGACTCAAGAAGTGTTAAGGTTGTAACCCAATAAGTGTTTTTTTAAAGTAGGCACTATTTGGGATAAATACGATGAATTTATAAAAAAATCGGCTTGTCTTGAATAAAGGAATTGAAAATGTACAACTTACTTAATATATATGTGTCCAAATAATAAAAACCAAGTTCATAGAAATAAGATAAGAAAACTTTTTTTATTTTTTTATTTTTTTATCTTTTGATGAAGATTTTTATCATTACGTTTCGTCTTGATAAAAAAGTCAAAAAATTTAAAAATATGTTTAAAAGATTAAAAAAAATATTCAAAACGAAAATAAGCAAAATAAACTAAGAAAATAGACCATGATTAACTGGATAATATTGCGTCCGAGTGATAGTAATCAACTTATCAAAGCAAATATCTTATTGGATATAAAATAAGAAGTGACGAGAATGAGACAAGTAGAACTAAATCTTTTAAAAATATTTCAAATGTATTAATAATTAATTAATTCATAAATTTATAGACAGATAAAAAATAAAAATGAATAATTTCTATTCAAGTTAATTTCATTTCAAATATAAAGTAAATATTTATATTTTTTACATTTAAGAACAGATTTGGATTGAGAAAAAAAATTAGTTTTAATTTTTATTTTATTGTAATGTGAGAAAATAATATTAAAATAAAAAATACACTTTTTACTATCAAAATATTTTTCTCCATTAAATTTAAAAGTGAAGGGACTATGTTTGTGAAAATAAATAACTAAATTAATAAGTCATGAAAAGTGAAAAAAATATTTTTTTCCTTTTTGCCATTGTGTGATTACCGTCGCAAAAACAAACTACTATTTGCGACGGCCAACTATGTTGGTCGCAACTACTACACCTATTGCAACCAGATAAATGCCATCGAAAATAATTCGTTGCAAATAATACTTTTTGAGACGGCGGGTTTTCCGGTGGCAAGTAATGCTTGTTTTGTGACGGTAATTGCGCCATCGCTACAGTTTGGTCGCAAAAAAACTTATTACGACGGGAGAACGTACCGTCGCTAAATAGAGTTATTGCGACAAAAATGCCCTATCGCTAATAAATTGGTCGCAAAAGACTACTTTTCTAGTAGTGGCATGTTTGACATATAGGGGATTATCATGCAACTCAGTTGACACCTTCACGCATGCTTCAACAGCACCCATATACGCACAATTTAATCATAATAATGGGAATTGTTCATTTTATTATTTTTGATGTATAAATTATTTATTAAAAAACAAATTAATTAAATATAAATAAATACATAAATAAATTACATTTGTCTTAAAACAAGAACAATTTTGTTGTTCACTAAGTGGACTACAAACAATTCGAAACCCTTCTATAATTTACAACAATATATATATATATATATATATATATATATATAATTGTTACCGAAACAAAACTTTCTTGTCAATATCCATAGGGAAAAAAATAATTTTGGAAGAAGTCTAAGTTTAGGCGATTGTTTGTGATTCTTTGTCTTGTTTATTAATTTCATATTGGATACAAAATAGCCAAACAAATTACTAAAAATAGAGAGGAGAAATAAAAATTGAATACTAAAAAAATAAACTTTATTAATCTTCAAGAATGTAAGCACAAAGATATAAAGAAGAAATGCATTAACTTTTTTTTTTTTTTTGAACAGCTAGAGATAAGAGTGTAATATATAAAGAAGAACTTACAATCCAAGCAAAATAAGAACAGAAACCACACACCCAAGACGGTCTCCACGCCAACAGCTCAACCCAAAAACTACCGTTACACCTACCAACTATACAAACTTCCACTTCTGTTTTCCAACTAACTACCACACGCATTAAAAACAGCCACTTAAAAACAACTAGTTGATGAGAAATCAACAACAGAGGGGAGACGAATTAACGTAAGATAGCCATAAGATTAAGCCCCACGTCCTCCACCTTACAAAACCCATCTCTGAGATTTTCTTTCAACCATAACCCAGTTCGCACCATTGCCAAACATGCCATCTCGCTGTGCTCAATTTTCACATTATCAAACACTTGTATGTTCCTCGCAAGCCAAATGGACCAAATACCAGGCTATGAAAGAGGAGTTTCATAATTGTTTCTCAAGTTTCTTTTCCTTGCCACTTACCCAAGATTTAAAAAGCCCATCCAAAGACCCAGGTGAGACCCATTGTCTACCCCACCAGCACATTATTGCCGCCCACACCTTCTATGACACAATGCAGTTCACGTATAGATGATTAACTGTCCCCAGCTCTTGATTACAGAAGACAGAGAGAAGGTTATTACAAGGCTTCAAAATTCTCCTCCTTGCTAAGATATCTTTAGTTGCCACTTTGTTCTGAACTGCCATCCAACTTAGAAGCAGACACTTTGGGAGAGCAACTTGCCACCAAATTCTCCTCACCTTGGCTTTCCTTCTCCTACCTTCAAAATCCAGCTGTTTGCGCAGAGCTTGCACCGAAAAAGATAGATTGTTTTCTCCTTTCCACACAAAGCAGTCCTTTTTCCTCTCATTAACAGGGCTGGCTCTCAAAAGCTCCATAAGAAAACTCCAACAATTAGCTTCCCATGGGAAAAGGGATCTTCAGAAGCAACCCTCGGAGTCTTGCTGCAAATAGTGCTTATAGAAGTCAGCCACTGAGATCGATTGATCTTTTCCAAGAAGGTAAACCCTTTGATGGGTTGCAGCTAAAGGTCTTTGCCCCTACTAATTGTCATGCCAAAAACTGGTCTCCTCCCCATTTCCTAGCTGCAAGCATATAGCTTCTTTCTCAAGATGTCACCCACCCTTGAACTAGGTTGACCTACTGCTAATATATCTCTCCAAAGTCTCCCAACCATTTTTCCTCTCTTTAACCACAGGCAACCATTCGCCCCTACTATTCCAATACAACTGATGAATAAACCTTCTCCATAATCCTTTCTTTTCTTGAGTGTACCTCCACCACCATTTAGCCAAGCCAACCTGGTTCTTGATTTTTAAATCCCCAATACCCAAACCACCTTGATCCAAACAAGTAGTAGCCTTGGACCAGGACATTAAGTAAAGTTTCCTCTTCTCTTCCACCTCTCCCCACAAGAATTTCCTCTGTCTCTGATTCAACTTGGTCTTAACTTGCTCAGGTATCCTGCATATGGATAAGAAATAAGAAGGAATATTTGAAAGGCTTGCTTTGATTAAAACCAGTCTCCCAGCCATGGATAATTGTTTTTTGCCCCACCCACTCAGCCTGCTTCTAAATTTACTTACAACAGGCTTCCAAGAGGAGCCACACCTCATTCTAGCTCCCAAAGGGAAACCCAAATACTACATAGGTAACCCACAAGTTTTGCAATTTAATAAATCTGCTATATAGGTAGTTTCTTCCCCTGTAATTCTCACCCCACATAAAGAACTCTTGGGATAATTTACCTTTAACCCTAAAATAAGTTCAAAACATTTCAATATTCTCTTGATGTTCCTCACTTCCTCAGCCTTATTGTTGCAGAAGAATATTGTGTCATCTGCAAATTGCAGATGACAGATTTTCAAACCATTGTCCCCTACTTCAACACCCTTGATTAGATTACACTCTATGGCTCTAGCTATTAAAATATTGAGGCCCTCAGCAACTAGATTAAAGAGGAAAGGAGACAATGGGTCTCCTTGTCTCAGCCCCTTCATCCCAAAATTATTTGTTGCAGCTCCATTTACCAGAACAAACAAGGAAGGTGTAGATATACACTCCTCCATCCATTTAACCCACAAGTTGCCAAAAACCAAACTCTGCATCATATTAAGAACATACTTTCAATTGACTAAATCGTAAGTCTTGTGAAAATCTAGCTTTAGAATGAGACCTTTCTGTTTTTTCCCCTTCCACAGGTCTATGATTTCATTTGCAATCAAGACACCATCCAAGATTTGCCTACCTTTAATGAAAACAATTTGAACCTCCCCCACCACCTCATGGATTACCTGTTTCACCCTGTTAGCTAAAATCTTGGCTAATATTTTGTAAACTGCACCAACCAAACTTATAGGCGTAAATTTATTCAAGCCTTGGGGATTTGGATTCTTAGGAATCAGAGCAATGAATGAGTCATTGAGGCCTTTCACCAACTTCCCATTGCCATGGAATTCACACATGAACCGCATGATCTGAGGTTCCATCATGGACTAGTACTTTAGAATAAAGAGGAAATTAAATGCATCTGGCTCAGGTGCTTTCTTTCCATTGCAGTCTGCAACTGCAGGACTCACTTCCTCCTTTGAAAACATCTTTGACAAGCTGTCTCTATGGTTTTGAGATAGAACTCAAGGAAAAGCCCCTCCGATACTAGGCCTGGCAATGCATGGCTCCTTATACAAACCTTCAAAAAATTTAACCACTGACTCTTTAACTTCAACAGGTTGCTCTAAAGTTCTCCCCTCCCATCTGATTTGCCCAATATAACTTCTCCTTTCTCTCACCTTAGCCACAACATGAAAATAAGCTGTATTCAGACCCCCCCAGTTTAGCCCAATTTGCTCTAACTTTTTGCTTCTATTCATTATCCTCCCACAAGTGTTCCTCCCATAGCCTCCCTCTTAGAGCCCCCAAACTACTTGTCTCTTCCTCATCCAGGTCTCTGGTTTCAACCTCCTTCTCAATCCTCTCAATTTCATTGGATGTAATTTCAATCCTACTTGTTGTACTACCCAAATGTTCTGTTCTCCAAAGCTTGATCCCTCTCTTGGCATGCTGCATTTTTTTTCAGCAAAACAAAACCTCCCCAACCCTGCCAAGCATCCACTGCCCAGAGGTCCCTCACTGTGCTATTGAAAGAGGGATGATTCAGCCACACATTATAGATCCTAAAAGGTTTAGGTCCTCAGTCTTTCCCACTATTTGATAATGCCACCGGATTGTGGTCTGATAGGACCCTATGGGAGGCTAGCTGATACCATCCATGGCCATTTGCCCACTCTGTTAAGATCAAGAACCTATCTAACCTACTCATTTTATGGTTTTCTTGTAGATTCGGCCAGGTGAATCTCCTATCTTGCATGGAAAGATCAACCAGATTCAGTTCCACTGTAAACTCCTTGAAGTCCATCATCCCACTGATTGAGCCTGAGCATCCTCTTCTCTCTTCCCTCCTCAATACTTCATTAAAAACTCCCCCTAAACACCAGGGCCTCGAATAAGTTTGCTTCAATTCTGCTAGCACCCTCCACAATGCCTTTCTCTGACACTCAATATTTAGAGCATATATATTTTCCAACACACATTGAAAACTATCCCCCCAAGACCCTACCAGAATGATGTAATGCTTATCAACAAAAGAGTTTTGTACTTGAAAGCTAGATTCCTCCCAAACACACAGCAGGCCTCCTGAGGCACCTTCAGTATATCTAAAGCCACCCATTTGAATTTGTCACTTCCTCCCCAAATACTTCTAACATCTCTGATGGAGATGTGCTTCATCTTAGTTTCTTGCAGAAACAAAAAATGGCCAGGATTAGATCTGGATAGTTTCTTTACCATCCTCTTAGCACTTGACCCTAAACCCCTCACATTCCATGTTATAAGCTTACAGTCCATAAGGAAATTGTTACCCCTCTCCCGTATACCTCTCATTTGATTTAACTGCCTATTCTTTCCCTGTTGGTTCTCCATTTTGTGAGTATAATATGATCCCAAGAAGGGGGGTAAATTGGATATTTAAAATTTTCTTTCAAGATATTCAATTTAAAACAAACAATTTATTTTCTCTTGATCTTATTTGGATAAGCAAATATTCAATCAAACGTAAATATAAAGAGTTTGAAGGTTAGAGAGAATGAAACCGAGATTTTTACAAAGTTCGGCGCACCGGCCTACGTTCTTGCCTCTAGCAACACGCTTGAAGATTTTCACTAGTCCCTTCTTATAGGCGGAGATGCCTCTCTCCTTCACAAGGCGAAGAAGCCTTTACACCAAGAGCGTACGAGCTCTTAAACCCAAGTGAAATTCCCTCACTTGAACAAGGCTATGACCAGACCTTAATAATAATTTGATGAAGAATGCGTACAAGAGTGGGCTCCTTCAATAAGCAAGTGAGTACAACACTATAGCACACTCATTCACTCTCAAGGAGTATATCAAATGAAGCTCAAGAAGATTTTCTAAGTATTTCTCTCAAATATGAACAAATGTAAGAAATTTGAATGCACAAGAGTGAGTAATGAGAGAGTATGATGTTAGATAACTTCTTAGTGCGTTTAAGTTCTAATAATGGGGTCTTTTTATAGCCAAAAATCCGAGCTAGGCGTTATGGGTAAAAAGATTGTTTATCATTTCATGTCAAACTAGCCGTTATAAAGTCAAATTTGACTTTCAAGATAATTCAGTCGACTGAGGTGGCTTGGTCAGTCAACTGAGATGCCAATTTAAAGTAACTCCAAAATTCCAATAGCTTCTCAGTCGCCTGAGGGTTAAATTTCAGTCGCCTGAACCCAAAAGTGTCCATTCAGTCGATTGACTTTATTGTCTCAGTCGACTGAACCTTGAAGGTTCAGAAAATTACTTTTCCAATAGGTTTCCAGTCGACTGATCCTAGTGATCCAATCGACTGAACCTTATTAGTTCAGTTTTCATCCCTTTTACTTGACTGATATATCCGGAGATGAAAACAAGGTCTTCATGAATTTTGTTATCTTTAAGTCACAAGATAAACTTGTTGAAATATTTTTCAAATTAAACTCAAGTTTGGTTACTTCACAAAACATTTCAAATGACTTTTGATAAAATGTTCCTTAATTTAAAACAACTTTGGTTGCTACAAAAACATTTTATTATTTTGGAAAAATGATATGCATGAGTCTTATAGTTCAATTTTTAGTTTCCTATGAGCTTCAAAAGATATGATCATGAGATTTGTGAAATTACATGGATCATATCTTAGAATCTAAACTTAATCTTCAATCCTTCGTCTTTTGCATTGTTCCAAAAACTTGTTGCCAACATATTTGACTTGAATTTGCTTCATGGCTTTGACTTTGTATATTTAATTATGCTAAACATGTATTTCTTGTAAATGATCTCAATTTACACAGTTAGGTACTTAGATTTGTTATCATCAAAATGGTCTTTAGAACCTTATTAGGCCAACACATTTTTCAATCTAAGCTATTTTTTTCATTTCCAAGGAAGTTTACCCCCAGAAGTTTGCCAATTTTTATAGTAGTCTTTGCCTCCTCTAAGATCAATTTATTCATGTTTCTGATACACGAAGACGAGATCGAACCCTGTGTTTCTTTAGTAATATTGTGAGCTGGTTTTGTAATTAGCACAACTTCTTTTCTCTTTCTTTTTTTCCTTATGGTCCCAGCCCAAAAAATAAGCTTGCTCTTTCGTTGAATTTTCACTTTTGGTTTTCTTTCCCTCCTATTCTGTTTAGGTACACTTCAACTTCTTCCTCCTCAGCCTCTGATTGAATTTCATGTGCACTTTCTTCAAGGGAGCTTAGTCTACTCCATATTCCTTTATTGGCACGTAAGATGGAAGAAGCAACAGCCTTAGGTTGGATACCACCTAAGCCCCTATCCCAACTGCTTAGTTCATTAGAGGTTGACCTTGGGCTGCACTCCCTCTGACTCCTTGACACCTCAAAGCCATTATCCTTACTTTTTGAGACTGACCCCTGCTCAGGGGCAGACTTTTCCCCCATCTACCCAAGCTTTCTCTGTCCATGCTACAGCTTCCGGTTGTTTCTCTGCTCTTCCTTTTGACCTGCCCTTTTTTTCCCTCCAGTCTGATCTGTCTCCTCAACGTATGATATCATGTCACCGTCACAGTCATTGGCCTCTGCCTGCTTTGACTCCAAATCGTCGCCAACCAAAACTGGGCGAACTGTGTTCCCACTCCCCAGCTTGTGTTTCTCCTCCACTCTCTCATCTGGGACTTCAGTGGAACTTTGTCTCTTTGGTTCTATACTTCTTTGACTTTGACCTATTACAGTCCCTTGTCAGTCCATCTCAGCTATCCTTATCTTGTATCTGAACGTCCCCACCATAATGCTATTCACTTGATTAATCGTCTCCAACCTTTCTGTTGCTATGAAAACACGCCCTTGCATGAGATCTTGCTTTGCCCCCATGGCTGGATCCACAGCTAAAACAATACCAAAATGTTCCCCCACCTTTTTGAAAGTTGTAGAATTCCAAGCATTTTGGGGAACCCCCCACAATGGCTAGCCACGCATTTCTCCAGTTGCTAAACTCCCTATAGCTCCACTCGTAAGTTACCTCGAACCAGGTTTCCAGCCACAATCTAGCTTCCTTATGATAATACTCTTTATCTTGTACCGTGAGGAATTGAATTAGGACTTTTGCTCCTCCAAGAGGTTTAATTTAGATGTCTATAACACCTTCCATCCTCATTGTGTCTTCTATACTATGCACCATTCGCCAATCTCTTACTATTCTCACCATGCATCTTTTTAACCATTCCCCATCCATATCCTCGTCACTTACTTTAGCTATGACCTTATCGCATTGCAGTTCTTCACCTGGTGGGCTCCCTTGCACTACCTGCACGTACGATCTTCCATCGTTGAGTGCTCTCTTTTGTATGACTGGCTGCACATTCGTCGTCATGGGTATAGTTGTGTAGTACTCTCTTTGCTTCATCTTTTCTGGTCTATACTTCGCTTTTTGCACCACCAGTCGATGCTTTAGTAGCCATGACCCATTATACCTTCTAATAGCCTCCAATGCCTCCTCCCTAAATCTTACAAAATCGAACCTCGTTTGCATGTTTTTTCGCCTTTTTGTTGGAGTAAAAGCATCCAACACTTTACCACAACTTGCGAAAATTCCTCTGAGCCATCCGTTGTACATTTCCACAGGTAGATTGTCAACAAACACCGTGTACGAGTGATTTTCAGCTTTTACCTCTCTCTCTCTCTCTCTCTCTCTCTCCACTTTTTCTTATGCATTTACTTACCTATGGTTGATCAGCAAAGTATTGAACATTCCTTTCTAAAGATCTTGAAGAATGATCTAAATTATGTTACTTCCATAATAAAAGTTGTACTATTCCTACTCCTAGATGATTTATAATATAAGTGAAAATCATAGCTTTCCATAACTACTCTAAACATTGTTTAACAATCCCAAATATCCTTCACGTAACTTTTATTAACCATCGCATACTCTTCTTGGAGTGCCACTTGTCATTTTTCAAATTTTCTATGTGGATATTATAAACGTTAAAAATATTATCTACAATCATTTCTTAAAATATTTGGATAGAAAACAATTTCAATAGGTAATATTTTTGGGTGTCAACTATAATACATGGTATCGTGATTTTGTTTTCACTTTTATTAATATTTTGTAGTGTTTCATAATTATCAATATTTTTAAGCCCGACTAGTGTTTGAGTTGTTAAAAACTGTTTAAAATCTTATTACAAAAATATTTGAATTTTGAAAAAAATTTCTCTTTTCTTTTATTTTTTACGAGCTCGACTATGGACACGGCTAGAAGACGCGAGAGGATGTCATGGTTATAATAGTCAAAAATTTCAAGGAAGGAAGTTGATGAGAAGTTTCAGAAAAAGTGGAACCAAGACACCATCCTATGAAGAGGAACCAATTGAAGGAATAATAGAGGAGATCGAACCAACATAAGTTGGCGTTGAATGGACTAAAAGCTGCGCTATTGGGAGTTCTAAAGACCATAAAATAATTTGTGATCCTGAAGAAGCAATGAAGTGTGAAGGTGTTTTTTGTATAAAGGTTTACTCTTTAGAAGGTCTAAAGGTCTTTCTACAATTCTCTAGTAAATAGGAGAGAAATTCCTTCGTACAAGACGGCAAGGATTAGCTAAGTAATTGGTTCGAGAATGTGTATAATTGGAGTGAAAATGAAACTAATTTGACCAGAAAAGTCTGGATCAACATAGAAGGAGTTCCTCTCCATGCGTGGAATGCTAATACTTTTAGTAGTATTAAGGAGAGATTTAGGAGGAGGTCATTAGCATCGACAATAACACAAGTAGAATGAGAATTCTAGAGAAGGGACGAGTACTGATCAACACTTGCAAGACCAACCCCGTCAACCAAAGCTGTCAGCTTAAGGTAGGTAAATTCATGTACAAGATTTGTTGCACGGAAGGGTAATTTTAGAATATACACATTTGGGGAAATCAAAAGGCCTTTACGGTGGTGCCATTAACCAAGTTACTAGATGAAAAGGAAAAAGAGAACTCAAGGAACAAACATCTCGAATTCTCATGGCACAAGTGCATATCCTAGAGAGAACAAAGAAGACGATGCTCAGTTGGAGAAAAGCCTTGATAAGGTGGCATTAGTCAGCCTGGTGGACAAATCAATAACCCCCATAGGATTCTGTAGAAAAATAGTCCTCTGAGAACTCCTTCTTAGCGACCTGCAATAAGATCCAACCTCGTCAAGAGGAACATGTGACGATACAGGGGCAGCTGCCCTCGCCAAAAGATGCTCTAGAAATGAATGGGGCCAGAGCTTTTACAATCCTCCAGAAGAAGAAAATGAAGAATTAACTGAAAAGGGCTACTCGGTCAATCCAAGGAAAGGAAGGAAAGTGAAGCTAAAAGGGAGAAGGGGATCACAACATTCTAAACCTAGCATTAATCTGACATTGATATCAAGACATTAGGAACTATAATTAGTTGATTAGAAGAGAAGTTGAGAAATTGCTCAACTTTTGGGTTTAGTTTTCGGGGGAGAATGAAGAAATGGAGATACAAAAGATCATGGGACTAGAGGAGGAGGATCGATTGTTTCAAAGGCTCAGGAACCAGGTATAGAAAGGGTAGGGTTGCATCATATATTTATCTAGTCATATTCTTGCAAGAATTCATAAGGAGTGAGGCTAAGCTCATCAAGTTTAGATCTTTTTGGAGCGGCAGTTTTTAGGAGTGGGTATTTCGGCAGTGGAAAGATTTCTAGGTAAGTTATTTTGCGTGTCGTTTTTGATATCTTTCTCTGTTAAGTCAAAGTCCTTTTATTTTGGGATGCTGCTTCTCTTCCCAAATGGTGGTGGAGATTCGGGTCCAAGTAGAGAAGACTTTGGATGAATTTTATGTGGTAAGAGTATATTAACATTGGGTTCGGTCCTTCTCTCAGCTTCAAGGGTGGCATATGGGTAGGCTATGTTAGTTCACAAAGTTAAGTTTTTTGTTTTCTCTGAAAGAAGCTTCTTCTAATGGGTTGAGAAATAGTTTTGTTTTTCAAGGAGCCAGGTTTATGATTCTTATGGTTGGCCTGTTTTACTAGGTTCTTCAAGCGTATGGAGAGTGTTGGGAGGAGTTTGCCGAAGAAAGTTTTTGTGTTCTAGTCTCTTTGTTATGCTTTTTTTTATTTTTTTTTGCTGTTGGGGTAGTCTCCTTACGTGCTTGTTGGTTTTGCTCGTTTTTGTCCTTTTGGAAGCTTTCTATTTTCCTTTCTCTTAGGTTGCTTGTTTGGGCATATTTTGTTTCTCCTTAAGGTCTCATGGCCTGCTGTTCTTACTCCTGAGTTTTATATAAAAATGTTTTATTTGCTGATAAAAAAAAATTAGATTTATCCAAAAGAATAAAAATAAAAGGAAAATTAAATATTTATATACATTCATTTTCTACGAGTTATGAAATAAAAAGTAAGTATTTTACATGTATCTATTCATTTATTTTCTGAATCAATTGAGAAAAGGACTTCTTTCATTGCTTTAAGTTTCTATCTTGGTTTTTTCTTTTCCTTTTTTTTAAAAAGAAAATTAAGATCCTCACGCAACTTTTATTGTATATAATTCAAATATATTGAGATGTAACATCAAAACAATCCTTTAAACGAAAGTATAATTATAAAAAATTATATAATTTGGCTTACTCGCGGCTTACATCCACATCAAAGAGATAATACACTATAATATTTGAATATACAATCTTGAAATCAAAAACACCTAAAAATTCTACACACAAAACTAAAGCCCTAAAACAAATTCGTTTTCACCCTTAAGGTTCATTCTGGTGCTTTTGGTACTTTTTTATTTCTCGCTACATTTCTACCAATTTGATTTACTCTCTACACATCTATCAAAATTTTCAAGGTCTCTGGCAAATCCTATAAATCTAATCCCAATATAACTAATAAATTCCACACATATAGGACTCATAGTAAATTCATGACTCTACTCTAACTTAAATACTTAAAAATAAAATTATAATTATATAGATCTTAAATAATACAAAACCTACACTCAACAATATTCTTGCGATCCAATTGTTATTTTCTTAGCATTAATAAACAATGGTTATAATTTTGATTAATATTTTGATGGATGATTGATTAGCCTTTAAACCTATGCTTGCCCATTGAACAAATAAAATGTCAAATTAAATTGTGAAAAATGTATTTTTCATCACTTTATCAAGCGTTTTGTCAGGCCCACATATCAGCGACATTCAACCCGTCAGTCCTCCTTCTCATCCATGCTATTATATCAAGGGAGAACCCTTACTTTGTGTTTTCTTTTTTTAAAGTTCTGTAGATTTTTGTGTTGGACTAAAATATTCATTAAAAAATTTTAATATCTTAAATCTATTATTACCAAATACCATTAGAAATATTTTTTTTAATTATTTTAATTTGTACATACTTAATTTACACGTGCATTACATATGTTCAATTGCTAGTTATAAGCAAGTGGGACCAGTTCCAAGGCCATGATCATAAAATGGTAACTAAAGAATAAATGGTTGGTTAAGTCCATGTCTAAATACCCAGTAAAAATAGAATTTTATTTAGATAAACAAATTGCAAAGATTATTTATGTGACATGTCCAAAATATAGATACTATTTATGTGGTATTAAAAATGGGACTTTAATGTAAGATTCATAATAAATATATAATATTTGGTGTATTAGAAATAATTTTAACACTTAAATTTTATTATATTAAATTGACCAAAATACCCCTACTTTTTATATGCATTCACCACCTCAACACCTCTACCGCTTTTGGTGGCCGTCAGCAACCATCTTTGACAGCTACCAACGACCACTTTCGGTGACCACCAATGACTTTTTGGCGACGACCTATGTTGACTTTCAACGATCCTCAAAATAGAGATAAATTTAACTGTTTGAATACAAAAAAAATAAACATTTATTATTTTGTGTGATCGTGATGAAAATTTGAGTGATGATGGTAAATATAGTGTGATTATACAAATAGAGATAAATTTTACTATTCGAATATAATTAGTAATAAAATTTATTTATTCTATATGACCAGTGCTATAGCGAACAAAAATATATTTTACTGTTTAAATACAACAAATACTAAAGTTTATATGTTTTGTGTAGCTGGTACAGAAGCGGGCAATGAAGGGAAGTGGGTGGGGACTACGTCTAAGATTAGTGTCTCGCGCAAAAAATATTACAAGTTTTCCCAGAAGATATGGTTGGATCTTTGCAAAAAATAAGTATAAAAAAATACTAACATATTCTAAATAATTACACCTACCTGTATATATGATTACTGCTCTTTATGTAATCTATAGATTCCTTGTTTGTATTCTTCCTCAAACACCACCAACTCCCCAAGGGCCCCCACCCACAAAACAAAGATTGGTTTAGTTATTTTTTCATAGATAACAGAAGTTGGTAGCATACATTTTCAATATTTCATAACAATTATAATATATTTCATTATTTAATCTTGGATATATATATATATATATATATATATATATATATACATGGACACATAGAAAAGAAAAAATAATTTAACAAATCATTTTATTTTTTTGTTTAATATCACACATCA
>JAOTRH010000016.1:354939-376293 GCA_034768845.1 Heliamphora exappendiculata | reverse complement strand
TTGAATCCTCGTTTTTTATACATTTAACTTGAGTAAGATCTCTTATTTTCCTTTCTCTCCACTTAGTGAGTTTGTAGATATTCTTTTCTCCCTCTTTACTATCTAATTTAACATAAAAATCATCATAAGGTTTTAATTTCGCATCTCTAAGGATTTTCTTAACGTCCTTACAAGTTTGTTTATAAATCCTAAAATTGTCCTCATTTCTATCCTTTTGCCACATTTTAAAACATTCCTTCTTTACTTTTACTATGGCTTGGATCTCGTCATTCCACCACCAAGTTTTCTTAGTTATAGGGCATTTCCTTTTCGACTCTCCAAGAATTTCTTTCGATATCCTTTTAATATATTCTGTCATTGTACTCCAAATAGTATTTGTATCTTTTTCTAAATCCAACCATACTTTTTTACACATTTTATCCTTAATTATCTTCAATTTTTCACCATTAAGATTCCACTATCTAGTTCGTGGGATTTTAATATCTTTTTTCGCTTTATGTTGCCCATTTATGTGAATATCTAGTACCATAAAATTATGTTGTGATGTTAAGGTCTCTCCAAGAATGACCTTGCAGTCTTTACATATTATGGGGTCTATGTTCCTAGTAAAGAAGTAATCTATTTGACTTTTATGAGATCCATTCTTAAAGGTTATTAGGTGATTTTCTCTCTTTTTAAAGAAAGTGTTGATTAATATAAGATCAAATGCTACTGTAAAATTTAGGATCCCCTCTCCAACCTCATTTCGATCACCAAAATCAAATCCCCCATGACCCTTCTCATAGCCTTGTCTCTTGTTTCCCCCACGTGCCTATTGATATCTCCACCTATAATTATCTTCTCTCATACTGTTATTTCTTGAACCATTTCATCCATTTGATCCCAAAATTGCCCTTTAGTATGGTCATCCAACCCTACTTGAGGTGCGTAGGCACTAATCATATTAAGTAAAGTTTCTCCAATCACAAGTTTAACTAGAATTATCCGATCTCCATTTCGCGTGACTGTTATTATATTATCTTGAATGTGTTTAGCTACTATTATTCCTATACCATTTCTACGTCTCTCTTTTCCAGTGTAATAGAATTTATATCCTGTATTATCTATTTCTTTTTATTTCTCTCCTACCCATTTTATCTCTTATAAGCACGCTATGTTAATTTTTTTTCTAATCATAGTATCAACTAATTCCATTATTTTACTTGTTAAAGTTCCTATATTCCAAGTTACTAATCTAAACCTATGGTCCCGAGTTAACTTTTTTACCCGTGCTCATCCAGGGAAGCACAGGAACCCTTGCTCACTTTTCACCACACCCAGATGCCAGTGTGGCATCCCTTGCCCAATTTTCAAAACGCCCAAAGGCAGGTGCAACACGTTACTTAAGGGGGATGCCCTAGCATTGACACGTAAATTTATTGAATTCATGTTCATTGGAATCTGGCGGAATTTTTTACGTGCTATCTGTCAGCTACCTAGCGCACAACCCTCCTTCTTTCTTCGAGCTTCGGATCGGTTGTATAACAGATAATACTTTAAGCACTCCCACTTCACCTAAACATTCCCACATATCCATAAGGATACCATCTGGTATTAAATCCTTACCTAATTTCATTCTCTTCATTGCAGTTTTCACTTCAAACTTTCTTATTCTGTGATAGAACTTATATTCTCTAATTTCATCCGAGTCATCAAATTCCTCTCCTCCAGATCTTTCTACATGTTTTCGTTTAATACTTTCTCAAAATAGATTTTCCATCTTTCACTAAAACTCTCTTCGTCCTTCACTAACACCATTGAATTCTCACTTTTTATGTATTTAACTTAAGTAAGGTTTCTTGTTCTCCTTTCTCTTCAATTAACAATTAAAAATATTTTTTTCTCCCTCTTTACTATCTAATCATCATAAACATTTAATTTAGTATTTCTAACGATTCTCTTAACGACACATGTTCTTACAAGCTTGTTTATAGTTTCTAAAATTGTCATCATTTCTATCTTTTTGTCACTTTTTAAAATAATTATTCTTTTACTTTTACCATAATATGGATTTAGTCATTCCACCACCAAGTTTCTTTAGTTATAGGGAATTTTCTTTTCGGCTTTCCAAGAACTTCTTTCGATATCCTCTTAATATGTTCTACCATTGTACTCTACATAGTATTAGCATATTTTTCTAAATTCCACCTTACTACTTTACACACTTTGTCCTTAAAAGTCTCTAGTTTCCCACCTTTAAGATTCCACCATTTAGTTCGTGGGAGCCTAATATCTCTTATTACTTTATGTTGTCCCTTAATATGAATATTTAGTACCAAAAGTCTATGTTGTGATATCAAGCTCTCTCCAAGAATAACCTTACAATCTTTATATATTAGGCGATCTATGTTTCTATTAAAAAAATAATCTATTTGACTTTTATGAGACCCACTTTTAAAAGTTACAAGTTTTCTTCTCTCTTTTTAAAAAATGTGTTGGTCAATATAAGATCAAATACTACTGCAAAATCTAGAATCCCCTCTTTGGCCTAATTTCGATCACTAAAACCAAAATTTTCATCAACCTTCTCATATCCTTGTCTCTTATTTTATACGTGACCATTAAAATCTCCACATATAATTTATTTTCTCTTCTACTGCTATTTCTTGGAACATGTAATTAAAATTATGCATATTCAAATACGTAACTCAAAAAAATAGGTATGTAAATTTTGTGGATAAATTACACCTTGTCCCCTCAAGGTATTATTGTTTTCTCACTTTGTCCATTCAAGAAATTATTTTCCCAAATTTGGTCCCTTAATTACCTAAGTGTTCTCAGCGTGGCCCAATCCCCCAACTTCCATCCAATTTCTTCATGGAAAGTTTCACATGGCATTCATTACGCCTGACTCAAGACAAAGGCAGCCAAGATCACACTCAATCTAGCCCCCAACCCACTCCCAACCCACAATATAATTTATATAAACACCCCTTTGCCCCAACTTCCATCCCCTACTTCCATCTTTGACCTCCCTGATTTTCTAATCAGACCCCAACTAGCACCACCATTATATCCTCCAACTCCTCGCTCCCTCGCTCCTTCCCTCTTCCCACTCTGTAGGCTCACCTCCCCACCACCATCACCTCCTCAAGCCCCTTCCACCCTCTTCGTTCGATGATCATCACCTCCTCAAGCCCCTTCCACCCTCTTCGTTCGATGATCATCAAAGTCATCAGAGAACGGAGTTGACGGCGAGCCGAGACTTAAGTACAAGAGAATAGGGGCAATGTGCCTTCCAATTCTGGTGGCTGGAGTGGCCTCATTTATTAAGCATATAAATAACTAAGCGAGCTAGACTGGATAAATGACCCAACCAAGCTTGCTATACAAAACTTCGTGTCCACACTTGTCGTCCTCATTTCATCATCCTGTGATGTGAAATCGTTGATCTTGCTGCAATTATTTTTCCAATTATTTGCCATTGATGAACCAAATACCTGTAACAAATAACATAACTCTCCTGAATCGAAGCCCAAATCAGTCAGTGGTTGTGGCTCTACTCTCTACCTCTAATTTGGTACCAACTGGAGTAGGGCTGAGTGGGATGGTGAAAGTGAGAGTGCTGGAGATGGGAGGGAAAAAAGAACGGGGGCGGCGATGATGGTAGAACGGGATGGAGGGAGGAACGAATGATGTGGAGGGGTGGGGAATTAGGGAGAGAGGTGGAGGTGAGGTTTGCTGGTAGTTGTAGTAGGATTGGAGGAGGAGAGAACAGGAGAGAGGTGGGAGAAATGAAGAGGGGTGGGCGTGGATTTGGGGTCTCAGTGGAATTGAGTCTTGGGCTATACCTGGATATGGTTCTAGTTTTGGGTTTGGGGGGAATAATAACGGGTACAATTCCAAAAAGCACTACCTAGAACTTAGGTGCCTTTTTCCTTTCATAATTCTGATGGAAATTGCAATTGGATCAAATGAAAAAATCCATATTCATCAAAATGCAAAAAAATAAACTTCAAGTGCCAAAGTAAGAATTTTGCTAATAATTTCGATTGTGGTTAATTGGTAGGAAAGGAGAGGGAAAGGATGTGTTCATTGTCTCAGAAAAATCTGAATCTCATCATCACAACTTAAAGGAAACATTATCTGTCAAATCATTTCCCATAAAAGGTACAAGGTTACGCATCACGAGAAAATAATTTCCCACATTTTCCTTTAATTTATTTTTCTGAAGAACTACTTGTATGATATTCATGACAATCGAACAGTGCCCTAAGGGATAAAAATGTAATTTACTTATCTACCAGATATTGCTTAATGTATTCCCGACGTTTTTGTATTTATTTTGAAAATTATCCCGCCGTTTTCGTATTTATTTTAAAAATGATCATTTCATGTGTCTGTATCTGTGTCATGCTGTCGCTTTCGTGCATTCCACCAAGTAAATTGACATAATATACGTGCCACTTTCTCTCACCATGTAAGATGAATATCCTTACCATTTCTTTTCTAATTTGTTCGAATGATTGCTTGTCCAACTTGTCAATACTTGAACAGATAGTTCTGAATTTTTCAGGTGGCACTCCACAAATATCTAGCATGCCATCCAGTAGCTTCCGATGGTTCAATTTCACCTGTGAAAACATATAAAGAAAGAAATATTCAAAAAGAAGAAAAAGATTATTATCCTGGAGAGCACTTACACAAAAATTCAGATAATAATAAGCAGGTAAATACAGAAAATGAGCAGAGATGTTTAAATGAGAAACAGCATAGGTGCTGATTCAAGTGCACAACTCGCTTGACACTAAGACTCTTGGGTACCAAGAGCAGAACCTTAAAAGACATATAGATTCTAAGTTATCCTCTTAATAAGCTAATCTCGCACATTCATCAATATTCATGTTTTTGTAAAACTATTTCCAATTTAATTGCCAAGTAATATAACCATACCAATTAAAGGATAATCCAAATGCAATTCAGAGAAATTGTAAGCTAAAGAAGGCCATGAAACTTGTTAGCTTAAGGAAGAATTTAAATCTCATAACAAATATTAAGTGTACAAACATAAATACAGGCATGCATGATCTGGAAAACTAATTACCTCATAGTCACCTATATTTAGCTCATCCAGCAGTTCAGTCATAACCTTTATGACCTCAAAGTCTGGCCCCATTGTTTCATATTGACCAGCAATATCAAAGTCGCATTGATAGAATTCACGGTATCTTCCCTTAGATGGGTTATCCCTTCTATATACCTTTGCTATTTGATACCTTTTAAACGATGTAATACCATTCATAGCCACATATCTAGCAAATGGAACTGTTAAGTCATACCGCAACGAACACAGCTCACCACCCTGTCCACAAGTTCAACAAAAAGTAACACATTAAATGTTCAATATCAAATTCACTTATCAATGCAATAGTGTAACTATGCAAATAGAACCAAAGTTCCATGATAGCCTTTTTTTCTGCATTATATATGCATGCAAATTGAAAACTACATACAACATACTCGTTCCTTAATCATATCTAAATATTTTGCTCTCAAGCCTCAGAAAGAATAATCTAAATAGTATTTAAATATGGTGCTACTAAGTTATTAACCACTATAAATTGAAAAAAGATGACAATCTGAACTGCAAAGGGCTCTCCATTTGCTTCTTGGTTTTGATATACCTATATATTCATAAGTCACATGTACTATGCTAGATGAATTATGCAAAGATGTGGTCAAAAAAGGGTGAAAACATACAAAGAAGTGCACTGTACACAATATGAGGTTTCATGTGTTTCCAACACTAATCTTCAATTATATATAAAAAAGCACTTATCTATTGCCAATTTTACATCGCCAACTTTACTATTGTGAAATGAAAATTGTAATCCATATAGAAATGTGCATTCTCAAACATAAATCACCAGGTATAGTGTTTGCTTGTAAGTTCTTTATTGATTAATGAAACTACCCAGACTACAACTATTGCCTCTAACCTGCGAGCCTCCTCTCAAAATAATCTAAAACTGATTGCACACAGCCTTCAACGAGGAACTCTCCAGCAGCATCAAACAAGAAGAGTAATAGTCCCCAATCTAGGACCCAAAATAGCAGTGTCATGCCACTTCTCCAGAGATCTTCTCTGTGATGTCTAGATTTGCTTTGAAACCCAGCATTGTCTCAAAGTATAGAACATGATGCAAATATCTGAGTTGCTCGGCTTTTTTCCCATAAAACAATAGTGTACATCAACACAAAATTTCTGATTGCGGGCACATCTCTCCGGCCTGTCTAAATCGCCTTGTAGATCTATTATACTGCCATAGAAAGCAAACAACTCAATAACTCCATCACCAACACAAACAAACGAGAGGAAACAGAATCCCCTTGTCTCAAAACTACTAGAGAAGATCACCATGCAAGAGAGACACTAAACAACATCAATAACCGTGCATGATCCAATCATGTCTCCAAACAGGTAACTAAGAGGAAATCCCGATTTCTACGCAGGCTTCTTCTACATCTAACTTGCAAATAACATGCACAGCTCTAATCAGGAATATATCCATGCTCTTATTGATGCAACACATGGAGTGATGAGAGGGGGGAACAAAGGTAGCACAAAGGGTCAAAACCCAAACATAAGGCCACAGCCTTAAACTTAACTTTTTATTCACTTTGACTAATACATCAAGAGAATCTTTTATTTATAGGCCTAAAATCTTAATTTTAGAAGAAAATTAGAATCCTAAACAAAAAAGAAATAAAAGTAAAAATCTTAATTAAAAAGATAAACTAGACTCTTAAACTAAAAGAAACAAAATAAAATCCTAATTAAAGATAATTAGAAATAAAACTAATTATTAAATAGTTAAAATAAAATTATAAATCAGTCTGTGTATTCCACATCACTTATTAACCACAAGAACTTAAGGGCTCGTTTGTTTCAGGGGATTAGACATTCCAGCAAACACATAATCACATGTTGGGCTTCATTTTTTTTGCCAAGACTAGAAGTCTCAATGCGACTACGCATTCCAAATACTACGGATAACTAAGTCCTACGGGGTGGTACACATAAACTATGAATTAGGGGAGTTGGGATAGGGATTAAAGATAATTATATCCTTGTTACCAAACTATTCTCTCTCTGTATCTTTCCCATCAACCCCTACACCAGCACGTGTGAGTGATGTTCACCATCTGTTCAACCCTAGATCATTATCATAATCTCATATGGCTCATTTCTCTCATCTTGAGATTGCCATTGTTCGGGGATGATATTATTTTCTTTCCAAATTGATAGCCCATCTCTTGTCCCTCCATATCCACATGCTACTGGTTCCACTGATTGATTTTATTGATTACCTGTGTTTTTTAAACGTGATTTGTGTTGCATGGTCTTGGGTATAACTCAACCCGAAAGCTAGCTATTGAAGTGAGGGTGCCCCCACGTTTATATACTGCACATTATTTTTGTACTAAGGCGATGTGAGATTTCACTTCACACTCTTCTTCACACACAGCGTGTTCACTAAGCAACACCTGCCATGTGCAAGCCAGGGACATGCACCTTACTCATCCTCGGTACTCCGGCTTTGATACAAAATTGACTATAATCATCAATGAAGGAAACATAATACACTAACCCACCTTTTATTGCAATGGGAGGACCTCACGCATCAGTATGAACAAAAGAGAAGGGAGATATAGAAAGCAAAGTACTTTTAGAAAAGCGTATTGCTGACATTTTTGCAAGTTTACAACTACTACATTCAAAAATGATACTGGCAGACACTTTACCTAAGCAACCAAAATAAACTAACTGTTTTAGACGTTCCCTAGACAGATGACCTAATCTAGAATGACAAAGGTAAAAAAGAGAAGAATATTGATCAAAAGAAAAAGAAGATAAAGCTGCAGAGGATGAATCTAATAGGAGATGCAAGCTTTCCAACACATAAATTTCCAGTCCTACGTCTGTTCCCAACCGGATTCTAAGACTCCCAATTCTAAATAACATAACCAGGGGAAGAACGCAAATCGTCAAAACCAGAATCAGAAAGTTGACTAATAGATAATAAACTAATAGTCAGCTGCGGGCCTGCGGCACATAGAAGACATTATGTATTGATAATAAAGATGAAGAAGAATGAATAACAGAGCCAATAGAAACATGTATAGAAGCACTATTGGCAAGAGAAATAGTAATTGGAGAAGAGGAGTACAATGACTAAAGACTGGACAACTCAAGTGTCATATGATGAGAAGAACTGGAATCAAATATCCAAGTGGTGGGGAAAATAACGATAAGATAAGAACTATGCAAACCTGAAGAGAACGTAGTCATAGCATACACATGAGATTGAAGTCCAAAGGATATCTGCATGGTCTGAAACTGCTCAAGCAGAGACTGCACTAAAGAAAATGGAGCACCATTAAAATGCGAGAAAATCCAAATCGCATGGCAATGGCAAAACTTGTGAAAAAATCGTATCCAAATTCACGAAGCAAAAACTCATGCCCAATACTAATAATTCCCATGCAACTTGATACTAATAGCTTGCAATTTGATCGTCCAACAAGTTAAAGAGCAGCAATACCAAAATCTTGCAGCGATGAGTCAAAATATCGTAAGCCAAAAGGATTTTGCACACAAACCAAGGGCTAAAATAACCCGATCCAAAGGGATGAAATCGGCGTTAAAGAGTCCAACGAGGTCGCCGGCGTTGATGTAAGATTCCGATGAAGTCGCCGGTGGTCAAAGGTGCGAAATATAGGTTCAAAAACCTCCCTTTTGGTCGTTGTTGCTTAGGAGGTCAACGATCAGACTTGTTGACGGTCGGCGATACATGGATGATAGCCATTGATCGAGGGTTTCAAAGTCGTGAAGAGACTAGGGTTTATGAATCGCGATGGGTTGCGCTGAGGTAACTGCGGCAATGGTTGCGAAGAGTGAGGTGATTGCTGCGAGGTCACGAAATGATCTGCAATGCAGAGGTGAGGTGATTGCAGCGATGGTCGCAAAAAGGTCGCAAAGGGATCGAATATAAAGAGGTCGCCAGAGCTGGAAATGCGGGGGTGTATCTAGGGTTTCGTCGAACAGCTAACAAGTTGGCAGTGACTGTGGCGGCTAGGGTTAGCTAGACTCTCATACTATGTTACACGGTCTTGGTAAGAAGTTAATCTCAAAAAACTAGCTATTGAGGTGAGAGTGTCCTCACGCTTATTTACTACACATTATTTTTGTACTCAGACAATGTGGGACTTCGCTTCAGAGTTTGAAAATAGTTAGACTTCTTTGATATTGATTTTAGCATGGTAGATTTTTTGGCATTTGATTTGAAGATAGTTAGAATTTTCAGGTACTGATTTTAGCATGTTAAATTTTTTGGTATTTGGTTTGAAATAAGATATGATCTTTTTTGTATGGTTATTGATATATTTTTACTAAAATACGTTCATTATTTAGCTATGATCTGATCTGGTATAGGCCTCTTTTCTTCAGCCTCTCTCCAGTTTAGCCGGTCTTCAACTACAAGGGACCCACAAATTGCCACCAGCCCTTTTTGAAGAATATACCACGGTCATCAATCTCCAACTCAACCTCTGATCAGATTTTTAGTTGTATGTGAAGAACATATTGAATATCTCCCGGCTCGAGTATTTCAATCATAATACTAATAAGGAGTCTGTTCAGTAACTCTTAGTTCTACTCGAGCTATGCCATTTTTTGGATTTGGAAAGCCACCTCTCTTCCACCAAATCCTTAACTCCTTCCTTCATCCGGACATAAGGGTCATCAGTTGCTTTAGCAGCCAAGACTTATCAAGGATTCCTATAATGAGATATTTCTTGGCTTTTCTGAAAGTGTCTTTTAGTTTTTCTAGTTGATGCAATAAGAGATGAGAACAACAGAAGAGTTTCAAGGTCTCCCAGTTGTTTTAGCAGGATACTTTATACATTTGCTACATTGTTGATACACAACATCTTGGGAAAAAATAGAGAAATTAGACATCACACATATTTCCTATCTCCACAAATTAAAAAGGAATTTCTCTACAAAGAAGTGCCCCACGCCCAAAGAAATCAAGTAACAAATATTATCTCATAAATCCCCTAAACAAATAACCAACAAAACTGCATAAACCACACATCTCCAAAGAGCCTTGCTTTGGGAGTAGAATCGAAACCGTACAATCAATGAAAGCATGTGAGTGCAACAAAAAGGTATTACCTAATCCACCTCGGCCATATAAAACACCCTCCACATTTTAATAACAAATTATCACAACTCTCTTCATCCCTCTTGCACGTGTCACACCAATGAGGATGGTACAATTTGCTCTCCTTTTCTTAATCATTTCAATGATCTTCACTGTCAAGTTTCCTATGAGTAACTGTCCAAGCTGAAATTTAACCTTAGTAGTTACATTTACTTTCCAAATCGTCTTATAAGGTTGAAAACTGGAACATTTGCATCGTTGATAAGTTTATCAAAGTAGCAATTGCAAGAAAAACCCTCCGCTGAATGAAGAGACCACACTATTTTATCACCAACTCCATGGGTCAAGGAAACACTCTCAATGAGAGATAATAAAGAAGAACATTAGACAGCCTCACCATCTATGAAGCATAAACACTTCATTGTAGTCGTCATCAAATATGGCACTTACATTGTATGATCTACTATTATTATTTTTACCAACAAACATCTCACGAACACAAGCATGTGCAGGTCCTATGCCCATACACACCCCAGACACATTGATGATATTAAAAGGTTTTAAAGGGGAAATCCTAATACTAAAAGGTTAAGACCTGTCAAAAAAATAGAAATGCATCTGTCTATTTGATGAAAAAAGAGAGAATCTCTTTATATCTCTATAATTAAAAAAAAAATTGATGTAGACTGTAGTATAGATTTCGTATGGATTTCGCTTTTAATGTAGATTATATTGATTGTAATTTAATGATTGTAATTTAATTATAGTGTTGCAATACAGGAAAATTCTTAATTAGTATTATGCTGCATTTTTAGTCTTCAAATTTTGGTATTCATATGCACGGCAAAAAAAATTGACAATTCCATATCCTGATTTTCCGAAAATGATGGTGTTATGTGTCTACACTAGTGTCATGTCTATATCTATGTTTGTGCTTCTTAACTCATGATCATTAAGGTTTTCTTAAAAAAAATGGAAATCCCAAGTGATTGGAGTGGAAGATACCAAAGCATTGTGGCCCACAATATGTGGTACCAGAGGGAAACACCCTCCAAACATCTTCCCTATGACAAATATTCTCCCATTTCCCACACTAACACAATTGCACAAGAAGAACAAAAAGTAGAATCAGGGTCTCAAGAGAAACTTTGAGCTACACCACAAACGTGCTTCCTCCAATAAAGATAATACTGAGATCACGATGACCTAATAAAAAATATGAATTTTGGTGAAGAAGGTAAAGCTCTTGTATGGAAAAGAGATTCGACCTCAGTTGGGAACAAAATAGCACCTCGGTTTGCAATGCCACAACTACCCAATAGTTGTTGCACAAAGAAGATAAATATTTTTTTTAAAATACACAGAAAATAGATGGAACAAGAGTACTCCAAAAATAAAAAAAATAAAAAAATGACCCAAGCAGACAACTTTCCTCTGCGCAACCCTTCTTAACAAGCATTCCAATGCACAGAAATTAGAAGCATACTTGAAAATGAAAAAAGACTAATTCCTTTGACTAGTGTAGTAGTGGTAATAGTAGTAACACACATGAACTAATAACATATTTTACCTGGTCAGCAAGATCATAAATCAACTTTGAATCTTCCCCATATTTTCCCATTAAAGTTTCTCTCAATTCAAAGGCAGGAGTATCCAGGGCCATGGCACCATGTCTCTTGAAAACTTCTTTTATAATTGAAAATGCTTTCTCCCTTATGGCCATCTGTTCTTTTGCAAAATCACGAGTACCCTGGTACGTAACAAAAATAATGGTGAGTATAAATGCTACAAACTCTTTCAACCTGAAAAGAATTGAACTACCTTTCATCAAGAGGGAACAAAATAAAGAACTAACACAAACACAGTAGAAGGATAGGAAAACAACTTCAGACAAAATCATAAACATGACATAACAAGACAACAGAAAAACTACTCAAGGAGTCAAGTTATAAACATATATGCGCACTAACAAAAAAAAAAGTTTTTGATATGAATTTCTTTATTGATAAATAAGAGCATTAAAAGAACATAAGAAATTCTACAAGTCATTCTAAAGCCAAAATGCAATATAGATACAACAACAAAGAAATCTGTCATCACGCCCTTGAAAAATCTAACCGAAATGCCCCTCGTACAATGAGGCTTGCATTCATGCGAAAGTAGGCTTCACTATTTCCACACTAACACAGCCAAGAAAAGTCGGCTCCAGTCTCCCTTTGCAAGTTCAAAGCCTCCTTCATCCTATGTTGACACAACACTGTCTCCATGTTTACATTCCTTGGCCTATCCAACCTAAGACCACAACGTTTATTAAGACAATAATTTTGATATATTTAAGACCCAATAGAAGAAGTTCAGCCTCCACTTTTTTCCCTTTTAGAAGTGAGGTCAGACATCCTCTTTATCCATAATTCCCCAACAAAAGGTAATGAATTTAGGGGTTTTGGCTGAAAAAATAAAGCGAAAGCTTTGTGAAATTGTATTTGGGGGACTCGACTCCATCAAAAGACGCTTTCTTTGTTTGATGAGCGGCACAAAACAAGATTTTAATGGTAAACAATTTAATCCACAGAAGGATAGTTATTGCGAGTTGATGCTGCATGTGCAAGAGTAGATCATCTCCTTTGCACAACTGAGTGGCTTGTGACCTATGGACTTCAGTCATTTTTTTATTTGAGCTGGTTTGAGTTTTCCCTCGAAGTATGATACTCTTCTTCACTGTTGGCAAGGTGCGAGAGTTGGTAAGAGGCGCACAATGATCTGTAGATGATTTTTTTGTGTTTGACGAGCATCATTTGGTGGGAGAGGAAATGTCAGCCTTTTGATGGCATTGAGAGTTCCCCTTTTGACCTCGAGTTTTGCAATTAGCCTTTGTATAGTTGGGAGATGAGAGGGGTATTGGAGAGACCTAAGCCCGCTTTAAATACATTATTATTTTTCCATATGATTATTGTGTGTCAAATGGGATTATATGCATATTTTATTTGGGTATGTGGGCCATGGGCCCAATGTCTTTTGGTCGAACACTGTGAAACCCATGCGTGTAGTTAGAGACTTGGGTGGTTAATTGGGAATTTTGCAGACTTATGGTATTTGATCGAGAAAGTTAGGTTAATTATTTTATTTGGGGTTGGTTGAGAAGCACAAACGTGGGTTATCTTGAAATTTAAATTTTGAATTGACTACATATGTGCTTTCTCATAAATTGAATATTTTTTTAACATTGGTTATGCTCGATTAATTGTGAAATTGAGATATGAATGAAATCGAATTGGTTACCGTATGTTTTGATGTGTGAGATGCCCCTATTTCCCCTTGAAAACCCATTAGTTAATAAGGATTTGTTGGGTGCGATATGCCAACGACTCAACTCACTACTGGGAATCGAGGTTTGCCGTAGAGCTTCTCATTGAAATATGAGAACGAATCACAAAAAGCTCGATTGCCTAATGAATTCGTCAACTATGGCTATGGTGTGTCTCACCCATCCCCCTCAATTCCCCCGACAATCAAGTTGCACTTCCTTGTAACAAGTGACTGGGAAGAAAGAAATCCACCTCAATTCTATCACTTTAAGAAGTATTTTAACTAGACAAATCAAGCCATATAGACCGAGACACTATTTCCAATTATGGTATATAGCATGCCATGGATGAAGAGTCGGCTAACTGATAATGAGAAAGAGAAGGGGCCCATTTAAGACTGTGAAAAAGTTGGGTTTAACTAACTTCTTGGTGAAATACCAAAAACTTGCATAAAATTGAATGCCCTACCCGTCAAGCTAAGTCTTTGAAAAGGTGGTCGAATTATGTTTGCAACTTATGGAATACATAGTTGTATGTTGGTGTCTTGTGGTGCCTGTTTAGTACATAACATGACGTGTAATTGTGTAAATTCGGTAAATTGATGAAAATGATAAAATGTGATTCTTTGGCTATTTTAAATCAAACCTGTGACAAATTGTGAAGGATAGAGGAATTGATAACCTACCTTCGTATTTAGACACAACGTTATTTTTCAAAACAATGAACTCCTTGAAATTGGAATATAATTATGCATGCATCATTGTATTGATTACATGGCATGCATAATTTCACGGTTAGTATTGCTTCTATTGAGATTCGTCCCAAAGTGGATAACATTTCAGGTGTCAACATGGAGCCGAATACTCGAAGAAGTTAGGAGGCGTAGTTGTGTTTTGATATGTTCATTGTCTAAAAACGGATACGCATTGTACTGGATTTGTTATATGGCTATAAAGCCTAATATTATGATTTGCCCTGGTTAGATGTCATGGTAGTAGCATGATAGGAAAAGAACAAGATGATATAATATTACTTTCATGTTTTGTTTAGTAAGGAAGGTGAAAAGCTTAATTTAAAATGTATGAGAATTACATTTCATATTCATGTTTAGTTGTTAAATTCAAATTTTTTTTATAAGCAAATGCACACCCATGCTGCAAAATTTGAACTCCCCACCTCCAATTTAGAAGGGTAACACTCATACCATTGGGCCAAAGGCCACTTGGTAATTGTTAAATTGAGAATTGAGAAGTGGTGATTATGCTATAAAGAGCATATAGGGGTGGTATTAGAGTCAATTTCTTACGTAAATTTATATATAAAGGTTGTAGATGGTTGATGGGTTTTTTGTGCAAACCCAAAGACTATTGACTTTGACCATTGACCTTAACTTTGTCTCGGCATCGTTTCATTGGGTATTGGATCTTACACCTTAGAATCTATGAGTCGGACTACCACAATACAAAATTTGGGATATGACAGTTATCCTTCTCTGACCAATTTGTAAAATTCAAGACTTGACAATTACCCTGAACCAATTTGAAAATTTTGTAGACTTTTTCAATACATAAGTAAGTGCATCGGTCCTTTTTGTTGGTGCATGTTTTTGTACACAGGTGGCATTCTATGGATACCTCGGTTATAAAATCCTTATTACTTAATAAAAAAATTATAGAATTGTGTTACTTTCTTATTTTTTGGATTATTTGGTTGGAACGCAATGCTAGAGTTTTTAAAGACAACTTTGAGAATATCAAGTCTTCATGGGATAGAGATCGTTATTTGTCCTATTTTGGGCTTTGGTTTCGTCCCCTTTTGAGGGGAAACATACTTCTTAATTTCTACAAATTAAAGGGCGATGCGTGTTGTGTAGTGTGACTATTTTACAGTTTTGTCCTCTACTCTTGTATTTTCTTTGGTGGATTTCTTGGCCACCTCCTTTTTTGTAATTTTTCCTTTCCATTAATAATATTTCTTTTATCGCAAATCAAAAAAAGAAAAGAACAAAGCCAAATTATTAGACCTAAAAATTGTAAGATAGGTTTCTTTCATATTATTAAAACTTAAAAACTCGGAAACAATATCAATGTTAACATGAGCTAAAGATTTTCAATGTTCCGTGTTTCTAATAATCCCGTGTTTTCAATATTATACTGTAAATGCTAATAAAAACCTCTCATTACAGAATATAAAGTAAAATAAAAATTGAACCACCTACATATATCCTAATACTTTCTCTTCTCTCATGCATGTTTGTCGTACTATCACATTCTTAAACTATCTTTTCACGTACATTATTCCCCACCAACATAAAATGTCCTCGAAATTTTTGATAAGTAAGAACAATATTATAAAAATGGCATAGAAGGAATGCCACCCGCATACAAAGGGAGGAAGACAAAAAAAACTCCCACAAAAAAAAAGGGCTATAACAACCTCTACAAAGAAAACTTGGAAAGACAAAAACATCCACAAAAGGCACGGAACAAGGAATAAAGAGCCTCGAGAGGAGGCTAAAAGGAGGTTGGTTTCTTAGGCTTTCGCTTCCCTAGCTGGGAATTCTGTGTTGAAATCCCAAGTCTGCTCTATCCATTCGAGTTACAAAAACCCTTACGTATGATCACAGAAATAAAGACTGGATAAAATCAATTGTCTCCTCGATCGACATCTAACTATACAAATTACAAATAACTCCATTCTGATTATGTAGCAGCAACTCAACTCCATCAAAGAACTCATGTTTTGCTCCAACCATAAAATCCATATCAAACACAAATGGATCAGCGACCGTGCCTTTCTCCTACTCCTCAGAACTCTCCCTCCCTTCTAACTCGACAAGACCCCAACCGCCTCTTTTTCAAAGACCCAATCTACCCAAAAAGCATCAAAAACTCCCAATGGATAAGCAAATAGAACACAGACTCTCCCTCCATCTTACGCAAGCAACACCTATTGGGTAACACAAGGTCTCTTCGAGCTAAATTATCAATGGTCAAGATCCTCATATGCGAAACAACCCGAGCATAATACGCCACCTTCAGCAGTGCTCTCACCTTCCAAAAACATCATTAAGATTTTTCCCACTCACATGCAATATTGGAAGAATTATATGATCTTCATTTTCGGTTTCCCCTTTTTAGTAAAAGTCCACTTAGGAACAAGTGTTGGTGAGTTTGTGCCTAAATTCCTTGGCCCAAAATTTACATTTAGGTGATCACCCCGAATAAAACCAGTTGTGACAATAATTATTCAAAATCACTAAACACACTAGCCTTAATCTGTCCCCAACTATGAAGCATAGGCATTTCAAAAAATATATTGTACTAATGCCAAGTACATATTGGGTACTAGCACTTTACATGGTACTTCTAAATACTTATCAGGTACGCAAAACACGTACCCAATTTTTCTTTCTTAATTTTTATCGTACCCAAGAGATATCTAGTAAATTCTCAATTCGTACTCCAAAATAATACTTACTTTTATACTAATATGAGGGTAGGTTCATAAGTTTTTTTTTCCTATACATAATATACTTTCAAAATTAAGTCTTAGTTGGTAAATTATTTAATGTAACGGTATCTAACTCTATTTTGTATCTTACTTTTAGCATTAAATGTGATTTGAACAATTCCTTAATCGATCAAATCATTAACTAATTTATGTATTATGATTTTTCAATCGTTAAATATAATGCATTACCCTACCTTTATAAAAATACATTTTTTTACAAATGTACCCCAATCGTACAAATACCCATACGCTGCATTTTTTAGTTTTTCCGTATTGACGCACCCAAATTGCACCCGCACCCATACACAGCTGTGCACGTGCTTCATAGGTCCCCTCAATCTTGTCTTCAGCCATATTACATTTTTGAATCAAAACGTTCAGTTATAACAGCTTGAAAATTGAAAGAATAATAGCCACATTGCTATTCAGGATTTGAAAAAAAGTTCATGTAACGCCGCAAACTCCGGGTCACGTGAAACACACATAAACGATCAAACATAACACCAAACCCGAAAATACATTCTCAATATAGAATATACATGTATTGTATATACAATCGCCAAACGGCTTACATTACACGGTTCTAACACCGAAAAACATGTTACAGCATACATGTCCAAAACGAGCAAAAAGAAATACTACAGATCTTTCACCCTTCCAGTAACTCCGGATGAACCTACGTGACCGGTACCTGAAAAACATTTCAAATCCCACATTGTGAGCCAAAACTCAGCAGAAATTAGACAAGCATGCAAAATAAGCTAAACATGCTAGGAAAACGAGGTGCAGTTTTTTTTTACTCTCTTTCAAGCCATTAAAACAATTTTTACAAGCAACGAAAAAGCGAGAATAATAACCATTTTTGACTCACACGAGTCTTAAAAACGATTCCTTTGTGTTACGACTCCCTCAGGTCATAAACATAGTTTAAAAAATAGTTTATCCGTCCCGATATGCATTTCATGCAATCCATGTATCTTCTCGGACTTTCACCGAAAGACTGCAGCCCCAATGAATGCAACACAGATACATCTGACCGGTTCTCACAAGCCACAATAACCATTCCCCCATATAGATACAGATCTATATACAACAGACATCCTTACACATGCCTAAACCACGAGATAAAACCGTATGCCACGGGATGAGACCGTATACTACGGGATAATACCGCATACCACAGGATAAAATCGTATACCACGAGATAAAATCGCAAACCATGGGGCAAAACCGCATACCACGGGATAAAACCGCAAACCACGGGGTAAATTCGCATCCTACGGGATAATACCGACTACTACGGAATAACACCAAATTCACATATGCATATACAAAACCCAAAGCCTAACCAGGAGGCCAACACCTGAACCTTCCACAGAACGGTTCTTACCAAAACCACACTTTTAAAACGAATGGATCCATACGTCCTCACTCAACGGTGCACAAATCACCACACATACAACCGTGCCCCTACAACCCGCATCTAACCTTGCCAGTCACCCCCGAGGATGACATCAAAACAAACACCCGAGGCCACGACACGACCTCCGAAACCACAACACGACCAACTGAACCCCAAAGAGGATCCAACGATATTTCAGTCGACTAATCCCATATATCAATCAACCAAGTACCATTGAAAACTAATTGGAAACCGACGAACCAACCACCAAGCAGCACAACACAACAGCCCAAAACCCAGTCGACTGGACCCCATCCAGTCGACCCAAACACCCTACTGGAATCTCGCCAAAAACGCCCAAAAAGCACTGTCCAGTCGACTGATCCCATGATCCAATCGACTGAACCCACATAACCATGATCCAATCGACTGGACTCCTCGATCCAGTCGACCGACCCCACGCGAAAACAGTTTCCGAGCTACGGGTTTCAACCTCCAAACCTCGAATCAACGCCTCCAAACTCTCATCCAACACCCTCGGACATGCACACGCCCAAGCCTAACACCAAGACCTCAAAGGAAACACCCGATATCTGATTCCATCCACCGAAAACGACGAAAAACAAGTTTTTAAACTAAAACCCCATTTTTACATAAAACGGTTTTTCATGCAGTTTTAACCGATAGAAACACACGATTACACGTAGCACCCTTATAAGATATAAGAGTCCAGGATCCTACATCTGTGAGTTAAAAACTCGACGCCTCGATCCACGTGCAAAATCGAGTTTTGCCGAAATAGAATTCCGTCCGGATGAATGCGTAGATCACGATGTCGATAGCAAGAAACCGCTGTTAGATCGTTGAAAATAGAACCTCGGGCCCCGAGAAGTTAGAGAGAAGGTAGAGAGAAAAAGGAAGTAACTTAGCTGAGACGTTTTTAAAATATCTTTTGAAAATATCTAACGCCAAATATTTATAAGCCACGAAAATATCTTTCTTTTTTTCTTTTTTTCTTTTTTTGAAACCCGCATCACAGCGCCTAATGGCCCCGAGAACCAACCCCGCATGCATGTCTAAACCCGAACATGCATCAAAAAGCATATAAACGTGTTACAACGAAAACACTAAACGTACGGCGAAAAATGTCAAAGAAGAAAAGGGTCAAGGTCTCACAACTCTACCCCCTTAAAGGAATTTCGCCTTCGAAATTCAACATAAGGTCAAAAGAAAACAAATCGTCGATCGCAATCAACACAGGCATACGAGATGGTTAGCCAAACCATTCCTATGATATAATCAAACAAGGTCAGGCATCCTAAACAACGGCCAACAATCTCAAAGACACGGTATCTACAACTCACCCCAACCTCACATCCTCACCAACCGCTGCCTGAATACAGCACACCACCCACGAAAACCATAACCAACTCCCAAACAGATGCAACAAGAAAATGCAATGCTCCTGCGTCAGTAAGAACACTGGCACAAAATCCGTACACTTAGAAAGTACCTTTGCTCACTGAACGCATAGCTGCATCATCAAGCACGACCAGTGCCCTCGAAGAACTGGGAGCTATGAGAGCACACGCTCTGCTCGGCGTCAGCCTGGCCTGTCCACCAGAACCCGGCGCTGTCGGCTGCCGTACCGACTGAACTGAAGTTCCCCCATCTGCCACTCGGGTAGTCTGAACGGCATGATGCTGCTGTCGATACTCAGATCGACCCATCACATACGAACCCACCGATGTACCTTCCCTGCTCGGTGCACTGCCTCTTTGAGGACAGCTCCTACGGATATGTCCAGTCTGACCACATCTATAGCAAACCGACAACTCCCTCCCCTGTGACTGATCCGGTACTAAACTCTAAGACTGCCTCAACTGTGGATCCCGATACTGCCTCGGTTGCGGGCAATCTGGCACACGATGTCCCGGCTGTCCACATCGATAACATCTAACCTCTCTCTGCTCTAGCCTCCCAAACGAAACCACTGATGGTGCTGGTACTGAAAACAGTTGTGATCCAGATGGATGAAAGCTAGGACCAGAGAACCTCTGCCTCTTACTGGAACGCCCACCCGACTGCGCCTCTGTCCCCACTCTAAGGTGTCCTAGTCTCCCTGGAAGCTCGAATCTCAGTCATAGTGTTCTCAACCCTCGCAGCTGCCTCTACCAGTTCTGTGAACACACAAAATCCCATCGCAACCACACGCCCCCTGATTGCCGGCCTCAAGCCTCGCTCAAACCTCATCAATCGCAGCTCGTCTGTGCTCACTAACTCTGGTGCAAACCGAGATAAGCTCGTAAACCATGCCTCATACTGCATAGCATCCATGGCCCCCTGGGTGAGAGTATAAAACTGCTCCCTGTATAAGTCCCTCTTCGAAGCCGGAAAGTATTTCTCCGAAAAAACTCCTGTAAAGGCTGCCCATGTATCCCCAACCGTGTTTCTGGCATATCTCCACCACTGATGAGCATTACCTCTCAGCTGAAAGGTGGCAAAAGAAACCCGCAACTCATCCTCAGCTATCTGCAGCGTGTCAAGGATCCAGGTCACCAGTTCCAACCACTCTGTCGCTACAATAGGATCAGGATCTCCAGCAAAGGTAGGTAGATCCATGCGCCTAAACTCCCGCATCGCCACTGTAGCTCTCGCCTCAGGCACTCCCTCTCTGACGGTCTCACCCCTAGCGGCCTCAACCAACTGCCCTATGGAACCCACCAGCGCACGCAACAACTCTATCGCGTCAACAGGTCCTTGGGGGAGCATTTGCATCCCTAGCATCAGGGATAGGAACAACCCCTTGGCGAACACCACGGCCTCTCCCTCTCCTCGCAGACATCGTTTCTATATGAAAGAAACACATAATATAAAATGCAGCATAACGCATGAACATAAACGCTAACCACATAAGCATGCTAAC
>JAOTRH010000016.1:313636-354839 GCA_034768845.1 Heliamphora exappendiculata | reverse complement strand
ATTCTTGATCTTCTTTGAAAAAAAAAGATATACTAATCAATAGGTTTACTCTATTGTGTTGTAAGAATATTTGTCAGTCTATTTTTTTAAAGCCAATGTGACCTAATTATGTGATTACAATTTGATCAAGTTTATTTTTTTTAAATAACTTTTCTAATAAGGTATTCAACGTTAACAGTTTTGATGATCAAAATGTGTCATCTAAACAGTAAAAAGACAAAAATTTCTAACCGTTTTTCAGAAATAGAAAGGAGCTCAATCCTCACTAGATTAGTTTTGTTTTGTCCTATTTTTTTTGTTTTCGTAGTTTATACCAAAATAACACAAAATGATCTCATTCGAAAAAAAATTCTTCTTTAAAGTGCTTAAGCGATTGCGTGCAGGTTCTATGCCGTGTTTCAGGATTTCGTCAGAAAAAACTACAAAAAATGATATCAAAGTAATAAAATCGAGATTTTATTAACTTCGACGGAGAACTGATTACAGAAGTTACAATCTACTCTTTTGAAAAGAGAAAAGAAAAATACAGGCAGTTTGCTAGTTTGTGTTGGTCCCTTCTTTAATGTGATCAACCATAATTATACAATTTTTAAATAACCGTCGGCAACTTCTAATAACTGCCTCTGAACTGCAATATGTGGCACGCAATCTTTTAACTGTCTTTCATAGTTTCAGAATTTCGAATTGCCACTTGTCACATTCGCCTTAAAACATCCCTCAACTGCGGTGATCGTGGAGTAGTTATCCTCATACACGTTCCTAAACTGTTGTGGTCGTGGGGCAGTTATCACCATGCGCATGTTCCTCAACTTCCATGGTCATGCTTCAACTGCACAGAATAACCTGTAAATGGCACAATTAAATGCATGTTTTATGTTTTTATTGTGACAAGTGGCTTAGCATTGCCCATTTGAAGCAGTCAGCCCTCTAAATCAAGTCCTAGATTAACGTTATCTTCATAATTCAAGAATTAATTTCGATGGATCAATCTCGAAAGAAATCAGTTATTGAAACCTAAAAAGGCTCTTAATGAATTCCCTTTCATTCGATGTGCTATCATTTTTATAACTTTCGATAGGCATACTTAACCCTTGCATTTACTATTAATGAACTTATTCGATGGGTTAATAATTTCATAACTTTCGATAGGCAAATTTAACCCTCACTATTTATAGGAATACAATATGGTATAAATATTTCGACATGTTATCTTAACCCCTGTTATCATTGCTAATAAGGCTTATTCGATGGGCTAATAATTTCATAACCTTTGATAGGTTATCTTATCCCTTGTTACTATTAACAATAAGCCTTATTCGACGGGTTAATTATTTTATGGCATTTGATAGGTCGATTTGACCCTTGCTATATATAGAAATAAAATATGGTGTAAATAAATGCCCCCCTCATTAATTGGGTTTAGACTTTTTAACCCAATAAATGAGTTTAACTTAATGTCTGATCATTCTCTTGATTAATACAACACCGATATTTAAAGCAGGCTCTTAAAAAGGGTGTCTTTTGAATATCCGCGCGCATAGAATTCTTAGCGTCACTCTGTATCTCCCCTGTCTCCATTTGAACCTTCTAAACTTCCACAACTTCTGAAATTTTACAGCCATGGCTCCTAAGAAAAACTCTAAACCTTCATCCAAGGTTTCAGTTACCAGAAAATTCCCACAAGAATTGGAAGATTTCTTGAACGAACATGAAAATCATAAAATTCTGATTCCGAGCCCTAATTCGAATTCTTCGTACATATTGGGCCTTATCTCTGAACCTAACATACACGAATCGTTTTCTTCGA
Organism: Heliamphora exappendiculata; assembly: GCA_034768845.1. Taxonomy (NCBI): domain Eukaryota; kingdom Viridiplantae; phylum Streptophyta; class Magnoliopsida; order Ericales; family Sarraceniaceae; genus Heliamphora; species Heliamphora exappendiculata. Next base: position 353,032 of record JAOTRH010000016.1, on the reverse strand, counting down.
GCTACCCTTTAGCTCCAAATGAGCTTTTTTTTCATCGTCCTTATTTGAATTGGACGAAATGAGAGGGTCCCACACCACTTCGCACATGGATCAACCCTAAGGTTGACTAGCACAACTGAGTTTCTCGTATGGATACCTACATTGGAAAATTTTGGGATTCCTTAAGCATCAGAGAGACCATCATGCTCTCCACATACACCCAAGACATGAACAAGTGGGCGATCAGTGCAGCTGCTTGTTTTTTGTCCACGTCTTGCAATGCGATGTTGCTACCTTTTGGGTTTCTTTCTCCCACGATTTTAGATGTTTTACACTTAACTGGCCTTCCATCAATGAGATTAGAAGTAAGTGCACTATTGACCCCTGAGAAGAATTTTTAAAAGCTTTAAGGATGGGATATTCTGAGTTGTTGAAGATTTACAACGTTCCTTCCACTGTTTCCCCTTCTTTTAAAGAAATCGTACTTTCTAAAAAAAAATTGGCTTTGTCATTTTCTTCTTGTTGTTCCTAGCATTAAAGTAATCAGAGAGTACTTGTCTATTGCCATTTGTTTGGCACAACGCAAGAAGCTTGCTTTAGCCCCCTTTGTCTTGGGTACTTTGTGTAAAGGTTCGTTTACGTTTGTCGAATTTTTTTTTTTGATAGTTGTGGAGGCCCTTTTTGATTTTTTCAGGCATGGTTGTATGCATATTTTTCTCAATTTGAACTCATGTATGACACTATACTTGGGGACCCTTGCCTCAGTTATGCTGAGTATTTTTTTTCTCAGTATTCTGACAATACTAAATACTCTTTCGAATATTATTTCTCAGTGAATTAACACCTCGATACATCTTGACTTGAGGTTCTATATCTGCTAACAGATTCTGCAATTGCAGCTTTGAGAATTATTTCCCAAGTCAATGTGCGAGGCAATTTGGGCTCATTCAAGGAATCCCATTGCCTTTCATGCACCATTCATTCCATGAGATCGTAGAAAATAGAGCCTTAATAAGGAGAGTAGATATGGTAACTTCTATTCAGAATAATTATCTGCAAAGGCTCTTAACTTTCAAGTTTTTTGACTTTCGAATTTCAAGTCAAACCACACCGGCTTTCGACTCATGGTGGTCTGTTATCTTACCTACCATATTTTTGTCTTCCAAAGACTCTTATCAGGTTCATTTGTCATATCAGAATCGACAAGGCCTTCTTGATACTTCATTACGAGGTAATATATTGACCTTTTGCTTTTAAACTTCTGTTTCTTCTGTAATCTTATTTCTAATCATTAATCAAATTTTCTACAGCTTTTGATACTGAAATTCATGCTGCTGCTGTCCCTACACCTTATGCTCCTGTGCAAGTACAGCCTGGTCTAAGTTCAAACTCAGATACTTCCTCTGATGATCAAATCTTGGCTGACAGGTTGAAATTTTCTCAAGCAAGCTCAAAGGAAAAAGGTAAAGGGATCTTTGTTTACACAAAGAAAAAGAAAATTGATTCTAAATCCCCTATGGGTGGACTTATGCAAGATGCTTTTACTTCTCATGCTGCTTTGAAGGAGAGAGAAAATAAGAAAGAAGAAGAGAAAAGGAAGGAAAAAAGGAACATAGAAGAATACAACAGTGGAAGAAGGTAGAAAAACGAAAGAAGATGAAATTCGAAAGAAAAGGGTAGAAGAAGAGAAAGAGAAAGAGAAAGAGAAAGAAATCATGGGAAAAGGAAACGAGAAGAGGAGGAAAGGAAGAAGAGAGAAGAGGATAAGAGAAAAAGAGAAGAAGAACTAAAATCGAAGAAAATGGAAGAGGAAATAAAGAGAGAAAAAGAAAGACAGGAATTAGTGGAAAAACAACTTCAAGAGAATGAGAGACTTCGAAAATTGAAGAGGGAAGAAAAAATAAGGAAGAAGATAAAAGAACAAAAGAGAAGAAAAGAAGAAGAGGTAGAGAAAAAGAGAAAAGAAATTGAATGAGAAAAAGAATTCGACGAGGAAAACCTTCCTTCGAGGGCTTCGGCCTCTGTGTTCAAATGTAGAGGCAAGAAGATCAAAGTTCATTACCCAAAAGTAAAAATTCATTGACTGTTATCCTAAAAAAAATTATTTCAATTAATAACCTCTTACTGAAGTTATCTTTATTTCAGTCGCGTGATCCTAGCTATGTTCCTACTTTCACTGCTGAAGTAGAGAGCATGGAACCAACTGCTGCATCTTTCCCCATCGAGATTGAGACCCATTTCGAGAAAAACACTGGGTCTCCTACGAGGATGCAGGAAGAGGAGCCTATCGATCTTCCTACAACAGCCAGCGAAATTCCTTATACTGAAACAATTCCTACTGGTGAATCAACGGAAGAAACCGTGATGGCTTTTGAAGAAGAAATAGATTAGTCAAATGATCTTTCCCAAGCACCTACTTCTTCTGAACCGATAGAGGAGCCTGCAGTGGTCATCGAAGAAGAATTGGATCCGTCGAATGACCTTCCACATGCATCTATTTTTCCTCCGGTCAGTAATATGCCATTAATTTTAAAGATCAAAATTCTTCTTTGCTATCTAATAATATCTTTTTGCATATTTGTGGAATGCAGGTCGATACATCTAATCCTTCAACAGAAGATACTTATTCAGGAGATATTCTTGATGACCTTCTCAGCCGCATGGACATTTTTACCAACTCCATGGCTAGTGTATCTGATGTTCCTCCTAAACCCTCTATTGATTCCTCCATCGAACAAGCACTACATCATTTCCACATACTGCTTTTACTTCCTTTCGAGGAATTGATATCTTCGAAGTCTCAAGAGTTAACTACCTGCATCAGCCAATTGTCAATGGCCTCCAAGATTGTTCTCAATTCTGAACAACAAGCAAAATTTTATGTGATGGCTTCTGAATTTTCTGGGAAGATAGCTCTTACTCAATATTATCAAGAAACAATGCAGACGTAACAAGCCTATATCGATTCCATGAAGGCTGTGTCAACGTCAGTTTCGACCAATTGTGGGAAGGCCCTTCAGCTCAAACAAAGAGACCATCAGCTTCAAGAAGAAGAGCGGCAATTGGAAGAAAGAGTTCAGCAAGTTTGACTTGCAAGACATGCAGTAAAGTTAAAAAAAGAGTCTTTAATCCAAGGGACAGAAAGCCTTATTCGACAAGATGAAAATAGCTCAATTAAAGTACAGGTTGTATTAGATGACATAGGTCAATCGAAATTTAAGTTTAAAGCCTTAGCTGTTGAATGGGAGCTTTTTAAGGCTTCATTTGTATGAACTTTGATGTAAAAATCTTTTGTAAAGATTAACTTTTTATACAAATCTTAGTATTCTTTCATTGCTTCTCACATAGTTAGGTAATATTTCTTTAAAAATCTCCAATTAATTGTTCTTTTATGCAATTCGTCATTGAGAGATTCTAAATGATATGCCCCTCTTGATAATATTTTTGATATTCGAAAGGGGGTCTTCCCAGTTTGGTGACCATTTACCATACTCAGGATCTTTTAACCCTAATGGTAATATAGTTTTTCAAACTAAGTCACATTCTGCAAAGCTTTTATTTCTTACTTTCTTATTGAAAGCCCTTTCGATTTTCTTCTTTTGGGCTTGAGTATTAGTGAGAGCTTGCAATTTAATTTCTTCAAGATCATTTGACTATATTGTCATAGCTTCGTAGTATTGATCATTAGATAACTGACTATGGAGGGCTATCCGATGTGACAAAACAGTTATTTCATAGGCAATATAGCTGCATGACCATACACTAGCTCAAATGGGGTAGTTTGTGTACTATCCATTTTTTATGTTTGATAAGCCCATAGAACTTCTGAAAGCAATTCGTGCCATTTCCTGGGATTGTCTTCAATAACCTTCGCTAAAGTTATTTTAATTATTTTATTAGTAGCTTTAGCTTGCCCGTTTGCTTAAGCATAATAGGGTGTGGAATTAATAATTTTAATTTCATATTCTTGGGCAAAATCCTTTATTTCGCTACCATTAAATACAGTTCCTTGATCCGCAGTAATTGATTGCGGAAGCCCAAATCGATGGACTATATGTTCTTTTATGAATTGTATTATGCTTTTTTGAGTTATATTTTTCATAGGTACTGCTTCAGCCCATTTTTGTAAAATAATCTGTAGCTACTAAAATAAAATCATGTTGTTGTGAAGATGGTGAATGGATCTGACCTATCAAATCTATTGCCCATCCTCGAAATGGCCAAGGTTTTATGATTGAATGTAATGGTAAAGTTAGAACTCTTTAGATAGGTCCATGCCTTTGACATTCATGGCATCCTTTTGCATAAGACATGCAGTCTTTTTTTATCGATGGCCACTAATATCCGTATCTATTAATTAACCATCTCATTTTTTCTCCCGCTTGATAGGATCCACAAATTCCTTCGTGTATTCGTGTACTTCAGCCATTACCTCCATGGCTTCGAATTGACTTATACACAAAAGCAATAATCCATATAAAGACCTTCGAAATAGATCTTCTTCTAATAATACATAATTCATTGCTCAAAACTTTGTAGTTCGATCAGTTATAGTTGATGGATTCTGTAAGAATTTCTTTATCTTTGTTCTCCAATCACTTTCTGCTGAATTATTGTGGAATACCTCTAAAGGTGTTTCTTCTGGTTGTAAGGATGACCATTTCATTTTCTGTATTCTTATTGATTTCTCATTTTATCCTTTTGAAATTTTAATTCAAGAGGCTAACTGTGTCATTTCGTTGGCATCATTATTCTGTAATCTTAACGCATGCTCAAACTGAACTTCGATAAAATTCATTATCAAGCTTTTCACAATATTTAAATATTTGCTTAAAGTATTGTTATGACATTGATAATTTCCTGTCACTTGTCGAATAACCAATTGTGAGTCTCCAACAACTTTCAAATGAGTTATTTGGAATTCTGAGGCTAATTCAAGTCCTATAAGTAATGCTTCATATTCAACTTGGTTATTCGAAAGAACTTGTTCGCCATCTAATTGAAAGGCAAACTGATACATCTTGCCTGTTGGTGAAACAAGAACAACACTCGCTCCTACACTTTGTTCTGTTCTTGACCCATCGAACATTAATTTTCAAAAAATTTCTAAATAATTAATTTCAAATAAGTCTTTTTCCAACATTGTATTTGGATGATCCGCTAAAAAATTAGCTAATGCTTGCCCTTTCATTACCTTTTGGGGAACATATATAAAATTATATTCTATTAAGGCAATGATCTATTTTCCTTGTTTACCTCTTAACATAGGCTTGGACAACATTTATTTAATTACGTCTGTTTGGGCAATAACATATACTATCGATGGTAATAGATAATGCCTTAATTTTTTCGTAGAGAAATACAAAGCAAGGCACAATTTTTCAACTGAAGTGTATCTAGTTTCAGTATCATGCAATTTTCTACTTAAATAATAAACCGTTTGTTCATGCCCTTGTTTATTATCTCGAGCTAATAAACTTCATATCGATTTCTCATTAGCGAATATATATAATTTAAGAGGCTGACCTGGAGTTTGTGGCATCAACACAGGTGGCTTGGTTAGATATGCCTTCAAACTATCAAAGGCCATCTGATGTTCCTGTTTCCATCTGAACTCAACTCCTTGTTTTAATCTAATCAAAGGAAAAAATGTCAAAATTTTTCTTGCTAGATTTGATATAAACCTTCGAAGGAAATTAATTTGTCCTTAAAACCTTTGCAACTCTTTCTTAGTTGAGGGAGGTTTTGCTTCTAATATTGCTTTAGTCTTATTTTGATCGATCTCTATTCATCTTTTTATGTAACTAAAAATTTTAAAAAATTACCTGCTGAAATCTCAAAGGCCCATTTTAGTGGATTCGTTTTTAGTTAATGATATCTCATACTTTCGAATACCTGTCAAAGGTGTTCTAAATGCATTTTTTGTTGATGAGATTTAATCATGACATCATCTATTTATACCTCCATGATTTTTTCAATAAAATCATGAAAGATTGCATTCATCGCTCTTTGATATGTAGCTCCAGTATTTTTTAAACCGAATGGCATAACAATCCATTCGAAGATTCTCGACGCTCTAGGGCACCTAAATGCCGTTTTATGAGTATCTCTCGCGGCAATAAATATTTGATTATAACCTGCATGTCCATCCATAAAGGATAGAATTTCATTTCTAGCTGCTGAGTCTATTAATAAGTCAGCTATAGGTATAGGGTACTCATCTTTTGGGCTTACTGTATTGAGGTTTCGATAATCAATACAAACCCTTAATTTTTCGTTCTTTTTCATGACTTGGACTATATTAGATAACCATTTGACGTATCTGGTTGTTCTAATAAATCATGCTTTTAGCAATTTTTAAATTTCTTCTTTTATTAGAAGAACTACTTCGTTACTCATTCTCCTCGGTGGTTGTTTATGAGGCGAGAAATTAGGTTTAATAGGTAATCGATGTTCTACCAAATTCCTATCTAAACCTGGCATTTATTCATATTTTCAAGCGAAACAATCTTTATAATCAGGAAGAAGACTAATAAGTCTATTTTTATTTCTGTATTTGATTCAGAACTTACATAAACAGGTCTAGAATCATCACAAGATCCCAAATTAACCTCATCTAATCTATCCCGCACTTCTACATGAACATCATCTAACTTTACAGGTGCAGTTGTAAGTTCCTCTATAGACAAACTTTTACAATTGTTTGAGCTATCATCTAACACACATTCAGCCCAATTAGAATTAGAATTGTCTTCTTCAAGAAGTCTTCTTTCGAGAAAAAACAAGTAAAGTCTTTGAAAAGTAGACCTAACTGTTTCTTTCTCTTTCATTCTAGATTCACATTCCATCGTATCTTTTCTCATCAGTTTCAGTTTTAACAACAGGCCTATTGATTATATTAGGCCTTGAAAAATTTTGACTGGTTTTCTTAAATCCTTCTTTCATCACATGCAACAATTGCTCTCCAGGCATATTAGAATTCCCAATCATCTCGAATGGTGAACTTTCTTCAAGGTTGTACAATGGTACTTCAACATTGTTGGTTTCGGCAAAAAACATATTCTTGTCAACCCAACATATTTCCATATCTTTGCCGCCTTCCTCATCTCTTAAAAAGATGAGAACTTGGTGTAGGGATGATGGAACACACCCATTAGAATGTATCCAATCTCGACCCAAAAGCATATTATAGTTTGAAGACGAATCTACCACAAAGAAAGTGGCATTCATCGTTCTTCCCCCAATCGACAAGCGTAATGCTATGACACCTTGCGTTGATGAAGCTCCTCCAGCAAAATTACTCACTGTAACTTCTGTTGACAGTAGTTCACTTTCCTTATTGTCTAACACCTTCAACATCCTTGACGGTAGAATATTAATTACAACTCCATTATCAATTAAAACTCTATTAACATTTTTTCTATTGACCACAACGGTAACATACAATGGCTTCAGATGTTTTATCAAAGCCTCCTCTGGTGCCTGTATTAACTTGAGATTTTCCTGAACCATCCTTCTCAATGCCTATAGTTTGTGACGAAGACATTCTTTTCCTTGCTTCTTCTATAACAACAGTAGCTTCTGAACTGTCTTCAACATCTCTGACGAGACTAACAGGTTGATTTGGATTTGCTTGAAATGTTTTTGGCAAAATTAAAATCATATTACAATCGACGTTAGATGAGATCGATCCAAATTGGATTGCTGCTTCCAATCTTTCTCCAAAGTCACTTGAATCGTCTGAATTCTAGCTGTGATTTTTCTCTGGTTTCCTATCTTCATCCATATCTGATGCCTTAGTTGATTCTGGTTCATCATCGTCAGATAATAATAGCTTTTTAACCTCTTTGAGCTTCCTTGCCAATGCTTCATTAGCAGAGTTTCGTTGCCCCCCAGCCTTTTGATCAGGTTGTTCATAATTTACAGACTTGATCCTTTCTCTCGTCCACACTATGTTTGGTGCCGGTCAAGCATGAGAGGGTGGACTTTTTGGATAATCTGGATGTACATCTGGTAAAGTTCTGGCAACGAATTTTCTTTGCAATCTTCTCTTCTGAGTTGTGGTTGCTGGAGTATACTAATTTTCTAGAGATGGGAATTTTGGGTGCCTCACTCTTTCCCATCGATCGTTGGGTAGAACTGGAGGTCTAACTATTCTCATTGGCTCATCAAAATGTTGATTATTCAAAACACCTTGCTAAGGTGTTGGTTTCCCACGGGGCCTTGAAACTGGTCTTCTTCCTTGATGTTTCATCTCTTGAGTGCCAGACAAACAGGGGATAACAGGGTTTTCTTTCAATAGGAATGGTCCATCGTTTAATCTATATTCTACTTCTGGACCAAAAATCCCAGGGTCTGGTCCCTCATATATTAACTTAGCTCCATTGTAAATCTACAGATCTCCCTCATCCCATTGTATTGAAACGAAGAACTATATCTGAAAAGCAAGTTTTCATTTCTTTTTTTGCAATTTCGATTTCTTCTTCCTGCACTGACCTTCGACATCTTATACATATATACTTTCGTTCAGCACGTTCTGGCATTTTTTCTTTTCCTGTATCAGACCTGGTTGGTTTTTCTTGTTGCATCACTTTATCTCGCACAATTACACTGGGTAATTATTTGACAGTCTTTTCTAAATCGGCTGTAATCATGTTGATGTTCAGCATATTAGGGAATGGATCACTATCCACTTTCATCACCTCTTTTCCTTTTGCATACTGCAGCATTCCCTTATAGATTAAATCATGTATGACATTTCGAAAAGTTAGGCAATTATTAGTAGAATGCCTAAAAGAGTTATGACATTTACAATATTCTTTACCCCTCCTTTCTTTGTTAGGTGGAATCGTATGGCCATTCGACAGGGTTATGAACATTTGTTTCATTATTTCGTCGAACAGTTCATCTGCTTTCGATAAGTCAAATGAATACTGTCGCAAAACTGATGATTGGTTCTTCCTGTTTGGCTGTGTTGATGGCATATTTAAAGACTTTTCAATTCGCTGTAATGTATCACATATAATTGGTGTTTTCCCAATTACTTGTGCAACATCTATTTTTACATTTCCTTCGACCTCCTGATAATAAGTCCCTAAGGCCGTGGATTTCCTTTGCATTTCTTCTTTCAACAAATTTTCATATCTAGTTGCTCTTGAAGCTAATTCAAACAGATCTTTAAGTTCCATCCCTTTGAACTTTTTTCGTAGTTCGAAATCAAGCCCATTCTAGGTTAATTTAACTACCTCAGTCTCAGGCAAATACACATGACATCTATTCTTGAGTCTTTTAAATTTACTAATAAATTGTTCGGCTATTTTCATCAAATTATGTCTAATTTTGGCCAAATCAGCCATTGTTACTTCAGGTTCAATCCTGAAGAATTGAGCATGGAATTGTTCTCCCGTTTCTTGCCATGTTTGAATTGAGTTAGCATGTAAGTTAATGAACCATGTAAATGCTATTTTGGTCAACGAATGTGAAAATAGTTTCATTTTGAGATAATCGCTTTCACCAACCTTTCCACATTGCAAAGTGAAACGACCAATGTGCTCGATGGTCGACTGACTCTCTTCCCCCTTAAATAGGGCGAATTTAGGTATCTTGTAATTTTTTGAAAAACCTAAATTGTCTATCTAGTACGGATATAATTTTTGAAACATAGGTCTTTCAGTCCTTCAAAGAGCAGGACCATATAAATCTTGCACAACCTCTGCAATTTGTTCTCTATTAAGGACAAACTGTTGTCTAATCATAGGGTTAACATTAATTGGTTGTTCAATCGGAGGAATGGGTTTTTCAACCCTGAATGGATCCACTACTAGCGGATTTGGGTAAGGTAGATCTACCACAGGCGGAGTCAAATAGGTTCCTAATGTAGGTCCATTTGAATTAAAAGGTCTATAAGCCCGTAGACCTATTCCATGGGGATTTCTTGGTTCGTAAACAGGGTTATAATATGTCTCTTGCCCTTGAGACATTTTGGGTTCGAACATAGGATTATAACTTACCTGTTGTTGCGAACTTCCAACACCTGGAATCATCAATGACACGTTTGCATTCATCACGTCATTTGATGTCGAACCCAAAGGCGGTGTCATCGCTTCCAAACTCTTGACAATTTTCTGCATTGCCATCATTAGATCTTGATCTTTTGCACTTGGATTACTGATTATCTCAACCAGTTTTGGATTATTGAGTGTCTTGATCACTTTTTTCCGCTCTTGTATAGAGAACCTCTCTAGGTTCTTTGATTAACTGTTCAAACCATTTAGTTGGTCCAATTCATTCGTTTGAGTAACCTCTGTAGAGGCTACGCCTTCTTGCAGCACTGCTTTATCCTTGCGTGTTTGCACTATTTTATTTTTCTGACTTAGTATGGTGTCCCTCCTGGCGTGCCAAATTTTGTTTACCAAAATAACACAAAAATGATTTCATTTGAAAGGAAATTCTTCTTCAAAGTGCTCAAGCGATTACGTGCAGGTTATATGCCTTGTTTCATGACTTCGCCAGAAAAAGCCACATAAGTTGATATCAAAGCAATAAAATCGAGATTTTATTAACTTTGATGGAGAACTGATTATAGAAGCTACAATCTACCCCTCTGAAAAGAGAAAAGAAAAATACAGACGGTTTGCCAGTTTGTGTGTTGATCCCTTCTTCATTATGATCAACCATATTTATACAATTTTTAAATAACCGTCGGCAACTTCTAATAACTACCTTTGAACTGCAATACGTGGCACGCAATCTTTTAACTGCCTTTCATAGTTCCAAAACTTCGGATTGCCACTTGTCACATTCGCCTTGAAACGTCCCTCAACTGCTGTGATCGTGGAGTTGTTATCCTCATACACGTTCCTTAACTGCTGTGATCGTGGGGCAGTTATCACCTTGCGCATGTTCCTCAACTTCCGTGGTCATGCTTCAACTGCACAGAATAACCTGTAAATGGAGCAGTTAAATGCATGTTTTATGTTTTTATTATGACACATGGCTTTGCATTGCCCATTTGAAGCAGTCAGCCCTCTAAATCAATTCTCAGATTAACGTTATCTTCATAATTCAAAAATTAATTTCGATGGAATAATCTCGAAAGAAATCAGTTATTGAAACCTAAAAAGGCTCTTAATGAATTCCCTTTCATTCGATGGGTTATCATTTTCATAACCTTCGACAGGCATACTTAACCCTTGCATTTACTATTAATGAACTTATTCGATATGTGAATAATTTCATAACTTTCGATAGGCTAATTTAACCCTCACTTCGATAGGTTATCTTAATCCCTGTTATCATTACCAATAAGGTTTATTCGATGTGCTAATAATTTCATAACTTTTGATAAGTTATCTTATCCCTTGTTACTATTAACAATAAGCCTTATTCGACAGGTTAATTATTTTATGGCCTTTGATAGACTGATTTGACCCTCGCTATATATAGAAATAAAATATGGTATAAACAGTAGTATATAAAGCTAAACAAAATCACTTTACAATTTCATAAGAGAAATTAGGCATATTCCTATCAATTGTATGCATAAGGTACGAACGAAAATGGTGACCCCCTAATCAAGAAAATTGGACATATTATAGTCACTTTTTTTTTAATCCCACTTTCACAATAAAAACAACTCTATCACTCACGAAGTTCAAAAATAGTTAATGGATGTTTTAAAACTATAGTGTAGGGGTGTAGAACCAACTAATAGGTTTGCCCAAAAGCAACCACCATTTAAAAATCAATAAATTCCTTCAATATACCTTGAATATATGGCATGAATCTAATATTCCCATTTGTTACTATATTAAGTCGATTCTTTTGTAAATGTGTTGTAATTTTATATATCAAAATGATATATTCATTTTTCAATCCACATGTTGTGGGCAAGTAATGTAGCCTTTACCACCAAACTTTGCCTTTTCACATTGCTATCCAAACAATGAAAGAATCTAATAACGGCATGTGTGTCCTATGAATAAAAACTCTCACTACTTATCTTTCTTTTTTTTTTTTAGGGGAAAAAAGTACACCCAACCAAGACAAAACTCCAAAAGAAGTGATTAAAAATTGAATTTGAGCTTAAATTTCATATTGCGAGGCTTTTTTAAATTTAAAGTGAGGACTTGACCCTTTGTTGCCATAGTAAATAGGCGTTCACTAAAAAAACATCCTTTTATAGCGAATCATTTATTAATTTTTTTTATAAACTTAACCTAAAAGTAGAAAGAGAAATTAATAATAGTAACTTGTTCCGATGGTGTGAAGTGAGAGAGAAGAGATTTTTGGAGTTTTGAATAAGATGGTTTTTCCTGAATTCAAAAGACAGTATTAGAGTTTTCCTAATAATTAAAAAGTGTAGCATGCCTGAATCTAATTGAAATTCGCAATGGTGGAGGGATTTAATCGGAAAAAAGAGATATTATAGTTGTAACTTGTAAAATATCTAATGAAACTGTTGCTGAAACTGAGATATTATTTAAAGAAAAAAGTATCAAATATTTAGAGTTTTTTTTTTGCATATTATATAGATGATTCGATCCACAAGGGCCATGATTAGAAATTATTTGATTGTCTTTATTTGAGAAAAAGGTATAAAGTTATTTCGTTGATTGACTTTTAATAGAACTGAATAAATGTAACGAGAGTAATCATTGAATTAGAGTTTTTTAGGGAGAACAACCCTACGGATGAATTTGAATCAAGGTTGTGAAGAAATTTACAAAGGAAAGATTAAAGGTAAACGCTGACAATGAATGTTCAATTTATTTGTTTCTTTCTTAACTAGAATGTATCATTAATTAGCTTGAAACTTTGCATGTATATCTTCAACATCATTGATCATTAGACATGTGCTAGGTTTCACCCATTACAATGATAAAAAGGGAGAAAATGCTGAAAAAAAAAACAAAATGGGAGAAAATCATCGTACGCTCAGAACCTCTAGCATCGGTTTGAGGATATGTATGTAATTTACAAGTCTATTTCTACAACCACCTCGTGAAACTTCTCAAATTATGATGTTCTATGGTTATCAAAATAACTCTAGTTGTGTGTACTTTTTTTTTTTTTAAATTATAATTTTAAACTGCAAGAATTGTTTGGTTCAATTGCCATTTTTTCACCCGTAATAGCTATTGGCAAGCTCTTTTACCCTAATAAGCTCTTTTTCAAATTTAATAAACAAAATATAAATTTTTAAATTTTATTCTTATGTAAAAACGTGTTTAGCAACCATGAGCTCTTTTGCCATAATAAGCTCTTTTTCAAACTTAATTAACAAAATAAAATTTTTTAAATTTTATTCCTAACCTTTGTAAAAACGTGTTTAGCAACAACACTTTACTAGAAAATATTTTTGCTAAACACCATTTAAAGTAACTTCTATACAATCTTCTAGAATGAAAAATAATAACATGAAAACGATCTTACTAAATACGTTTTATGTGTACAAAAAAGTTATACACTTAAAAACGTGCTTACTAAACACATTTTATGCGTACAAAATTTTACATTTCAAGACACAGACGTTGTTCGAACATGCTCAAACATGTCTCAAAAACAAGCATGGCTAAGACATCCAAGATTTTTCTATTCACAATCAAAAACTCAAAAGAAATCAATATTGATTGATCATTAGGGTCGTCGCATGACTTATGGAGAGAACAAACCCTAAAATACCTTCGTGCTCCAAATTGGGGTATATTAGATAGCTTCTAGGAGGTTCCATTGTTACTGTTGCAACAAGAGAAAACTACTTCAACAAGGAACCAAGTAAATTGTCTCCCTATTTTTCTCCAACTCCTTTCTAAAATCCCCCCACCTTCCTCACTCAAACACGTTTTCTGTATAAAAGAAAACACGCTTGCTAAAAATATACTTACTAAACACGTTTTTTATGTAAAAATTTTTACCTTTAAAAGTGTTTTTGCCAATCACGTTTTCTATATGAAGCTTTAAAACGTTATTAGCCAAACCATTTTCTGTACAAAAACAATAAAACATTTTTAGCAAAATCGATTTATGTATTACAAAAAATTAGAACATAAAACATGTTTAACAAGTTTTACTTTTAAATACTTTTTCTCCAAAACAAAAGTTTTTTTCAAACACATTTGTAAAGAAAACACGTTTGCTAAGCACGTTTTTACGTAAATTAAGAATAAAATTTAAATTTTTTTATTTCGTTAATTAAGTTTAAAAAAGAGCTTATTAGGATAAAAAAGCCGGTATTGGTATTTACCTTAATTTCGTTATTTCATTATCAGTTGATAAGGTCAAAATAATTCTATCTAATTTTTTATAAGTAGTTTTTATGAATAAAAAGAAAAATGAATTCTATCTACCAATTTCACTATAATAGCTTGCTCAAACTCATAATACCCTATTCATATTCATCAATCATCCAGATTAAACGAGTCAACTCAATGTAGTGTAATATTTGTTTCGAAACAAAAAATTAATGAATAAAAATTTATAGAAATTTGAAGGTTCACCATTTTAGTTTAGGTATCCATTTTATAGATATTTCATGTGTGTATGTGTATAGTTTACGCACTAACTACAATACAGTTTCACAGTAACTAAAATTATTTCATTCATCACATGCTTTGTATCTTAACTAGTTCCATTTCTCAAACTCTACACAATAACAGAGGCAGCATTGCAGCAACAGAGGGGGGTATGCTTCTTTATATTTATAAAACTTGGAACTATCCATCAGAAAATCAGAAAATCATTTTCTTGGAAGAGGTTACTTAGAATAAAACAAACAAGATCACCCAAAAAAACAGTTAGAAAGAAAAAGAGAAAATTATCAGCTTCCCTATGATTACGTTTCTCATTTGCATCTCATATATCCAAACAAACGAATCACACCGAATATACAAAGAGCAGCATGTGCCCAAATAAACAGCAACATAAATATCAGTCATCCATCCAACGAGAAAGCACCTGGATCCTCTCTCATACTAGATCGCTGAACTAACCTGACCAGTGCCTCCACCACTTCAGACATCAGAGGTCGAAATTCTGGCTCCGGCTGAAAACAAATGAATAAATCAGAACAACTTTTCGAATGATGCTAAATAACAGAACAGTTAACTCCACACTACAGTTAACTGCCAATCCACCATTTCTTGATGATTCATTATCAATATTCAAGTGAAAGGAAAAGGGATGCAACAAGTAGCAACATATTTTTTGGGGGGGTTCTCTATCTCACCTGTACGCACAGAGAAATTATGTCAGCAAATCGAGATACTGATTTAGGAGGATACAGTCCACGCAAAGCAGGATCCACCATTTTTCCCAATGCATCAATATCATGGAGCTGTGGGGTAGCCCACCGGACTAGAGATTGTTCTAATCTTGGCTTAGAACTAAAAAAGCACCACAATTATTTTGGATGAAAAAAACGTGTGCAGTGTACATGGCCATACTACACACAAAAATGGACCCCGAAGGATAACATACCTGTCAAAAGGCATTCGACCAGTCAACAACTCCAACATGACCACCCCAAAACTATAAACATCACTCTTCAGTGTATAAGCGGATGGTTTGGTGCATTCTGGAGCATTGTATCCAACCCCTAGGTTTTGGCTTGTTGGCTGACAAAAAGTCAAAAAAGATAATGCAGGATAAAAACTTTTTACCTCTATGTAAATGACAAAAAAAGCATATACGAAAGATGAACAAACCCACAATTGTAAAAGCACAATTGATTACTAAGGTCCTTTATTGGCAACTTGGCTTTTTGGATAAAAATGCCAAAAAAGATCAGGTTATCCGTTAGGTAAAAAAGCCAAAAAGCTAAAAAGTCAAAAAATCAAATCAAAACACACACCCTAATAATATTATATTCAAACTTCTACCACTTTTAAAATACAATAATACCCATATTCATAACTTATTTACTATCACTACTAACTATATATAATTGTTAATATCAAATATATAGAAGGTAAAATTGTCCACTTTGAATAAAAAACAAAAAATAAAAACTTTAGCTTTTTACTAAAATAACCAAATTTAAAAATATTAGTTTAAAAACTAAGTTATCAAACAACCTACTTTGAATCAAATTTAGCTCTTTGGCTAAAAACGCAAAAAAAAATAAAATAATAAATAAATAAAAAGTTAGCTTTTAAGCTAGTTGCCAATCGGGCCCTAAGGCTCCATTTGGTGATGTTTACAGTTCTCTATTTTTTTGTTACAATAAACAAAAAATAAGTTTTTGTTTATTTTTATAAAAAAATAAAATATATTTGCCACAAAGATGTTTGGAAAGTGAGGGTTGGAGATTGCGGATGAATGTAGTGGTCGAAAGTGGTGACTGAATATGGTAGTTAGAGGTGGTGACATGAGGTGTTAGCCAATGATGATAGCAAGAGGTAGCAATGGTGGCCGGATACAGTGGCCGTATGTGGTTGTCGGAGAAAGTAGTAGGATGTGGTGATCGGAGGCGGTAGAATAAGAAAGATATAATGAAGATTTGTTTACAGAACAAGTGAAAACATATTTTTTCTGTTTATAAGAAATTAGTAAATTTAAAAAATTATTTATAATTTTTTTTAAAACAAAAATAATTATAAAAAATGTCTTTGTTACAGTTTACAATTTTTTTTCTTCTAAAAAAGACATAAACATTACCAAACTGGCCTATAAACTTCAAGAATGAAACAGATGCCAATATTCAGCATAAAAGAATAAGGGAAAAAAAGAAAAAAAAAGAAAAAGTGCACTTGTGCTTATAAATAAGATGGAACATATCACCGTTAAGAGGAGAAGACCACATTGCATAGCATTATAAGTGAAATTAGGTCTCTTAATGGGTCGTCCAGAGAGGAGGCTTTAGACACGGTCTTTTTAACCTTTTTTTCAGATTGTGATAAAAATGAGAAAATCATCCAATGGTGTTGGGTATCTTGAAATACATTGTTTGGATTATTTCCTAACAGCTTAAGTTTTTGGAACAATTGGTGACTGAACATGATATCAGAACTCTAGTTCCAGGAGGTCCTAGGTTCAAGTCCCGTGATACGTGTTTACTTGTTATATTTGTTATTGTGCACTATGTGTGTTGGTACACCAGTTTAGTTTAGTTTGTTTGTCTCTTCATATGCGAGATAGGATAGGACGTGAGGGGGAGTATTGGATAACTTAATATACATCGTTGGGCCCATTCCATAACAAATGCTTTTAGACAATTTGTAACTTAACATGGTATCAGAGTTTTGGTTTTAAGAAGTCCCAAGTGTTATGTTTGTTATTGTGCACTATATTCTTGTTAAAGTGTAGTATTTTTTATTATTTTGTTATTTTTTTGTTAGTTAATGGGTATCTTAGTCATTAAGACTAATTAGTATTTTAGGTTGCATTCTATTTATATCCTGTAACTTATGATTATGTGAAGGTTTTTGATTACCTCAATAATACGTAATTCTCTCTTTTTTCTCAGGTTTGTATCATGGTTTTAAAGCTATCAAAACCCTAGCCACCACAGTCACCGTCGACAACCGCTTCCTTCTCAGACAAACTCACCTCTACATCGCCGAGCCATCGCAATCTTCGGGTGCCTTCGAGAATCTTCGCGACCCATTGCAATCTGCAAACCCTAACTCCTTTTGCGACCTCAAAACCCTAGATTCATGGCCACCATGTCGTGCGAAACCCTAGTTGGTCATTAATCATCACCGGCGACCTCATCGAAACCCTGGATCAGCATTGACGACCTTGTTGGACACTTCGACCATCGCAATTTGTTCCCTTGCATCACTCGACCTGGTGAGACACCTAGCCATAGACCCTTACTGGACCTTCAATTGGTACCGACGACCTCGTTGGACCCTTTGACCGTCATTGGTGACCTCGTCGGAACCTTTAATCATCACCGATGATCTCGCGAGACTTCTCCTGCGATGGATCTACCATCGTCACCTTGAGATTGACCTTTGGTTTGGTTTTACTTGCATTTAGACTTCAATTTTTTCTACTTTCGGGTTTATGAACAGTCTTTCCAACCATTGCAAACTTCGAGAGTGTCTTTCCAATAGTTACCGACCTATCTCCAACCATTGTTCACTTATCTTTAGTCAATACCAACACTGGATCGGGTGCTCAGGGGCATTCATAAGTTTCTTTTTGTTAGCATAAGATTTTGACGTGAGCATTTGGATGAGATTTTAAGATGATACTTTGATCAACAAGTTGATATTTTGACCATACTCAGTGAGATTCTTTTGCAATAACTACTTTAGGTTTCTTCATACACATGTATTTCACCTATACTTAGATTTTTGATTCTGAATATTCTCATCATATGACACCAAATTTGTCTTGTCTAAGTCATTGTGTTCTCCTCTCTTCCCCCATTACTATCTCTACTGCAAATGGTTCTTCTATGCATGTTGTTTCTATTGATTCAGTTCTTCCTTGCTCCACTTCTCTCTGCCTATCCGTGATGTTTTCTATGTACCTCAGTTGTTTATTACTTTACTATCTATTAGTCAACTTTCTGATTTCGATTTTGATATTTTGTTTTCTTCCTCTGGTTGTGTTGTTCAGGATTGGGCGTCCCAGAAATAGATTGAGATTGGACGTAGGGTTGGAAAGTTTGCACATTCTTGTACTTCCTTCCTCTACAGCTTTGTTTTCCTTTTGCTTAAATCAACATTCATCAGTCTTTTATATTTGGCATTCTAGCTTAAACCATTTGTCTAGTGAGCGTTTAAAGATGTGAGCTCAATCTGGTCATTTAGGTAAAGTGTTTGCTAGAGGCAATTTTAAGTGCAGTGGTTGAAAATTTGCAAAAAAGTCAGTTTTACCTTTTAGTCAAAGTACTTCCTTTTCTACATCTCCTTTCTCTCTTGTTCATACTAGATGTGTGGGGTCCTTCCCCCAATGCAAATGAAGGAGGCTTAATGTGTTATGTTTCCTTCATTGATGATTACAGTCGTGTTTGTTAAGTGTATCTCATAACTCACAAATATGACATTTTTTTGTATTTACTGCACATTTTATTCCATGATTCATACTTAGTTCTCCACCACTATAAAGATCATTTGTTTTGACTTGGATCAGGAGTATTTCCTAATCGAATTCACATACTTTTTAGCTGCATCTGGCATTATTCATCAATTTTCATGTTCTAACACTCCCACACAAAATAGTAGAGCTGAAAAAAAATATCCACACATCCCTGACACAGCTTGCTCACTTCTTCTCTCTTCCTCTGTCCAAGCTAATTTTTGGGAAGAAGCAGTGCTTATTGCAATGTATCTTCTTAATCACATGCCAACACCTCTTCTTTTTGGCACCTCTCCTTATGAAAAGTTGTTTGGACACACTCCTAATTACTCATAGTTACTTGTCTTTGGTTATGTTTGTTTTGTTATTCTTCCCAAATGGGAGAGCACTAAATTTAGCGCTCGGTCAGCTCTGTCTTCTTGAGCTAAGGTATTCAATAAAAAAGATATCGATGTTATGATCTTGCATATAAATGCCTTTATGTCTCCTGTCATGTTGTGTTTCTTGAACGACTTACACACTTTACTCTCGCTTCAAAGTTTTTCCCAGTCCCTAAAGAGAATTTAATTCATATTGATCATTTTTCCTATGATGTGCCTTCCAAGGAGTTTACTCAAACTCTAGATGTTTTTTACCTTCCTCATATCCTCCTCCAGCTACATCTCCCCTGTTAGTTTATTCTCATAGGCAGCCTCCTCTTTTTCCACACGTCTCCACTAGCTCCGAACCAGCTCCTTTTGTTTTTGTGGATCCTGATCCCCTTAATGGCACTATCTTTTGCAAGCCCGCACCCCGCCGGCAATACTTGATTTTTTAACACTTATTTTTCGTCTTCTTATAGTGCTTTTTTATCCTCTATTCATATCTATTTTGAGCCTCAATCCTATAAAGGGGCGTGTACTAATCTCCACTGGATTACTGCCATGCAAGAAGAATTAATTGCTCTTCAAAAAGCTTGTACTTAGGATTTGGTTCCATTCTCTGCTAGTAAAAATCTTACTGGATGTTAATGGGTTTCAAAGTTAAACTAATTATGAAGGTTCTTTGGAGCGCTATAAGGCCAGATTAGTTGACAAAGGTTTTTCTCACGAGTATGGGATTGAATACGAGGAAACATTTGCACATATGGCCAAAATAACTGCAGTTCGTACTCTGATTTCTATTGCTGCAATTCGTCAGCGGCCTCTCTTTCATCTTGATGTCAAGAAGGCTTTTCTCAATGGGCATCTTAATAAGGAAGTTTATATGCATCCTCTAGGACTTCTACATCCTACTGGTTCTGTATGTCTTCTTCGTCATGCCCTTTATGGTTTGAAGCAGTCCCCATGTTCCTGGTATGACCGCTTTTAGTCCACTATTATCCAGATTGGTTTCACTTGTTCTCATAATTTTGCCCTTTTTTTTCCCGCCACACTCCTGCTGGGATGATTATTTTGTTATTATATGTGAATAACATGATTATCACTGGTTTTGATTATGCTATCTCTGAAGTGAAATAACATTTGTTTTGTACATTTGAAATGAAATATTTGAGTCCTTTGCGATACTTTCTTGGTATAGAGATTGCTTCTTCCTCCAAAGGTTATCACTTATCTCAATCAAAATATGCAAATAAGGTGATCCATCGTAGTTGTCTCACTAATGATAAGGTTGTGGATACTCCTATTGAGTTGCATGTTAAGTTCTCTCCTTTTAATGGCGTTCTTCCTGAGAATTCCACTATCTATCGAGAGCTAGTTGGGTGTCTGGTTTATCTTACTGTGACTCGTCATGATATTGCGTATGTCGTTCATGCGGTGAGACAATTTGTTTCCGCTTCTCGCTCCACTCATTGGGCAGCTCTGCTTCACATTATACGTTATGTTCATGGTACTATTTTTTAGAGTCTATTATTGTCTTCGACTTCATCATTGACTCTTTGAGCTTATGCTGATTACTGATTGGGCTGGTAATGTATCTGATTGCAAGCTTACTACTGGCTTTTGTGAATTTCTTGATGACTTTCTCATTTTCAGAAAGAGTAAAAAATAGTCTGTCATTGCTCGTTTTATTGCAAAAACTGAATACCGTGCCATGTCTCATGCTACTGCTGAGATTGTTTGGCTTCGCTAGCTCTTCTCTAATTTTGATGTTTCTCTCTCTTCTCATACTTCTCTCTATTGTAATAATAAGAGTGCAATCCAGATAGCTCATAACTCTGTATTCAATAAACGTACAAAGCATATAGAGATTGTTCGTCACTTTGTTCGTTAGCATTTTCAGCTTGGTACTATTAATCTCCCCTTCTTCTTCTCGTCATTGCAGTTTTCTGATTTCTTCACCAAGACCCACACTTCGGCTCGTTTTTAATTCAAACTTGGCAAATTCTCACTGCTCAACAGGCTTGCATCAGGAGTTTGAAGGGTGTGTGAAAGTATAGTATTTTTGGTTATTTTGTCATTTATTTGTTAGTGAATGGGTAACTTAGTCATTAATACTAATTAGGGTTTTAAGTTGTGTTTTATTTATACCCTGTAACTTATGATTATGTCAAGGCTTTTGATTACCTCAATAATATGTAATTCTAATTTTTTTCCTCAAGTTTGTATCAGTTTTGTGTGTTTTGGTACACTCGTGTAGTTTAATTTGTTTGCTTCTCCACATTCGAGACAGAGTCGCACGTGAGAAGAAGTGTAAGATAACTTGATATATAATATTGGGGTCACTTCCTAATAGGTTAAACTTTTGAGACAATTAATGACTTAACAAATAGAACTATAAGTGTTTCCTTACGTAGAAGAAGCAAGAGATTGCAAGAATGGAGTGGTGGTGTGGGTGCAACAACTGAAGGAGGCAGAGTTGTCCAGTGCTTGCTCTTTCTCTGGGTAACTGTGTGAAAGAAGATTTGTGGTTAGCTGCAAGAGGCATTGAGGATAATTGGTAGGAGTGGGACCCTTGAAAACCAATACCATATTCCAACCTTTACCAAACTAAATTCCAGAATAGTACTCCCGATATTTAATCAGATCTCAATAGACACAATAGAATTTCGAACACCAAAGATAAGACAAATCTTAGAGGAAATTTGGACCTGGGAGCTATTTTGTATCAATAATTCCAGCTTGCATCTCTAACTTGGGTTTTTCTCCTCCCCCCTCCTTTTTTTACTACATATAGCAAAAATGAGAACATCAAAGAAAACAAATCAAAGCTATAAAATAGAAGTTAACACTTTAAATGCAAAGCTAGTATCAAGACATATATATATAGGAACTGCTTCTCAAATACTATCTACATATATTAATGATTGATTAAAAATACTAGCACGAATATATTGTTGAGGCAAACTGTCAAAGATCCTAAAATTATGTCTATAATTTTAGTCAAAAAATAACTGAACGGGCAAACGCCGAAACTGGCTCTAGATTAAAACTTTTTGATATCGAACAATCAAAATAAAATCCGATAATACTCCCAAAATTAGTTTTAAGATTATACATTTCGAAATCTGGTTGGATGATTTCAGTTGTTGCAACAATTTCTAGTCAACGATCCGCCGCAGTTTTTGACTTCTAGTCAAATCTCCGACACAAGCCTTCTGCCTTATTCTCGAATGCTAAACACGAACAAAGTGTGAGTTTTGATTTATCGTGTTCTTTAAAACTTTCTTGGTTAGGCTTAGGATTTTCAGATAACGTAGAAACTCTAGCCACCTAATCACTGATTGAATAGTATGAAATTATGGCGCCAGGTTTTATAACAGTATAAAAATAGGTTATAGCAGGAATCTGTGGAGTAAATATGACTTGGACTCCCAATGTAATTATGAAAACCCACCACAACCTAGAAGCAATTTCATAAAAATATTAATTATAATTTATTACACTAAAAAATTATAATTGCACTCCCAACCATATTATCAAAACCGAATATTCGAACTCCTGTTATTAAATATTTATTTATTCTCCTCACGTTAAGATTCTTAATACCCGCCGATTACATTAAATTACTGACAATTATATTTAATCAGTTTCTTAATTAAATTTTTTAAGACCTTCCGCTTAACTTATTTGACTGCCAGATAATTAAATCCATATGCAGGGTTTGGATCGGTCAAAACTTATAAGTTTCTTTAAGAGGTATCGTCAATCTCGATTTTTTGGAACGTGAATTCCGTCAATAATTAATATTCACCATATAATTAATATCGTTATCCAACTTACCGGGATTATAGACCCGTAAAAGATTGCACCATTTAATGAATCAAAATAACGAATATTAAATATACGTAAATAATTAATTATTTTGGGATTAATAATATAAGCACTCATAATAATCATGGAGTATGAATTAACTTATATATTGTACTACAGCCATACTGATGGTATATCCAATTCCATCTAAACTGTGAACCAAAAATTTATATTTTACAAGAACCGATAATTTGGTTTTCTGTATGTAAGCCGAACTCTACACATCATATTAAATACTATTTAGAATAAAAGACACGCATGTATGACATTAAATAAGTAGTGAAACGCATACATTGCTCATTAAGATTCTCATAAAATAAAAAATTAATTTTATTAAAAAATAAAATTAAATACTAAAACCACAACCATGGTTTTTAGTATAATATAACTCTAACAGATATGTCCCACATAAGACATTGACATCTATAAGGAAAAAAGAAGTGATTTGGCCCACGCGAATAGAAGGTCGACTTCACTGGCAGTTGAGTGCATATTCGATTACACAAGGGCCTAGACTACTAGCCTAGTGTAGGTATTATATTTTCAATTTTGTACGTCAATAACTAGATAGTCTTCTATGGTAATTTGAGAATTAACATATCAGGATACACAAACAAATGCGAGCTCCATTAATCCTAATTTCAGATTGTCCATTTTCCAATCATCGTTTCTTAAATTCTCTTTTGTGCCAATCATTTCGTAAGAAAAGTGATGTATTTTAAGCGTTAATTTTAAGAAGCTGAAAAGACAGTAAGAATGAGTAGTCAAAAGTCACGAAGAAATTATTTCTTTTCTTTTTTAAAATAATATCTTAGATCTCTTCATGATTCATAATTAATAAAAGGCCAATTTGGTTTAATACAAAAAGATCTAGTATTAATTACCTGATGAAAGGTAGCCAAGCCACAGTCTGAGAGACTAGGATTGAGCTCAGTGTCAAGTAAAATATTGGATGACTTGATGTTCTTGTGAACAGAAGATGGAGAACAAACCTCATGCAAGTACCTACATGCAAAAGGTTGTCAAAACAGAATTAACTAGTGTGAAAGAGACGAGAGTATCCCCCATCCTGCTCTGATAGACACCTTCCCTAACCGTGACCCTACTTGTATACGCCCACCCTGCCCACCTGCTATTACAACAAAAGCCCTTGGATAACATTCCAATCCAAGAGCAAAATAACTAACAAAGCAAGTTATGAAGGATAATGGACAAAAGTCTTGCTGAACCATAAGGCTTGCATACATAAATATATTTTTTGCACATTTGGTTATGCATACTACTGTGCATATAAACCTTAAGTTGAAGGTTCATCACAACGGCTCTGAAGGAGGTGCATCGTGGTATCAACAAATTGCCATTGAGAAAATATGGTGACTAGTGAAAGAGAGCATTTAACCAAACCCTAACATATTAAATTGGTCCTATATAAGGGGACTGGCCATTGAGGGAATATGAACTATTAGCCAGGTTACTATTCATTATCCTCAAACATGTCCCTACCCTAAATAATCCCATCCTATATCCATCTGGACTCTCCCAATTGGGTCGGCGCATGGAGGCGGGAATTGTGGGATTCTAGGTCATCTTGGCATCCCATCACCCCTTTTGGCATTTTTTAGTATTAGCTTGTAGAAGCAAAAAAAATCTAAAGATATTTGTTAGCTATTGGAGGAGTTTAGTAGAACTAACTAGGATATCAACTACTTTACCAAAAGTTTGAAAAGGAGTGTAGTAGAGCACCCATAGGACATCTACTACATTACCATTTCCGAATGAGTCTAAAACCAACCTGGACTTGCTAAGTCAAATAGATACTTCTCTCCTATGGCCTAAAATAAAACTCAGTGCTTCAGCATACCATTTGTGCTCAAATCCTAAGATTCAAGTATGAGATATATTTGATAACTATGCACCACATCTGGCGCAAGAAGTCGAGTTAAAATGCATACCCGTATCTATTCCTATGGACTACTTATGGATAACAAACCAAATCATCCAAAAACTAATGAGCATAAATTTAACTTACTCAATAGCTCTGGCGGTGCCTAGAGCAATCCAGACTCTAGTGTTCCATGTCAGTGGTTTGCTGAAGTCATCTGACAGGTGTAGGAATTCATGAAGAGAACCATTTCTGAAATAATCATACACCAACATATTTTGTCCCTGTTCTGAACAATAGCCAACAAGTTCAGCAATGTTTGGATGGTGAAGCTTGGAGACGTTTGAAACCATTTGTGTAAAATCATCCCCTAGCCTGCCTTGAAGTAGTGAGGAGTCTATCTTCCTCACTGCAAAAACCTGACAAAACAAATGGCAATAATCTAATTACCCACATCTGCAACCCATATGGCACAGAATATTATGCATTTTTTGCAAGGGCAGATTTCCAGTAGAATGGATTGAATCACACTATTAAGTAGATAAATCAAAATAACACCAATTACAAGAAATTGAAGTGCAACAAAGAAAAACGAGACTTGTGAAATAAAGTGATCTACACAAGCTCTAAGCACATGAAGGCCAATAGGTACATGGAAAGAAAAAGGAAACAACCAGATTTGATGTGGCATTGGCACTGTCATATTACTGCATATCATATGATTCATTTATCCAGAAGGAGGCCTGAACAACAGTCACTAAAAAAAAAAAGCAGCAGTTAACATAGATAAGAGTGGATCAAGAAAACCACTAACAAAGAGACAATGCTCCTCTTTGACATGCTTGGAGTGGAAAGCCCAAACGAGGTGGGAAAACTCAAAAAGGGAGGTAAGAAAACTCAAAAAGGAGGTAAGAGACTATACTCCTCTTTGTTTATTATCATATCCCCAGTGTGTTTGTGTTGTGATCTTTTGAAAATTTTAACGTGGAAGTGCCTGTACCATGCCATTTGTACATCCCACATCTCGATTCCTCTTAGTATACACCGGCTTTACTCTATTGTAAAATAGTTAAAATTCAAAATTGCGTATAGTTTTTAAAACTTGCAAATAGATGATGCACCATGTTTTAGGAGAAATTCTTAAAGAAATAACAGGTGGTGGAACTAGAGTCATCTTTCTCTCTTTCTTCTAGTCTGCAAAGTATTCAAATTAAAATAATGTTCACAATTCAGAATACGCATTGGTTAAACATTTAAAACATGCAACATTGAACAATAATAAACCATAAATCATTTCCCTAGCTCTTTGACTTTAAGATAACCACAAAAACATAAGCCACTTTCCACAGAAGTCCAACAACCTTGTCCTAAAATCCAGCAGCTGGTAACTTTATCCAACTTTAGTTTACTCTCTTTCAAAAAAAAAAAAATCGAAAAACTATCCCAAAAAACTTTCCTAACCATAAATACACGAAAATCTACTTACAGCTTTATTCCAAGTATCTAAAGGTCTCCTAGATCCTTTAGTCATGGAATGGCAGGCAAGCCTACATCTTGTCTGATGATTGGCCACATCAACATCCATTAAGAACTAATTACCTTGACCGTACTATGAATGATGCTGGTTGGATTGATAATTAGCACTCGTGGCCAGCTGCTAATCATGGAACTTTCGGAACTTAAATATCCTACTGCCCATTCTAGAATACTTACTACTGATAACGCAGGTAACATTACGTAGGCTCCTTTGATGGGAGATAGCTTTCCAAATGATACAAATTGCAATCGGTTAGTTAGTTAGGATTGAAGAAAATGTAATTTCGGAAGTTAGTAAGGAGCTTAAATAGCTGAATTTCAAAGGTTAGTTAGAGTTTAGTGAGTTAGTTAACTGCCTAAAGGTCTGGTAGTTAAAAGGAGAAAAACAGGGGCAAACAGGGCATGTAATTTTTCGGTAATTCTGTTGAGTAAAAAACTCTTTCTTCTTTTCTAAGAACTCCAATCTTCTTCTTAGCTCGATTCGTATCATTTGGTATCAGAACCATCGGTTCTTGACCTGTGAAGAATCAACAATAAGGAACTAGATCGCAAGAAATGAAGCACATGGAAGATTCAATTCGAAGCTTACAAGAAAGCTCTAAGAAGCATGGAGAAGCCATAGAAGATATCAAGCAACTACTTGCTACCATGAACGTGAAGCATGATCAGATCGCTAACAAGATTTTAAATTCATTATCGGAGCATGGAGAGAACTCGCATACGACGCACACAAGAATCAGAAACAATGCAAACCCATTTAATTCAAGATTTGCCAAGGTAGAATTCCCAAGATTCAGTGAGGAAGGTCTATTAGGATGGGTATACAAATGTGAGAGATTCTTCGAGTTCAACCAAATCGAAGAAGCCCACAAGGTTAGAATTGTAGTGCTACACTTGGAAGGAAAAGCTCTAGCATGGTTTCAATGGATCGAAAAGACATGTGTAAATAGATAGCTCCGGAGAGAGTTTTCAAAATCAATAGTCCAAAGATTTAACCCAAATCTATATGAAGATGCAGTGGGGAATCTTACCAAACTTAAACAAATTGATGTGAAGGCCTTCCAAGAGAGTTTCAAACAACTAGCCAACAAAACATCAGGTTTGCCAGAGAATTTTTATGTAAGCTGTGAACTCAAGGAAGAAATAAGAAAAAGGGTACAGATGTTTCGTCCTGACAACATCACACAAGCAATAGGGCTTGCAAGACTCCAAGAAGAAAGCTGTGAGGTTTTGAGTAGGAGAAATAAACAATTCGTGAATCCAAAATTCAATAACAACCTTGGACAAAAGGTAAACAATTCTAGTTCATCCATCATTAAAAGACTATTTGGGAACGATTGGGAGGAAAGAAAAAAAAAGGGGCAATGTTTTAATTGTGATGAGAAATATGTTAGAGGGCATGTTTGCAAAAAGAGGCAGTTCTACTTGTTAGAGGCTGAGAAAGAAGAAACAGAGGAGGAAAAACATACAGATGAAGACACAAGGAAACAACCGAGAAACCAAGAGATCGTGAAAGATGAAGAAATGGTGATATCGCTACACGCCTTGGCTGGAAACAGTTCCTACAGAACTATGAAAATCAGAGGAAACATCAAGAAGAGGTTAGTAATGATCTTAATAGATTCAGGAAGCACTCATAATTTCTTGAACCCTCATGTTGCGAAGAGAACTGGATGTGAAGTGCAACCCACATATCCCCTAACAGCCTCTGTAGCTAATGGAGAGAAATTGAGCAACATAGCCGAGTGTAAGAGCTTCAATTGGGAGATGCAAGGAAATCAATTTAGTATTGATATGAGAATTCTATCCTTGGGGGGATGTGATATGGTATTGGGAGTTCAATGGTTATCAACCTTAGGGCTAGTAACATGGGATTTCAAGGAACTAACTAGGGAGTTCAAGTGGAAGGGAAGAAGACGTGTTGAGAGGGAGTAAACCTGGAGAATTAAAGATAGTACACAGCAAAAACAACAAGAAATTGATGCACAAGAACTCACAAGGTGCCTTAGCCCAAATATTCATGTTACAAACTAACCAGGAGCCAATCACTACAACACAGGACATGGAAGAAATACTACAAAAATTTGTTGATGTGTTTGAAGAACCAAGATGTCTACCTCCATCAAGAACACATGATCATAGGATACCATTAAAATCAGAGGCTGAATCTGTCAATGTAAGACCATACAGATACCCTTACATCCAGAAAAATGAGATAAAAAAATTGATACAAGAGACGCTAAAGACTGGAATTGTAAGACCTAGCACCAGTCCCTTCTCCTCTTCAGTGTTATTAGTGAAGAAAAAAGATAACACATGGAGGTTTTGTATAGACTACTGAGCCTTAAACAAAGTGATCATAAAGGATAAGTTTCCCATTCCCATTATAGATGAGCTTCTTGACGAATTGTGTGGAGCTAGATACTTATCAAAATTAAACCTATGATCAGGTTATCACCGAATCAAGGTACACCCTTCTCAATATCCACAAAATAGCTTTCAGAACACATGATGGGCATTTCGAATTTCTGGTTATGCCTTTTGAGCTAACCAATGCTCCATCCACTTTTCAATCCTTGATGAATTATATTTTCAGACCTTTTTTAAGGAAATTCATATTGGTATTCTTTGATGATATCCTCATTTATAGCCAAAGCTGGAGAGATCACCTTACACATGTTGAGACCACCTTGCAATTGTTGAGATCCAATCAGTTGTATACCAAGAGATCTAAGTGTAGTTTTGGAAAAACTAAAATAGACTACCTTGGACATATGATCAATGCAAAAGGGGTGGCTGCTGATCCAGCCAAGATACAATGTATGCTCCAATGACCTACTCCAGTCAATCTAAAGTCGATTTCTGGGTTTAACTGGTTATTATAGGAGATTTGTGCAAGGTAATGGGAAGGTTTGTCAACCTCTCACAGCTCTATTAAAAAAGGATGCATTTGGATGGAATCCTCAAGTTGAAGCAGCCTTTAACAAGCTCAAAGAGATAATGGCACATACCCCAGTGTTGGTATTACCAGACTACAGCAAAGATTTTGTTGTTGAATGTGATGCTTCAGGGAATGGCATAGGAGCAGTACTCATGCAGGAGGAAAAACCAGTGGCCTTCATGAGTAAGTCACTATCCCTTAAGAACCAAGCTTTATCTACATATGAAAAGGAATTATTGGCAGTGGTAACAGCTGTCCAAAGGTGAAGGCATTATTTGCTGGGAAGACACTTTACAATCAAGACTGACCATCACAACCTCAAATACTTGTTGGAGCAGAGAATTTCAACCATTTCACATCAAAAGTGGCTGGCAAAACTAATGGGTTTCGATTATGAAATTATATATAAAGTGGGGAAGGAAAATGTGGCAGCTGATGCTCTTTCTAGAATAAATGAAGAACAAAATTCACAATCCATAAAAAATCAGGAGAGTAACACAGGAAGATTGAATGCCATATCAGTGTTGGAGAACAATTGGGTGGAGGAATTAAAGGACAGTGTGTCAAAGGACTCTGATCTGCAACAAATTATACAAGGGTTATTACAAGACAATCAACAATTCTCTGGCTACATATGGGAAAATGGGTTTCTGACTTATAATGGTAAGTTAGTAGTTGGGAACAATGAAGAACTTAGAAATAAAATCCTCAGGGAATTCCATAATTTTGCTATGGGAGATCATTCGGGGAAAGAGAAGACACTACATAGAATTAAAAGGACTTTCTACTAGAAGGGGATGAAAGAGGAGGTTCGAACTCATATCAACCAATGTGACACATGCCAGAGAGTTAAGCGAGAGAATATCAAAATTCCTGGGCTCTTACAACCTTTGCCTATACCCTAAAATTGGTCTGAAATTGCTATGGACTTTATTGAAGGATTACCAAATTCACAAGGCAAGAATGTCATTTTAGTGGTCATTGATAGGCTGAGTAAGTATGCACACTTCTTGGCTCTATCGCACCCGTACACAGCAGTAGAAGTAGCCAAGTTGTTCCTTAACAACATTTACAAATTGCATGGTTTACTTTCAAGCATTGTTTCGGATAGAGACCGAGTATTCACTAGCAAATTCTGGAAGGAATTCTTTAGTTTCTTAGAGGTTCAATTAAATCTTAGTTCAAGTTATCCTCAAAGAGATGGGTAATCCGAGGTACTCAATAGGTGTCTTGAGAATTATCTACGTTGCATGGTAGCAGGCCAAGAAATTGGGCAAATTGGTTATCTCTTGCAGAGTGGTGGTATAACACTTTATACCATTCGGCTACAAAACTTACGCCATTGGAAGTAGTGTATGGCCAAGCACCTCCTCACCCTAGCCAAGCTTGGATGAAGAAGTCGAATGTAGCAGCTGTGGGAGAAATGCTCAAGGACAGAGGGATCATGATTAAATATTTGAAGGAGCATCTTCAACAAGCTCAGAATAGAATGAAGAAGTTTGCAGATAATCGCAGGTCTAATAGAGAATTATAGGTAAGAGATTGGATATATCTCAGGTTACAACTGTATAGGTAATCATCTGTAGCTCTCAGACGAAATTTTAAACTTGCTTCAAGGTATTTTGGTCCTTATCAAATTTCTCAAAGAATTGGAAAGGTTGCCTATAAATTACAGTTACCTGAGGATTCTAAGATACATCCAGTCTTTCATGTATCCTGGCTAAAGAAGCATGTGGGCTAACAAGTTACAGTTCAACAACACCTACCAATAACGGATCAGGAGGGGAAAATGAAGGTTGAACCAGTCGCTATATTGGACAGAAGCTTGGTGAAAAGAGGTAACCGACCAGTGACTCAAATATTAGTACAATGGTCGAACCTATCAGGTTAACACTTTTCCAAATTTCAGCCTTGAGAGCAAGTCTGATTCAAAAGGGGGGAAGTAATGATACAAATTGCAATCGGATAGTTAGTTAAGATTGAAGGAAATGTAATTTTGTCAGTTAGTTAGAGTTTAGTGAGTTAGTTAACTGCTCACACTTCGACGTAATGCAATTGATAAGTCATCATCATGAGAGGAAGTGGACAAAGCAGGAGCCCCCGACGAAGAAGATGCTGGGGTTGGGCCAAAACAAACAATAGGCCGATCGCGAGAGCGCTGATATACCTACAAGGGGCGAGACGAGAACAAAAACATAGGAAGACGTAAAGTCGGAGACTCCCCCTCACAGCAAGAAAAAAGGTCAGAGGATAAATCTTAACCAGAAGAGAAAAAAAAAGTAGACTCAACGAAAGTGACATCAGCACTGACAAAGTAGCGACGATACTCAGGATGATAACACCTGTACCCCTTTTGAGTCCTAAAGTAACCGAGAAACACATTTACGGGCCCAAGGTGAATCTTATCAAGGCCGGGATCGAGTATATGAACAAAAGCAACACAACCAAAGACGCGATGAGTAACAAAGAAAGGAGATGAAGCATGGTATAAAAGGGAGAAATGAGACTTCTTAAGAAGTACAACGAAAGGCAAACAATTTATGAGATGACAGGCAGTAAGAACGGTATCACCCCAAAAATGTTTCGAGACATGCATGTAGAAAAGCAAAGTACTAGCAACATTTAGTAAATGACGATAATTACGTTCAGCAACACCATTCTGCTAAGAAGTGTGAGCACAAATACTTTGATGAATAATACCACGATTATCACAAAAAGAAGCAACGATAGACTGCATGTATTCTAAGGCATTATCAGATCGAAAAACTTTAATACGCCGACCAATTATCTTCGGAGTCTTGAAGTTCTGAAACACACAAGAAGAATGAGAAAATGTTATAGAACAATTCAAAATTTTAGTCAATTAACTAATAGATAGCAAATTAAAAAGGAGAATTGAGAACAAAAAGACTCGAAGATAAAGACAAAGAGGAGGAGGAAAGAAGTACACCCCGCCCATTAACTGGACAAGACAAACCATCGGCTAAGATAATATGATTGCGAGTGCGAGTCAAATTAGAAAACAAGGAGGAATTACCAGACATATAAGAAGTGGCACTAGAATCTACGATCCAGGTGGGAAAAGAATCAGCAACACATGTAATGGTACCTGAGTTTGCTAAAGTAGTAGTAGAATTGAAAGGATAAACAGTGCGTAAAGTCTGAACCAACTCACTAAGTTAGGTGGTGAGTGTGTCATAAGAATCAAATGAAGATGTGTCCGGACTACTAGATGATATAGGTGGCATCGTGGCAGATATTAGAATGTCCTGTCCATGACATGAGGAGCATAATTAGGCTTATCATATTTTTTCCAACAGTATGGTTTTCTATGATTAGTGCCACCACAATGATCACATTTTTTTGTCACCTTGATTACCGGATCGACCAGCACCACGTGAGCCACCTTGAGAGAACCGATCACCACAACAACCGTGATTATTACTACGACCACCAACAGTGGAGACTAAAGCAGAAGTTTCGAAAATAAGAAGAGGAGATCGCAAAGCAACAAACGAGTGACCCAAAGATGATCGTAAGAGCCGAGAATATGCATTAACAGCAGTAAGTAAAATCTCACTAGCAAGGATCTGATATTTGAATCCCCGTAAGTTAGAGTCCAAACCAAAAAGAAGACAGACCACCATAAAGTACTTCTAATGGCGTCGTTGTTGCACTAATCTATAGTGAGAGGGCGATGCTGCAACAGTTGATCCCACAAACTCTTCAGATTGTTATAATAGTTAGTTAAAGGCTTATCAGATTGCTTAGCATTGAAAATTTGTTCATACAATTCATATACACGAGAAACATTACTCTGAGTAGAGATGGAGTCAGCAAGAGAATACAAAATCTTTTTGGACATATCACAAAACTCAACAGTAGTGGCAATATAGGGTTCCAAACTACACGATAACCAACCCATAACGACCGAATCTGTACTTTCCCAGTCCACAAGTTAAGAATCACAGGCTGCCGGGGGATGATCAGTAATATAGCTTAACCGTCGCTTCATTTTAAGAAAAACCTTAAATGCATGAGCCCAAGCCAAATAATTCAGTATATTCAGACGCTTAGAGGTAACACAGTGAGGAAGATCATCATCTTTGAGATCAAAGGATTTTGTTTCAGACATGGCTACTATAACCCTTTGTGAAGATTAGCAAACGGAAACCAAATAGAAAGTGGCACCAATAAGGAAGTAAAGGAACACGAACAAGATCGAAACAAACCAGAGAGGCAAGCCACTCAAACACGAACTAGATCAAAGACAAACTAGAGAGGCAAGCCGCAAACTACGAACTAGATTTAGTTCGAGCAGGCCAAAATTGTGAACCAAATCGCAAGGAGAAGAGACAATGAACCAGATCTATTGCGAAGAGATCAAAATTGCGAATCAAATTCGCGAGAAGAAGAGACCATAGCACAAACCAAAGTCGCGACCTAAATCTGCAAGCACAAACCAAAATTGCGACTGGAAGTTGCCACCGATTGATGAGAAACACAAAAATACCACCGAAATTGAGGAATAGCACCAAATCGAGCATAAATCTGGCCTAAGCAAGGGTTTTTAGCACCTATAGAGTAGATCTGGATGAGTAAAACACATGGAGAGTGGTGCGATTGGCAAATCTGAAGCTAGGGTTTCTGAAAATTGCAAGGGGGTTCAATGGCTGGAAAAACATATCAATCGACATCAAAAATATCTCCAAAAATATCCACAATTACCAAAGGCCTGAGACGAAGCCGTTCATAGTCTCCGACCATCATTGTCCATACAATTGGCGGCGTCACGCTGACGTCATCGTACGACAGTCAGCACGCCGTTTCTACCTCACGGTACGTTTCAGACTAATTAGAACTGTTCTAGAGATGAATCTTTGCTCTGATACCAAGTGAAAATGTAAAGCCAGCAACTTTAGGGTTTTAGAGAAGAGAAGACAAGGGGGAGAAATTAGAATTTTAGGACCCTCTTAGAGTCTTTCTTTTCTGTATTAAGGGTATTTTTTCATTAGGTCGTATATTCGTTTAATATAAATAGATGTTAGGGCGAGGGAAATGATTATGTTCCTAAAACCCCAATTTCTTCTCCTTGTCTTCTCTCTTCACATCTCTAAAACCCTAAAATTACTGCCTTTACACTTTCACTACGGCCAAGTAGGTACATGCCTGAAGAATCTTTCATTTACTGGTGCGCAATGAAGCATTGATATACTCAAAACAGACTGGCTGCTAAGGGTAATATTAGTCAGGAAACTTGTTTTTCATAGAACTCATGTGGAATCTTCTTTTCCTCAGTCGTTGTTTCATCATGAAGGGTTGGATATGAGGTTGAATCATCTGACCTAAAGGCTTAAGGGTGAATATTTGTAGTTGATCTGGATCAACAATGTTAAGGAATACACTGCAACCAGATAAATGCCAGGGTTGGCATTGAGGTTCGAAGACATAATTTATAACCTGATAGGTTGATACTATTTTAGAATTCTGGAGGAATCCAATCTAAAACCAATTGGCAATATGTGAAGTAGCCTCTAGACTGTATGGAGTCTATGGACCAAGTTTGGGTAGAACCAATGTGAAATTGGATTTCTATGTATCCTTTATCATCTCCCGAATGGTAGTAAGAGAAGTAGTCTCAAAACTAATTTGTAGGGCTGTTCAAAAAACCGAACTAACTGGTAATCCGTATCGGACCGAACCGGACGATTTGAACCGGGTACAATTTGAAACGGTCCGGTTCTGGAATGATTAATGAGAAAATCGTTGTTAACGATTCGGTTCTTGGTTCTCGGTTCTCGGTTCTTTAAAAAAACTTATGGTTCAAACTAAACCAAACCGTTTAATATATATACTCACATCACACTATATTTATTCCTTAGCCTTCCAAAACCCTCCCTAAACAACTAAACATTTCGTCCCTTTCCCAAACCTAATTTGCGCCACAACATCTCTCACTCTCTCG
Organism: Heliamphora exappendiculata; assembly: GCA_034768845.1. NCBI lineage: Eukaryota > Viridiplantae > Streptophyta > Magnoliopsida > Ericales > Sarraceniaceae > Heliamphora > Heliamphora exappendiculata. The sequence goes on along the minus strand of JAOTRH010000016.1, from coordinate 317,465 downwards.
CACAGTTGGCTTCTTCATTTCACTCCCACTCTCAATTTCTCTAGCCCAACCACATAGGTAACTCTTGTCTTGCCGTCACCGACTCAAATTTCTAGCGTTGTCCTCCATTTTGGCAGCCAGCTCTCGACCCTAGTCTCGTCTCTCTCAATGCCGTTAGGCTCACATCTCTTCCTCATTTTCTTGCCGCCGCCGCATATCTCTGTAATCAGCCCTGTTTCGCTTGCCGCCGATCAAATTGGTTTTTCTGTTGATCTTTTCTGATTTCATTTTTTAAGGGAAGATAGTATTTTACTCCATTTAGAATGTTTGAAGAATAATTTTGGTTTGTTAACAAAAAGCTTCTTTTTAGTTCTATATTTTCTTTGTTCTTGGCTTTCTTCTCTTTCTCTTTTCTCATATTCACGGGGCAAATTCATACCAACAGGTTGGAAATAACTTGACATATAACCCCTAATTTTACATTTGAGAAAATATTCATAATGTTTTACTCCCGTTTAAGCACACATCCGTTTTGCTTGATTGAGATAATGTTTTTGCTGGGAATGAAAATTTTATTCTTTATTAAGATATTCAGGTTGCTATTTTGGGAGGGAGGCACCGGAACCGATCCGTAACCAAACCGTTTTGACGAATTGGTTCCAATTCGGTTCCACTAGGTTCAACGGTTCGGATTGGTTCCCAAATTCTTGGAACTAGTAGCTACGGTTCGCTCATCGGATTTTATAAAAACCGGTCCAATCCGATCCGTGCACACCCCTACTAATTGGAGAGAACTTAAGCATCAAATGCCAAACAGTTAAAACCCTTCCCAATTTATGTTCCGCTTGGGTTATATTTTATAGTATCAAAGGCAAAACAACGTGTCAGTAATTCTTCTCCCATTAGACTTGTAAATCAAGTGTCAAATTGATCCTACCAAAGTTCACCTTAGAAGAACACACAAAATTTTAAAGATATGAATGAAGCAACTAGAAAATCTAAGCAAATATACCTTTCCATCAGCATACTTGGCCCTGTACACTCGTCCAATGGTTCCCTCACCAAGAAGGCGACCCGTTGCAAAGTTACCAGTGGCAGTCTGCAAATCTGATAAAGAATAGCATGTCATCCGGATGGGGCTGCTCTTTTTGATGCTTGTAGGGTTTACAAACTCGTCATCATCAAATGATTTAATATGATCTGAATGTGGGGGTTTAAGACCAATTGAAAGAGATGTCTGCAAACCCTTAACAGTTACTGAAGAAGACAAGTCTGACGACTTAGGTTCTGTAACCAGTACAACATCTAATTAGCTGGATTACAATGTGTTAATATGAAAAGGAAAAAAAAAAAAAAAACATGGCAAGATATGAAATGATAACAAAACAACTCAGGCTACAGAGGTGATGAAGTCAAAGTAAGGCAATATACATGAAATGTTCAGGCAATACATAATCTTGATTCCTGACCATATATCCAATGGCCACACTCTTGGGGAAGGCATGGATAAAATCAGATACTAATCACATTGAGATTTTGGATGTGTAACAAGACCATATCTGGCAAAAGGTTTGGACAAAGATAAAAAGTTTGGGCAAAGATCCATTAGAGAAGTGTGCAGGCTATTAAAAACTTACTTATGTAGAACCAAAATTGCATAGTTTGATTTGCCAGAGGAGAATAAATAAAAAGAAAATGTATTAGTCCTGAAAATATAACATATGGTCTATCTTGGGGGCAGGTATGACATAATCAAACATTGATTACTACAAAAGTTGTTGAATAGCTTGATATACATTGTTGAACCTATTTCCTAATAGTTTAAGTTTTTGTAACAATTGATAACTTGACATCGTATCAGAGTTCTCAGTAGATCTTGGGTTCAAATCTCATTTATTTCCTTGTTATATTTGTTAGTGTGCACTATGTTTTATCTTTGTTGGTGTACCTATTTAGTTCAATTTGTTTTTTTCTTCATGTGTGAGACAAGGTCGCACGTGAGGAGAAGTGTTGAATAGTGTGCTATCATGTTAAATCATTAATTGTTCTAAAAGTTTAAATTGTTAAGAAATAAGTCCAACAATGTAAATTGTTAGCTTTATTATTGTTATCCGGTGTGGTTGGGCACACCATATCTTATTGTATATTCTCGTTTAGTTATAAATAAACTAGTGCGTGCTCCATTAGGGTTAACGCCTTCGTTAAGCTTAATACTATATAATTAACATGGTATCAGAGCCATCACCGCCAACAGCTCCTCCTTGAACCTTAACCCTAGCCGCCGACCACCCAAACCTCATCCTCTAACGTCGCCGCCCACCAATACCATCATCTTCAGCGCCGAAATCCACCAGACCAGTCTCCAACAGTCGCCAAAACCCTAACCCTCGTCACTGACCACGCCAGTGTCATCCTCCAACGCCAAAACGTACCACAGCCACCACCTCTAGCGCCGAAACCCACAACCCAATCCCCAACAATCACCAACAGGCGCCGAAACCCACCAAACCACTACCTCTAGCACAGAAACCCACACACTAGTCCACTCCTGGCGTCGAAACCCACCAAAACCACCATCTCTAGCACCGACACCCCAGAACCAGTCCACTGACGTCGCCGACAGCCACTGACGTCGCCAAGACCAGTTGCCGCCACCCAAACATTCGCCGAAACCCACTAAACCGTCGCCACAGTCACCGATCGTGTCTTAAAAACAGTCTTCGACCATTTAAACAGTCACTGAAAACCTAGCCGAGTCGCCAGAAAAGTCGCCGAAAAAAGTCGGGGTATGTCAAATGTATTTTTCTTGATTATTCAAAAACTCAGAAGGGGTACCACCATTTTTGTCCCTCTCTACACAAGTTGCTTGTCTCCCGGAATGTTGTCTTTATAGAGTCTACTTCTTTTTCTTCTACGTCAGATTCAGTTGTGTCGGGGGTTGGGAGTTCTGATATTCAAAGTATTGATTTTTTAGTGTCTTGCTTGCCCTTATCTTCTTCTACAGGTGCTCCTCCTATTGCGGGGTCCCCTCCGCCTTCTCCATCAACTCCTTTAGCTTCATTGGACCTCTCCTCTGCTGAGCCAGTCTGCTCGTCTGCAGATCCTCTTCCCATAGTAAGTGCTCCTCCTCCTAATGATACTACTTCTATTGCTACTCGAAAATCTTATTGGACTTGCAGAGATCATCCTCTCTATACTACCTCCTACAAGGGTCTTTCCACCTCCTTACAGGCTTGTATTGCAACCCTGGACCAGACCATTGTTTCTCGTACTGTTACCGAGGCCTTTAGCCGACCATGGCTAACGGGGTGCTATGTTGGAGGAGATGCAGGCACTTGAGTCCACCTCGACTTAGTCCCTTATTTCTCTTTCGGAAGGTAAGCAGGCTATTGGCTGTAAATAGGTCTTTACAGTTAAGCTCAATCTTGATGGTTCTCTTACCCGCTTGAAAGCTCGCCTTGTTGCCAAGGGGTATACTCAGATGTATGGAATTGATTATTTTGAAACCTTCTCTCCCGTTGCCAAGATGGCCTCTGTTCGCCTCTTTATGTCTCTTGCTGCCACTCGCCATTGGCCTTTGTATCAGCTTGATGTGAAGAATGCTTTTCTTCACAGCGATTCGCAAGAGGAAGCCTATATGGAGCAACCTCCCGGTTTTGTTGCTCAAGGGGGCTCTCAGCTGGTATGTTGTCTCCATCGTTCTCTTTATAAATTGAAGCAGTCTTCACGGGCATGATTTGGTCGCTTTAGCATGGTTATGCGCCAATTTCGTTTTCTACAGTCCGGAAAAGACCACACTGTGTTCTATCGGCGTTCTTCTGTTGGCTGTATTCTATTAATCGTCTATGTT
>JAOTRH010000016.1:278072-296129 GCA_034768845.1 Heliamphora exappendiculata | reverse complement strand
TGATAAACAAATTTGAATTTTATCTTTTTTTCTTCCACTACCTCTGACTACCATGTTTAACTACCAACTCTAACCACTGTCTCCGACCACTTCATTCGGTCACCGTCTCCTACCACCATCTTCGATCGCTACATACAGTTTTTAACTACCACGTTCGATCATTATCACTATCTCTTATTATCATCCACAACTAACACCTTAGGTGACCAGTTCTGACCACCCGCTCCGACCATCACTTTCAGCCACACTTTCTGACGACTATATACGATCACTGCCTCTGACCACTACTTTCAATCACCACCGTTACCTCTTGCTATCATTACCAGATAATGCATTCGATCACTACATTCATCCGCAACTTCCAACCACCACTTTATAAATATTTATGCGCCAAACATGTTTTTGTTTTTATTTTTATTTTACAAAAATAAACAAAAATATATTTTTGTTTATTGTAAATAAAAAACAAAAACTATAAATGTTACCAAACGGGGTCTTAGCATTTGTTTAAAGTTCAAAAAAATTTATTTCCTCTTTATTTGACAACCTTTACTTTTAGCCCTTTTCTTATTAAAAATACTTTTTGTATACATTATTAAGAAATATCATAAATTATATACATCAATTTTAAAAAAAAACTATGTTTTTAAAAATTTACTTGTCAAAATTTAACAAATAATATCTATATTTAATATGAAATTACATAAAAAATTTAAAAATTATAATAACTTTTATTTAGTTTAATACTACTTGGCTTATTATCTTGTAACACCCCGACCCTTCACATGATAATGATATTATTCATTTTGGATAAAATTCTCACAGTTTTTTTTCTTTCCAAGAGGTCACCCATCATTGCATTGCTCCCACCCAAGCACTCACAGTTTTGTTCTTCCCAATAGGTCACTCATCCTTGCATTACTCCTGTCCAAGCACACTTAACTGCGGAGTTCTATTAGAATCTATACCATTTGGAAAAAGACATCATTGAATGTAAAGAGTTCAATATTTTCTCTTTATAACTCAAGAACCCACTCTTTCTTTCGATGTGGGATACCAGGATATCACATGTCTTATTATCTTTTGAATTAAAATCACTTTACGCAAAATTAGTTTTTAGGCTTTAAGCCACCAAAATATAAAGTTTCAACCTTTAAACCACCTAAGATTTTTACCAAATTAACTTTTTAATTTTTTTTTGACATAAAGTAACTTTAAACAAAAAGTCTCACTTTTTGCTAAGTTCTCAAATGAGGCCAATATGTCATCAAATTTTATTTACCAACTTATGTATTATTGTTAATTAGTTTAATTCATTGTTGTTACATGTTGAATGTGGCCCGATTTTTTCCCATTTGGAGTTTTCATTTGGATGATCGTGACTCTCTTACAAAAGGTGAAAGGTAGTAGCTGACAAATTTGGTTTTGGAGGCTATTGTTTAAGTGAAGTTTATGAGCATCTGAATAATGGAGGACAGTAAATGATAGTTTTTGTCGAGTTTTATCCTAACGAAGAAATCCTAGCGTGAGAAATTCCTCCCTCCCGCGCGCGCGCGCACATATATATATGATTTTTTATTTCACTTAAGATTAAAAGTATATTAAGAGAGGTGCAAAAAAAGGTTAGAGAGTGGAAGAAAACCTGTAATACTTATTGTTTATATTGAATTTAATTTTTTTTCATTTATAAATGTAAGCACTTTGCTGAACTATATTTAGCATGTGGTTATGCATGTGCATGATATTAGTTTATACAAAAAAAAAAAAAAAAGCAAATGAAGGAAAGTAAACGAGGGCATCTCTAGAAAATATATGTGGAGGTATAATTATAATTTTAAATCTAATTAAATAATGCCCAAAAGTTAATACCATCCCCTAATGGGATGGCTAATCCTAATTGTTAGTCTTATTACCAACTCCAATGACATTGTTAATTCCTTTTCCTTTGTCAAATGAGCAGCTTAGTTTTGAGTCCCACCACATTAGTTACATGATTCTAAATTTTTAATTTCCTAATTAAACCTATTGAGAGACCTATTGTGACTTGATCACAAGAGGAGCTGGTGCGAGTTTACGTGGGGTCTACTAATATCATAATTTAATTAAAATTATTTATTTTTTAATTTATTGAAGAGGTAATCTATGTATAAAAATAAGTCAATTAGACATTATTAATCACGTAATTGGGACAAATTTGTCATAAATAAATTGTTCGACTTATTAGATTTTATTAGATTTTGAGAATAGAATATTTATTTGAGAATAGAATATAAAATAAATATTTCGTAATATGTTCACTGATACCCAATTAATATAATTTCTCTCTACTGTTTTTTTATTATTAATAAAATAATGAAAATATTATTTATATGTACAAATTACTCATAAACTTATTTATATTTTCGGATAAATAATTTAAATTCAATTATTTGTACTACGAGTTACATTTTAAAAAAACTATAAATACCACCCTATTGAGTTTAGTTATTTGCTTGGCCACAGATGCGAACGGACTTGAGTCTGACACAGTAAAGAAGGGGAATCGTATGCTTGTCATCTTCATCTTCATCTTCATCTTCATAGTGCCATTCATTCATACATAATTCATCATCATTATCATCTTCATCCATTCATCTGTTCATCCGTTGAATTAAGCGCGGTTTTACTCAGCCAATCCAGCTAATCATCACTACTGTTGAAGTTTGTAAATGACGCCCTCCCCGCTCCCCCCCAAACTAAAAATAGTCAAGTTGACAATCCCCACTTACTGTGCTTTCTTTCGACTATTTTGCTTACTCACTCTCTCCTTAGGGTTTTGAACGGCGTCTTCTTTCGGTCGCTCTCTCTTTCTCTTCCTCTCACAGGTAAAACCTTTCCTTTTCCTTTTCCTTTTCCTCCACCACTTTGTTTTGATTATTAACTGATTTGCTCTACTATGCTGTTCGATAACATATTTGTGTATATTCATGCACAGGGGATATCCCTTGTTATGCTTAACATTTCCTCAATTTCTTTTTACTCTCCCTTTCTATGTATACGAACGCACGACTTTTGCATCCAGATGACTTAAAATGAAAAACCATTCAAAACATGTGTAGCTTTCTAAGCTTCTACGCATTTCTTTGTGTTGGATTCTGCCGTTCATATGGGCATCGTTGCAGTTGTGGCAACATGGTTTTAGAAAAAAGAAGGGAAAAAAAAACACTAATGGGGCAATTTTCTTGGCATAAAAATTTTCTGGAAATGATTCCAGGTGCTTGGTTGCTTGTTAAAACTTAAAAAGTGTTGCACAAACTTCTTACACAAGAGTATGGGAAGATAAATTGCTTAAAATTCTCAAAATTCCATGATTTTTCTCTCATAGTTTATTTTCCAAAGATTCAAGAATCGTGTATAATTCCTTTTTTTTTTTGGTTTGGATTGTTTCGGTTGGCTCGGAAATGGATACATTTCAAAAACGTGACAGAAATACAGAAAAATTAGAAACACCCAAAAAAATATTTTTCTTGCTTTTGTTTTCCAGTGTTTTGGAGATACTTAAAAAAATTATTTTTTAGAAAAAATTAGAAGTTTCTGTCGCCACTTGCGTTGCCACTGGCACCACCACCTCTGTTATCACCGTCACCACCACCACTATTACTGCCATTGTCTCCATCTCCGCCACTAGCACCGCCACTATAAAATGACTTGCATCATTTTTTTTGTAAATCAATTTTGGTCTTATAAAGTAAAATAGTTTGCTGTAAAATATTTTGCATTATTTTTATCAAACCAAACACTAAAAAATAGGTAAAATATTTTTTGGTAAAATATTTTACACCAAAACAAATGGAGTATTAATCATGTTCTTTTTCTCACTATCTTTCCTCTTCTCCTTTCCAGTTCTAGAACAAATTTGAGATTTTTTGTTATTCGCAATTGTCTATATTTTTCTCTCAACAAGAAGAGATAAATGGAAATAGATATTGTTATTCTCAAATGTCTCTATCTTTGTAGCGTTTCAATGTATTGTTAGGATCAAGCGCTGACCATTTCACTTAAAACCAATTGGTGTTAGGGAAGGCGCAACTTTATTTCCTTATATTCATGGCAGCGCAAAGCCCTACGTTTATACGTGCTATGAGTGGACCAACGGGGTTTTGCAGTGCACACGTGGCGCACTAGCAAGCTGGGCTGTCAAGCACTGATCACACGTGAGGGGGACCCTCCCACGCACGAGCAAATCCCTTAAAGAAGATTTTGGCCCCCATAAAGCCAACAATCCCCCCCCCCCCAGAAACTACCATGGGAAAACTCAAGCTTGCAACCTCGCTCTGATACTAATTGTTAGGATCAATCGCTGACCATTTCACCTAAAACCAATTGATGTTAGGGAAGGCGTAACTTTATTCCCTTATACTCATGGAAGCGCAAAGCCCGCAGTCTATATGTGCTACGAGTGGGTTAAAGGGGTTTCGTAGTGCACACGTGGAGTACTGGCAGGTTAGGCTGTCAAACACCGATCACACGTGAGGGAGACCCCACACGTACGAGCAAGTCCCCTAAGGAAGATTATGACCCCCATAAAGTCAACATGTGTTTCGATCCATTTCAATATATTTTTGTGGAAACTTCGAATAAAGCTATGTGTGATTGAATTTATGTTGGTTTATGTTTATGAAAAATGGTGATTCTGGTTTTAAAGGTAGAAGAAACATTTTTCTTAGCACCTGTAAAAGGGAAAAGGCTAAAATTGGACTGATTTCAAAAGTTGCCTGTTAATGGATATTCAAAATGAGTGGTTGAGTTTTCTATCCTAGTTTAAGGTAATAATGATTAAATGGAAGGGCAAGAGGTTGAGGCAGGGTTTGAGGTTGGTAGGAACTCAGTATGGTATGGTTATGAACTTATGAACAATGATCTAGGATAAATGTTTTGTGGAAGATAAGAAAAATACGTAGAGAAGGACAATTGGACAGATTTAGGAATCCTACCCAGAATTCCTTAGGAATCCTACCCAGAATTCCTTAGGAATTACCCCTTAGGTAGGTTGGATTATGCACCAGACTATGTTTCAAAATTTTTCCCCCTCCTCAAATTGTCAACACCTAACTCTATTTATTGATTAAACCCATACATAAATATTTATGAGTCTTCTAGAATATAGCTCACCAATAGGAAACTAAGAAAGTTTGATTAATTGGACTATACTAGACTTAAAATAGACCACATATAAGATCTAAGAATATAATTTGAGTTGTGTTACGACTTACAACATATGTAATAAAGTTACACCTGTGTCAAACAAACTTTAAAAGTACCAAAATATGTGCCATTCCTCCATGTGCAACAAAATAATTTTTTCCATCATTAAACTTCATTAGACAATTACTAACCAGGCCTTTCTGCATGTGGCGGTAAGGTTGTGTACATTTTACCCTTTTCAGACCTTGCAGTGGAAGCCTCGTCTACTAGGCTGTTCTTTTAGACAATCCCTAAACAGGAAGCAAGTACAATTCCAGATTTGTTCTTTATCCTATTTCCATGTTTTGCATTGTCATTCCTCAAGAAAGAGTCTTAGTACATGTAGAATAAAATAAAAAAATTATGCAATAGGTAGGCTGCTTTTGGAGCATTTGTCCTATACTTGAACACCAAACAACCTGTTTAGTAGGGTAATGAACCATCTAAACTTTTGGCTGTAGGAAAAATTTGGAGTATTTCCTATTTCCTTCTATAAATACAAGAATGTTCTCAAATACTATGTATATGTTGATATGTATATGTGCATGCTGGTTTTTTCCATTGGAATGTAGTCACAAATCTTTATAACATTTTGGGGACTCCAATGATCAAGTACTCTCCTCAAATGAGGTGTATCCAACCAAGCTTCCAGAAGGTTTCAACTTGGCTATGAAAGGAAATTTTTGTACTTTTCTGATTTTGGGTTGCCCTTGCTTGCATTGGACCTACAAATGAATGGTGCAGTCCAATATTAGTTTGGTCTATTTATTATTCATTATTATAGTTTTATATTTCTTTTCATGTTTTTTTTTTAAAAAAAAAACAGAAGCAATGATTTGGGATTTCATTTTGTTAAGTTTTTATTATCACTAATTATTTTCTCTAGACTTTGGCATTGTATAAGATAATATGAGCAGTTACTTGTCACCTTAAAAAAAGTGAAAAGGAAAGAAAAGGTAATATGGTTGGGTGGACTGAAGACTTTTTTCAGGCTAGCAACTGAGTTTATGTTTTCCTTCCCTCATTTACTATTGAAATCATTTTTTGTTAATTAATTAATTTATGTATCATTTTCCTTGTGTGATTGGAGTCATTGGACTGATCTTACTTTTGGAAACTGTCTTGATGGAACCATCTGCCTGAACTATGTGGCAGTTGTATGTTAATAGGAAAAACTATTGGGAAGAAAATTTGAGGTGTTTTTTCACATGCATTTTTGCTTTTTAAATGCCCCGATTTTTCCCGTCCCTCTCTTCAATTAAATGACCACCGAATTGTATACCCAATGTTTTTCCTATAGGATACGCGTGCAGGATTTTGGATAGATAAATCAAAATGTCTCTCTCTTTTAATTAAATGACCAATGAATTGCATACCAGATGCTTTTTCTATAGGCCACAAGTACGGGATTTTGGATGGAGAAATCAAAGTGCTTTACTTCGATGAATACAGAGCAGGGCTTATTGCAATTCATGCCATTGATTAGTGTTAAGCACTTTTAATCGTCATAGTACTTGCAATGCTAGTATTCATGAGGCATTTATATTTGTACCAATCTGGATATTGACGAGTTCATTTGTTCTTGACTACCATGGTGATTGGTGAGGGAAATAATAGGTTATTTGAGTTATTTTAGTTTTTCAAGTAAGCTTCTAGAGTTAACAGCTGTGCTTGCAGGCATTGCTTGATAGAGGTGCTTGTATCAGAAGGGCATTCTGGCAACTCTTGACTAGGTTATTGATATCGGAAGGGTGGCATCCTGGCAATTCTTGGCTAGGTTATTGATAAGCCTTTTGTGGTACTGCAATTAATGCATTGTGGACTGTAAAACAAGAGTTGGATGGATTATGATATTTACTCAATGGGTAGTCAATAGACACAGCAACTCGAAAAGGGAGTGAAAAGAAGTTGAATAGTTGGTGTTGTAACAGATTTTCCATCATAGTTATTGTTATCATCAATTTGAGGGTTCTTATATCCATTTAATAAAGGAAATGGCTACGAATGAAGGTTTCATAAATATTCATGATCATGGTATGCCTATTGATGATTATAAGAGGAGAGTCAAATGCAATTATTGTGGTAAAGTAGTAAGTGGATTCACCCGCCTTAAATGCCACTTAGGAGGCATAAGGGGAGATGTAGTTCCTTGTGAAGAAGTTCCCACAAACGTGAAAGACCTAATGAGAAACAAGTTGCTTGAACAGAAAAGAGGAAATTTGAGCAAGGAAGTTGGGGAGCTATTCCATCCGGATCTTCCTTGGAAGAGAAATTGGTGCCCTCACTCCCATGGAAACGAGGATGGTGAGCATGACTTGATTCCTGATGGGTCTGGTGGTAAAAGGCACGTGAAATTGAATTCTATATCAGAAGACAGTGTGACGGAGGTGGTTTCATTTCCAAAGAGAAGAATATGTTCACAAGCAGCTCCTAGTGCCATTGAAGATTCATCATCACTTCAAGCTCAGAAATGCGTTGCTAGATTCTTTTATGAGACGGGTATCGATTGTAGTGCTGCCAAACTGCCTAGCTTCCGAAGAATGATAAATGCCGCTCTTGATTGCGGTCAGATTGGGTTTAGAATCCCCAGTTGTCAGGAGTTGAAAGGGTGGATCCTTCAGGACGAAGTGAAAGAAATCCAACAGTATGTGAAGGGAATTAGAAATTCATGGGCAAGCACTGGGTGCAGCATCTTGTTGGATGGATGGATTGATGAGAAGGGACGGAACCTGTTAAACATTTTAGTAGATTGCCCACAAGGACCAATTTATCTTAGGTCATCGGATATTTCAGCTGCTCTTGGAAACGTTGATGCCTTGCAGTTGTTGTTGGATGAAGTTATCGATGAGGTTGGGGCTGATAATGTGGTTCAAATTGTCACCTATTCTACCTCAGCCTTTATGGAAGCTGTGGGCAAGCAATTAATGGAGAAGCACAGAACATTTTTTTGGACAGTCAGCGCATCTCATTGCTTAGAACTCATGTTGGAGAAAATGCGAATGATGGATCTCATTAAGGGCATACTGGAGAAGGCCAAAACTCTTACAAAATTCATTTACAGCCGTGCCACAGTTCTGAAGCTTATGAGAAATCATACCTGTGGTGGTGAACTGGTTAAGCCCTCCAAGATTAAGTCAGCAATGCCCATCTTGACTCTGGAGAATATTGTGTCCGAAAAGGAGAACTTGAAAAACATGTTTGTTTCATCTGAGTGGAGTACTTCAATCTGGGCTTCTAGCAGGGAAGGGAAAAAGGTAGCTGATTTGGTGGCTGATCGCTCTTTCTGGACCGGGGCAACTGTGGTTTTGAAGGCAACTATTCCGCTGGTCCGTGTCTTGTATTTGATTAGTGAGGGTGATAAACCACAGCTTGGTTATATATACGAAACTATTGATCAGGCCAAGGAAACAATTAAAGAGGAATTTAAGAACAAGAAGGCCCAGTACATTCCTTTTTGGAGAGCTATCGATGATATTTGGAACAATTATCTCCATAGTCCTCTCCATTCTGCAGGTTATTTTCTTAACCCAAGTCTCTTTTATTCAAGCGATTTCTTCACTGATGCAGAGGTCGCCAGTGGTCTACTGTGCTGTATTGTCCGCATGGTAGAAGGTAAGCATGTTCAAGATTTGGTCTCCCTACAGGTTGACGAATATCGAGCTGCCAAGGGTTCTTTTGGTCAAGGAAGCACCCTTGATCGACGATCAAGTATTTCTCCAGGTTACGATGGTCCATATTATTTAGCCCCTTTATATTGTTTTGCATCTTCAGTTATACTCAAATATGTCTATCCTGAAACTAAGATTCCAATTTTTTTTTTTTATCCCCCGACAAATTTTCTGCAGCCCTTTGGTGGTCCTATTATGGAGGAGAATGCCCCGAGTTGCAAAGACTCGCCATTCGAATTCTAAGTCAGACGTGCAATGGTGCATCAAAATATCAGCTCAAGAGGAGTTTGGCTGAGAAGCTTCTCACCAAGGGAAGGAATTGTATCGAGCAACAACGGTTGAATGATCTGACATTTGTGCATTATAATCTGCAGTTGCGGAATTTTGAGTCAGGTGTAAGCAGTGGCATTCTAGTTGAAGAAGATATTGATCCAATGGATGATTGGATAGTGGATGAAGCACAAAATGTAGTTCCCCAAAATTGTGAGCCAACATGGATGGAATTGGGTTGTGCTGATAAAACCCCTGTGAGAGGGGTCAATGCCGGGGAAGGATCTTCGAGTTTTCAACCCAAGGAGGAACCCAGCTAAGTCAACAATACTGGAATTTAAAAGGGTAGTGAGAAAAGAAAGAGCAGATGGTTGAAGATTTGGAAGTCTGAACGTTTCTCTTGTATCTTACTCTATTCTCTCTTTCGATATTTATATTTTAAGGATAATTATTTCCAGTCGAGCTCTTAAAATTATTTTTCAGACCTAGTTCTCTGGGGTTTTTTTTATTATAAAAAAAGTCAGAACTGTTACCTCTGGCCTGCTTTTTTCGAGTAATTACTCTTACTCAATATCATGACAACAAATTTTAAGGTTGAATATGAGTGTTGGAAAAAAATGTGGGTTTTGAATATTTTGAACATAATTTCTAGCAATTTTTGAAGTTAAAAATCTTTAGATTAGATTAAATTTTTTTGATGATTCTAAGTTCTTATATGTTTATCTCCGTGAGTAATGTAATTATGAATTTTGTGGCTTTTAAAATGGTTAATAGGTAAATGAAAAATTAACTTTAAAAGTATACTATAGAAAATGGTGTTTTGGGTAATTAAAAAAAAACATTCTCACGTTGATTGGAAAGAAAGGATGTGTGTGCCATGTATATCTAGCCATGGGCTAAAGAGTGTGCTCCTTGAGAGTTTTTAATTTTGTGGAACGGGAGGACTTAACCAAAGGTAAGTTTGACTCAAATTACATCACTCGCGTCTATCCAATTGATTGGTCATGTCATGTTAGACCAAGCTTGGGTTTGTGGCTAAGGAGTTACGGGTTAGGTTAGCTCGGATGAACTCTTATTTTTTTACAAAAATTTTATTTATTTAAATTTTTAATTTTTTTTAAAAATTTAATTATTTAAAATGTGAAATTCAGTTATCGTTTTCTATTCGTTACTAATCGTTGAAAGTCAGAGCGAACTGTTGGAGACTATTGGAGTTTTTAAACGGGTCGCACTTGATGAGTGATCTAATCGTCAGCCCGAATCAGGTTTTGTGCGTTTTTGGTCAATTCGAACAGTCATCTAGGAAACTTTTTTAAAGACTATTCTCCGATTATTTTTAATTCACTCAACTCCTTAATTCCTCTCCCTCTTTCTTTGCTTTTACTTTTGCATATTTTTTGCATTCTCGACGTTTTGAAAGAGAGTTTAAACACAGTTTTGGTTAGCGAAGCTTTTTGATTGTTGTGCAACTTATGAATGCTGTCGATCGTTGTATCTTGAAAGGTATACACCGTTTAACTTTACGTACCGAAGCGAGAGCATTTTTTGTTTTAAGGATAACATGTCAAGCATGATCCTTGATCTTTCTTTACTGTAACAGGTTCTTTATTTTTAGTGTTTCCATTTTTTTTATTTTCTGCAATTCTATTTTTCTGTTGTTATTATTCTTTCTGTTTTCTTATTTTTATACATAGGTTAGTCTGTAATCAATTTATCCAACAATGATCACTTATTTTTGTTGAGTAATTAGAAGATAAAAAGTGACTCATATATTCTAAGATGTGATTATTTATTTATTAATAGTATCAGGTGACATCATGTTTATATTAATTTTGAAAATATTTAATAATTTGCCCTTTCTCAAGAAACAAGCCTCTTAAGGAGAAAGCTGCCAAGCAAGTCGAAATCGTTGGGATCCTCCTTTTGTCTTGCCTGTCCTCTCCTCTCTCCCTCTCAATATGCGCCACTTCCAGGCTGACCCACCGTCCACGACATTGAAAGCTTCCTTCAATTGATGAGAAAAGAAGGGGGAAAAACCCCCACATTTCAGCATGTTTGTTTAATTGTCTAAAAAAAATGTTAACTTTAGTAATATTAATTTTTTTGTGGAAGAAGGTTTTTTTACAAATCATATCTAGCAAAAATGCAGAAGTATGTATAACACAAAAATTAAAGAATTATATATATATTTTTATCTTTTTTACAAACTAAACAAATAATAAAATTAGTTTTCCAACTAAATATAGATGTCATTTGGTATTGCTAAAATTAGTAGTTTATAGAATGTAGTTTGTAGCAAAAATTGTGTTATTTGGTAAAAATTGTAAGTTATAATTGAAATAGAAAAAAAGTAATTATAAGTTGTAGTAGAAGTCGTTAGTGTTTGAAAAAATTTATAACTAAAATTAATAATAAAAGTTAAAAACTACAATTAATAACTTTGCCAAACACCCCATAGTAATCTCCTTCCAAATAAAAAAAATAAAATAATAATAATTGACTTGAAAAGTGAAAAGGCTTCATAAAGGATAAAAATAAATAGGTTAGGACATTATTCTAAAAGGGAGTTGAACTTGGTTTGTTAGTGATTTATGATAGTATGTGATTTTTTTATCAAATTTGAGAGAAAATTTTCTTATTTTATAACAAAATATAACGTTTTGATAAGACATTTATTCTAAATATCACAATTTTAACCTTCAATGTTCAAACAATTATGACCTTCAATATAGATGATGAAGTTAATGATTCAAGTTAATTTCAAAATTTATCACTTCTATATAATATATATTTTAAAAAAAAACTTAAATATCTCACATAATACATTTAGCATGTACTATTAGAAGTATTGTAAGTGGTTAGATATATATAACAAAATAGGCAGACTAATATGTTATTTTCTTATATGTCATAATCTTAATCTCCAATACTCAAATAAAATGATTTTAACTCTCGTTCTATGTATGAAAAATCTAGCTAATTTATTATATGAAAGCTCCATGGAGAAAGTTTTTTGTTTTTTAAGTTTTTAGAGTGCGGTACATAATGGGAAGAAGCAAGGGGCCTAAGGCCCAGGGCCTGCCGGAGGGAGGAGACAAGAGTGGTAGCGGGAATTTTTTTTCGTGGTCATTTTAATGATTTTAAGAACATTTTAAATAAATAAATAGTTTCTTTTTGATAGGGGTGTCCAAAATATCAAAAAAATCAAAGAATCGGTCGAACCAGATCAGTTCGTACGGATTAGTTCGATTTTATTTTGAATTGATTTAGTTCTGATTTTAAATATATGTAAACCGTAGATTAGGTTCGATTTACAAATTTTAGTTCACAGTTTCGGTCCTGAAGCAAACCGGACCGTAATATTTAATTAATTATATATATATAATATCATATTTAATTGTTTGTTGTCGGCTGAATGCTACCTGCTGCTTTCAACAATTGCTAAATGAGGATCTTCAACAATTTAGAATATTGCCTGCTGAATGCTGCCTGTTGACAATTGTTTTTTGTAGACAATTTAAAACATGAGCAGTTTTTTATGTTGAAAACATGATTGAATATGAGCTGTTTTTCATTTTGTTACCACTCTGTTGTTACGTTTTATGTTTATAGAGTTCTATTATTTTTTTAATATAGCTTATATATATGTATATATATATATTTTGAGCATTGTATATTAGCGGGATCGTGATTTTGAACCGAGATTGAACCGCTAATAATATGTTTGGTTTGGTCTAGTTCCATAAATTACACAATTTGATTTGGTCATAAAATTACTAAAATAGTAAGAATCGGTTTGGTTCTTAATTTTATTTAAAATCGGTCCAAATCGAACCGTGTACACCCATACTTTTTGATATATCTAAACGTGTAATACACTTATTTTAATTTGAACAAAAATAATGTGCGAACTTTTCTTGTGATGTAAAAATAAAAAAGAGAAAAATTAATCACTTCAAAAAGAGTCGATCTTCAACAATTTTATTTAAAGAGAATAACACATCTTATTTGTTAATAATAAAAAAGCTTTTAAAATAATTAATCACATTTTATTCATTCACAAATCTTGTATGTATACAAGTAAAAGTTATTAAACCACTAAGTCATCATTAAGCCATCATCATTATTCTATAAAATAGGAAAGACTAACTTATTCCATAATCTTCCTCTCAAAGAAAAAAAAGGAAAACGAAATTATTCCATTATCAAACTAACTATTCACTCCATAATTTTAGAAACAATAAACAAATAAAAATAAATTAAAATTATTAATATATATTTTATAAATTCCATTATCAAACTAACTATTCACTCCATAATTTTAATTACACAAGAAATTAAGTGCAAATGAGCTGTACAGGATGGGATTAAGCATTTATTGCTTAGAGTACGAATAATTACAGCCCTTAAAATAGGTAAAAATGTTAAAATTATATAATATTCGGCCTAAAATTTTAATTTAAGAAGATGAATTATTTTTATATGTCTTTGAAAGGAAAATATTAAGTTTTTGCAAAAAAATTATAAAGGTAAATTTATATAATTTAAAAATATTTTAGACTAATATTATTACAATTGTAATATTTTTTAAATTTAAAAAATTAACAGCCCCATTTACCCTGGGTTCGACTATAATAATATTTACATATAAATTTATTTATAAATTTAAATTAAATAATTAAGATTAAATTATTTTTGGTGGTAGCCATACTCAAATGAATCTCCAATATTTATTTTGAATTATTAATGATTTTATAAATAAATTTTATACATTTATGGCATTTCTGTGGAAAAAAATTATACGGAAGGAAATAGTAGTGTAGAGATAGATGTGCAGAGTCAAGAAAATAGTTGCTGCCGAAGGTATCTTCCCCTCGTCTCGCCTCGTCTCGTCTCGCCTCGTCTCCCTTGCAAAGTAAAGAGCTACTACTATCATTTCTCACATTATTCACTTCAGATTCAGATTATTACAGGGAGTTGTGAGCTATTGTCTCCCTCGCCCCGAAGACTGGGAGAAGCGGAAAGACTGGAAAGACTGGGAGAAGCGGAAGGCAGAGATCTGTCGCCCTTTTGTTCGCATTTTTTCTTTATATATAAATATGTTATATAGTTCGGCAGATACGCCACTCTTTATTTCACGTGTTCTTTGGAGGCGCAAAAATCACTATCAAAAGCTGGGAATTCTTTCTATTTCACTTTCTTTTTCTTTTTTCTTTTTTGTTAATCTTGCGTAGATTTGGTTTGGGGGCGTGTGAGGGGGTGGTTAGTTATTTTCCAGCATCTGTTTTCGCAAGCGAGGCAATCATTTCTTCGTGAAATTCAGAATCCACTTACCTGTTGCTTGACTCAGGGTTTTATGTGGTTTTATGCTCTTAATTCAGTCGATGCTTTCCCGTTTAGTTTTCTGCCCCTTCCTTCCCCCCCGCCCCCTCATCAATTTTTTAAGCTCAAAGCTTGTTAGGTTGACAAGTTATAATTGTCTGAAAGAGACAGCTTTTGAATTTTGTCTATGCCGCTGAAAGTTACTGGTCGCTTTGCATTCACGAGTTCCTTTGTCCTTATCTGTTCACAGGCGTAACAATCCCTCCTCTCCCTGACTCTACATTATTATTGTCATTTTGTGGCTCTTTCGTCTTTGTTTTTAGACCCAACACTTTGGAGGTGAAATTCGCAGTTCACTGTGGCGTGGGTTCTCACTAAAATTCTGTTTCTCATTTTCTCCCATATTTTTCCACGCAGAAACTGCAAGATTTCATTGACCCGACTGTTAAAGAGTACCCCGACTCGACCTTGCAGGGGTATACCAATCTTGTGGAACTGCAAGCACAGGTGTTTTCGAAAATTTTGGAGGCTCTTTTCTTGAGCGGCTGAACCCCCTATGACTTTATTCGATGCGTGACTCAACACTTGTGTGCTCTGCTTTGAGCCTGTGCGTTTGTCCATTCTTGGATTTTCTTTTTTCTAAACTCTTTTATTTTCTTACATGCCTACAAACACTGGGATACATCCACTTTCAACCCAACTTCAACCCCTTTTTATACCTTTAAACTTTTGGCTTCTTTTTTCTGCAGGGTTGACACTCCTGGCGAATGTGCTGGCTCTGGTGTTGCTTCTTGTAATTCAGAAACTCAGTTGAATAATGCAGATAAAATCCGAAATCATAACTCCTTGGATGTAAGTACTGTTTTGCATATAAAGAGATCGATGTCTCAAATTTTTTTCTTCTTTTTCTAGCAATTCGTAAATATTCTCATGAATTCAGCCTATTGGATGTACCTGAAATATGCTATTTCCTTTCTTCTTTTCATCCTTAGCCGTCTGCTGGCTTTTTGATTTTTTTTTATGTTTTGTCCTCAAGCTTTACCCCTCTATTTCCGGTTGGATCTCTATCACATTTAGCTAATTTTACCTCTCTATATTGGGTTTGATATCTATTACATTTAGCGAGTTTTATTACAGTCTGACTAACAAGTGCCACTGAGCTCTGGTTAATAAGCAAATGGGAATACAGAAGTTCCAACATCCATACACTTTTGACAGTGGGACCTATTACTTTCACGTATTTCATTACACCTTACATATATATCAATACTCTATTTATCTAATCACCAAGGTTAGCACTTTCCATTTTATTATGCCAATCTGGATTCTGTCTCTCAGAGTTGTAACATAGCATGTTCTTTCCACCTTGTACCATTAATTTATGATAACGGTGTATTTATTATGTTGGGGAATGCTGACCTTTATATTCATGAGTTTACTTTAAATTAAAGAATCCTTTCTTCGTACTTATTCCGAATGGTTCGACTTGTACTGGGGCCAAAAAAACCCATTGTTTCTCTTTTCCTGGTTTCCACCACATTCCATTTCTACTAACAGCAGATGTTTTGCTTTGCT
Organism: Heliamphora exappendiculata; assembly: GCA_034768845.1. Taxonomy (NCBI): domain Eukaryota; kingdom Viridiplantae; phylum Streptophyta; class Magnoliopsida; order Ericales; family Sarraceniaceae; genus Heliamphora; species Heliamphora exappendiculata. The sequence continues at coordinate 280,071 of JAOTRH010000016.1, read as the reverse complement.
TAATTCAGATGAATGAATATTGTGGAGCTTCTTTAAGTGTTGAAATATCTTCAAAAACAAGTGGAGCTTATATGTATAGATTACAACTTGAGAAGGATGTAAGTATCTCTGCTTTGTTGAAATCTGCTCGTACCATAATGTGAAGCCTATTTCTGTTTTCTTATTTACGTCACATTATGAGTTCAATGCTAATGTGCAAAATTGATAGTGAGATAAAGCTCCTTAACATATCCATAATGTGCTCGCCATCTCGGCTAAACGGATATGTCCGTGCAAATCATATTTTAAATTCTCTATGTGGTGAATCTAAATCACTTAAGAGTGGTGGAGGATGTCTTTTCACAGCAATTAAAAAAGTTTGTTTTGAGTTTTCCTTTGCAGCACACTAAAAGGGTTTATAGGATCTTTTGAAGATGGCACATGATAACTTCAAAATTCATTTTTAAACATAATCCATGAATTTCCAAAATACATTGAGAATACAACATCTGAGCAAATCGTTTAGAGTGTTGTAGGGAATCCCATTGCAGATACACAGATATAGCATTAAGTATATGTATATCTCAATTGAAATCTTACTCTAGCATCTCAATTACTCATTTCAAGGCTTTAATCATCTTTGATTATCTCGTACAAATTACTATTACACAATCAATTCATAAACACATTGTGATCATGTTGAAAACACAAAGTAGCTATGGTATTTAACTTACTATATTTAAAGTCTTAGCCCTTTGCATTATTCCAATTCATTTTAAGCTCTTTTTAAGTTTTAGTCATCTTCATAGCTTCAAAGTCACCCTCGATTTCACTTCTAGAAGCACTGACACACTTTAGTGTTTTGACAATAACTCTTGGTGGAAAAATTGTTACATTGCACCGCTTGTATAAATTGAAAACTAGAATCATGCATGAATAGTTCAACTTTTTTTTTAATTTAATAAAATTCGATTTAAGCATGAATAATTCTAATTTTAGCGTATGAAAATTGCGTCCAACACTAATACCTGTTACAATTTGACCACAACTCCTTTTAGACCACTCAAAACTCAATTCCAGTTTTGGACCATAAAGTAAACACAAAATGCTCTCATGAAAATTCCTGGAAGTGGTTATAGAAATTGCCCTTCAAGTTTTCTGCTGAAGTATGTGATTAATGACATTCATCAAAGGCTCTCTAGATTAGGGTTTCCTTTCATACTTTCTTTCATTTTCTTTTAATAATTTCACTTAATCTTATTATAAAATGTTCTTGAAGGTGGTTGTAGATTAAGTTTCTTACCTTGATTTGGAGTTGTAATCAATTTCTCTTTGGTTTTCTTTTCCTTTCTCTTCTTTCTCACACTTTCTCTCTCTCTTAATTTCTTAGAGATTTCATATTTCAAATGAGAGATACTAGCTTGTCTCTAACACTTTTTTTTTTGGATTTTCTGAAAATTATATATACAAATCTATAAGACTATATCTAAGATAACATATGAGCATCAATGGTTAATGGTCCTCTAAACAAGTAGGAGGTGTCACAAGATATCAAAGAGGTGTGTGTTACGCCCCAGAGTTCCATCTTATCCATGTGATTAATTGTCATCAAGTTTACAAAATTAACATCCTTTTACGTAGTACAAGTATAGTTCTGGGTTTAAATTCATCAATTTCCAGCATATAATTGTCATTGAATAGCTTCTTAGTGATTATTCATGGGAATTTCAGCAAATAGTTTTGATTCTTATCCAGGGTTCTAAATAACGGCCGTTACGTAACGGATCGGCCGTTACGTAACGGAATATTAGATGGCCGATCCCGTTATGCTGTTGAAAAACGGTTGCACAGAGAATCCCCAGCGTAACGGCCGTTATGACTGTTCCGTAATGGGTAACGATCGTGTATCGATCTGTAACGGACGTTACGGACGATACGAGGTTCCGACACACCGACAAGGCGACAAGTGAGAACTCACCTTTTTCTTTTTCGTTTGGCGTCTTCGAAGCTTTCTGCTTTC
>JAOTRH010000016.1:261955-275543 GCA_034768845.1 Heliamphora exappendiculata | reverse complement strand
TGCCAATTTAGGTCTACCTCTAATATTTCTATTACCCATGATTTTGTCACTTTTCTTTACTACTGCATCAACTAGTCTATGTTGTATGTGTTCAAATTATCTTAATCTTTTTTCTTTCAACTTATCTTCAATTGGTGCGACCCATACTATTCCACAAATTTTTTCATTATTAATTTTATCTTTTATAGTTTTACCACACATCCACCTTTACGATCTCATTTCAGCAACATTTGTCTTATTTATATGATTTTTCTTATCAACTCAACATTTTGTTCTATATAAAATCGCTGGTTTAATTGTTGTTCTATAAAATTTTCCTTTTAATTTTATCGATCACATAGAACCCTACAAGTATCCCTTCACTTGAGCCGACTAATTTTGATTCTTTGGGTTACATCATTTGCAATATCTCCATCTTTGTTAATAATCAAACCTAGACGACGAAAATATTCACTCTTAAATATTGCTTGGTTTTGAATTTTTACTTTTTTTCTATTAATACTTTTATTACTGCTAAAATTATATTCTATATATTCAGTTTTGTTCTTACCTACTTGAATTCCTTTTGACTCCAAATCTTCTATCCATATTTCTAATTTGGCATTAACTGCACTCCTACTTTCATTTACCGAGACAATATCACCAACAAATAACATGAGAAGATAAGGAATATCTTTTTTTTAGTGCTTGAAGAATTGGAGGAATGTTAGCAGGAGACCTTCCAGAGCGAAACCTAATGAACAATTTATTATCCGAACTAGTTACGACTTGCTTTTCTATAGAAGCAGAAATGGGACTAACTGCTTCTTCATAAGAGATTGAAGCTGGACACGATGTTGTATCTATGATTCCGGCACAGCCATTCCAAAGTACCTTATATGGAATGCCAAATGCTCTGCCCTTTCTAACTACAAGTAAAATAAGTTGGTGGCAATTTCTTTGGTTGACCTATATCTTCTGGACTATGAACAGGCTTACTTGGCATATGGAGTCCCAAGAAGTGACTTGAAGCTCTATTCATTGATGCAAAAGGTTGGATTTCCCACATGGAATGCTCCCTTTACTTTGATCCTCTATTATACTATGTACTTATTTAAGACTACATATTTCTCAGTTGTGGAAATTTTAACCAATCAGTTTTTTAGTTATTTCGCTTAACTTTTGTCAACAACGAGTTTGTTGAGGTGCCTGTGACTTGTGAGGATTGCACTTCTGTTCTTTTAAAGCTGTTGGGAGGTTGTGCCTACTTTTGTGGATGTATATCGCTCCAACAACTTGATAAACCTTGATGAGTTTTTTTCCTCCCCATCTCTCTCTCCCTCAAGCCCTTTTTCCTTTTAATTGTGTGTGTTTGTGAATGCAGTTAATGGCAACTAGAACCATTTGTAGAAATTACCTGGGGGGGTGTTGTTTTTCTGCTTTGCTGTATGCCAGAGGGTTTTGGCTCTGTTAAGGCACAAGTTGTTATTTTTCATTAAGGCCTTATCAAAAACATTTTTAATATGTTGGAATGGTGTGCAAAGTGGCATCTTTAGCCCTTGAAGATATGGTCGTGCAATTGTAAAACCCTAATAATTGTCATACCAGTAGAGTGGATTAACATAAATATAACCCCAATAATTGTCATACCAGTAGAGTGGATTAACATAAATATTGTTAACTGTCAACTAATTGGGGAAAAAGAGAATTATTGGAGGCTTTTTTCCTTCTTTTCTTTGTAATTTTATTATTACTGAATCTCATTGTCTAGAATATGTGGAAGTGAACCTTTGGGAGATGGGACAGTTTTGCATAGATCAAGCAAAAAAGCTTTGAAGCCTTGAGAGATATATCACCACCCTATGCTTTTGATGTTAAGGAAAATGTTAAATATGGGAAGCCCACAAAAGATTCAAATTGAAGATTTTGTGACGAGTTATTATAAATCTGCCATCTTTCCTGTCAAGTTCGTGAAGATTAGAGAGGATTAGGGGAACATGATTTCAAATTATTGATTGAATGTTTAAAGAGAATAATCTACGGATTTTTCTTTTCTACGAGAGCACTCTGGAGTTTATGCTATTCACTTTTGAAAACATTCACCCAAGAAATTGTTATACACAGTTCTCAAACATAAGTTTTTTGTTTGGTGTTGGGTGGGGGGAGGTTTGAGTACCTTCTATTAATTGATGTTCGTCGTACAGGCAGCATACACTGTTGGTGGGAATTCTTTCAATGCAGCTGCTATTGAGTATGTAATTTTGAAGATGAAACCACCAGCCCATAGGCCTCAAATTGTATGAAGCTCTTGTAGCTGTACATGTTCATTTATTTTATTTTATTTTATTTTTTGCCATTTCTTCATTCTCCTGGTAATTAAAATTGTTGACTGGTATACTATTAGGCTTTGCTTCTTGCTCTTCACAAGCTGAAGGTTTTGGATGAGCAACGGAAGGCTGCTATTGATTCATTTGAACCTCTTGTAGCTTTTGCTCTCAGCTGTGGAATGTACTCATCACCTGCGGTAAATTATATTGCTTTTTCTTACTTATATTTCGAGTTGTCTTATTCTTGTGCATGTAATTTGTATTTAAATGAAAGTAATTAAGGACATTTGCAGGTAAGGATTTATACAGCAAGTAATGTTATGGAAGAGCTGCAAGAAACTCAGCGTGATTTTATTCGAGCTTCAGTTGGGGTAAGCAGTAAAGGAAGGCTATTGGTGCCCAAAATGCTACACTGCTTTGCCAAAGGCTTTATAGATGATGCAAACTTAGCTGTATGGATATCACATTACCTTCCACCCCATCAGGCTGCCTTTGTTGAACAATGCATATCAAAGAGGCGGCAAAGCCTCCTTAATTCTCGCAATTGTGGTATTCTTCCATTTGACTCCCGCTTTCGTTATTTGTTTTTACCCGAACAAATTTAATTTTGTTGCTACCCCGTTTTACCCCACCATTGCATCCTTAATACCCTGGATCTGGCGAGTCATCTTGTGTCAACCGTTATGGATTGGCTTTAAGCTGCTTCTAGGGGAATAGTGGTTGCATTCTCTCTGTGGCTCATATTCAGCTCAACAATGACAAGGAAGGTGGCAGTTTTTGGTCTTTTACTTTATCGGCCCATCTTATACCATTTTGATGTTGTACATTAGATCTGTGTGTGTGTGTGTGTGTGGGTGGGTGTTTTGGCTCTGTACGATAACAGAGAGGCAGCATCAATGCAATTAATATGGGCATCTTCCGTTTTTCCATTGCTTTGCTGGATTGGCCTCCGGGAAGGTTTTAACTCCAGTTGGGGGGAAAACTATTGAGAGTAACAAGAAGCAATATAACTTGTGTGCTTGAGGCACTTGAATAAGAGTGTGTTTTGTTTTGGGACTGTTTTTGCATTCTATCTCACCTATCTGTTTCTCATGAACAAGAATTTATGAATAAAAACGATGGACTTTGATGCCAACTACATTAAATGCTAATAAAGCAATCAATTTGAAAGAAAAATTGAGTAAATATACAGCTGTGCATGGGCCATGCTTTCGTAACAGAGGATTTACTGAGGGGAGCAGTGACAATTACCCTACCCCATCGCCCCAAAGAACAATATGCAATAAGAATAGGAAAACATCACGACTCAATGTTTGCTGAACTTCTTAATTATTAATTTTGTCAATTGGGTGCTTAAGAAGTTTGATTTGGATCAATTAACACACAAGTGCTATATGCCTTTTAAAAATAAACAGAAAAACGCCAATTGATTTTGATCAACTAGCATCCAAGTGTTATTGATCTGAAAAATAAAATTTAAAAAACTCAAAAAATCAAAGTGTTAAACGTAATTTTAAAATATACAGAATCAACTGAGGTGACGATTGATGCTTAAATTCTCGTCTTGCCACGATATTTGATTCCATCCACTTGTCAACCCAGTTAACCGTAAGATGTTAATTGATCAAAATTAGTTTTTTAAGTGCTTGATTGATAAAATTAAAGCTTTGTTTGGCAATGTTTATATCTATTGTTTCTGTTTTTGTTTTTAAAGTTTCTGTAAATTATAAACAAATATATATTTGACATTTATTTATATATTTTTTAAAAATAAAAATAATTTTTAAAATTTATTAAATTCTTATAAACAAAAAAGTGAGTTTTTTTTTAAAACTCTTCATTCTCATCTCTCTGTCACCCGTGCTCACTCCATACCTCTTAATACCATCAACCAGGGAAGAAGGAAAGGGGCCCCGGCCATGGCCCTGACCCCGCCCTAAATTTTTTCTATTCTACTACTTTTATATATGTGTTGGTAGTGTTTTATCACACGTATACTGCTCCTCAACTATAATTACACGTCATTGAAGTATTTGTTTTTCTTTTTTGATGGCTCCAATTTGTAAAAGTTTTTGTTACACATTGGTTTTGTTGAATATATCTGCTTTGCTTTTGTATAAATTCCTTTTTCTTTTCTAAGTTAATTTGTTACCACTCCTTTTGTAAAATTCTCTCATTTTCTAACAAAGTTGAACTCTTTTCCTCCATTAACTTCGAGTTAGCTTTTTGTTCTCTTATTTTATTTTTTCATGGACTCTTTTCCGCTTTATTCTTTAGTGATTTTCTCTCTCTTATTTTTACAGACATTGTTATTAGTTGTATTCTTTATTTTTTATTTTTAATGATTGCATACATAATTTTAATTCTTGCTCAAAATAGAGAATACTCAAATTTTATTATATTCTCTTTGTTTTTTGTCTAAAGAAGTTTATATATGTATATTCTCTTTGGTAGATTTCTCTAATTAGGTTACAAAGGTCGTGGAACTATATATTCAGATTTTTCCGAGTAAAATGCCATGAAATGATTTTAATATTAAAACTAAATTTTAATATAAGTAAATATTTGGTTAGGTTGCTTGTTTACTTCTATGATTGACGCTTAATGGCTACTTTCTTTTAACTTGATTTGGATAATTATTTAAATTTTTTTTTTCTTTCATAGCAAATACACACTCATCCATCTCCAACACCATACTCTTGGCAAGATTTGAATTCCTCGCCTTTCGTTTGAAAGTATAACACTCATACCATTGACCCAAATTTTTTTTAATAATTATTTACGTTATTTAAACCCTAATTGATAAATACTTCATCTCATTAGTAAGACACATTTCATACTTCCCTCTCCCCACCCCCAACGGTGCACTCCTAGCTCCACCTTTGCAATCAACGACAACATCTCCAAGGATCACTTTCAATTACCATTTTTGACTACCACTTCCCCCCAATTGTTACTGACAATCTTTGTCACCATTACTTCCACCCATCATTTGCCACCCTACCTATCATCTCCATTCTATGGCCGCCACCTTCTCTATAGTCGCAACCTCCATCTACCACCTTCACCCCATTGGTGCCACCTTAACCCATTGCCCCTCCCCACTGAAGCTATCATTTTTGGCAATTTCTCCTTCCTCAGCTCACCTCCTTTGGCCGTTGGCAACTTATTTGCCAAATCGCTCCAACCGCCACCATCAATTGCTGTTATCAAACCACCTTCAACTGCTATTCCACGGTCTTTGAGGGATGGGCTTCGCTGGCAACCATCGGCGAATGATTTATACAAGGAAAACTTTATTGGAGCTTTGGGAAAGAACCGTTTGGCTGGTGTGGGCATTACTATCAACTCTAAATTTTAAACCATAAATCTTAAACTCTGAAAAAACCTTAATGGGGAGGTGATTGGGTCTTGCACAAAATAGTTTCTAAGGAGTTTCAAGGAGTTTTTGATGTCGAGCATATAGAGAGTTTGGGAGCCCTTCGTGTTGTTTGTTTTGCCAAAGATTTAGGTATTTCTTGCATTCATTTGGAAGGTGACTCCTCTGTGGTTAACGCGGTGAAGAGCTATGATGTGGATTTGTCCAATGTTGGTGTTTTGATTGAGCAAAGTCGTGGGATGCTAATTTTTTTTTAAAGTCAGCTTACTATCTTGTGAGAAGATTTGGTAATCAGGCTGCTCATAAGCTGGCTCGGTGGGCCCTGCAACAGGAAGGCATGTAGGCTTGGTTGGAAGAGGTCCCTCCTCTTTTGCTTCTTACTGTTTTGGCAGAGGGCAGTGGTGCTCTACACGAAATTAAAGTTTTGTCTAATCAAGAAAAATTTTTACACCCAAGATGAAATTAAAGATTTTTACAATGAGATCCATGTAAAAATCCTTTTCCAACCGTGCCTCCGTTATCCTCAGTCCACATAAATAAAATGTAGAGTTAATACCAACATTTCATTATGAACTCACTAAGTCGGAATCACTAATTAATACTAATTTAATAAAAAATACTAATAGAATAGAAAATAATTATTTCATAAAGAATGTTAGTTTATGGATTACCCAACTAATTTAGGATCAAAAACCGACAAAAATAAATATGGTCACCGCTCACTTATTTCAAAATAACATTTTACAAAAACATGTCGTGCCATATATGATTTTTGCTTTTGTTTTTTTTATAAAAACAAACAAAAATATATATTATTTATTATATATGAAATACCAAGACTATAAACACTCATAAATGAGAAAAGTTTATCAATAAATATTGAGTCAATAAAATTTTTTTTTGAAATTTTTCCTTGAGAATAAACACGAAATATGACGGTGAGTGAAAGTTGTTACGGAGGCCAGCGAAAGAGATGATCACTTCTTCAGAGCGTAGAGAGTGGGTCTAGGAGAGCTCTGCAAATTTTAGAAAATTCCTTGAGCATATGTTATATAAATGCAATTACTTGTAGTTAAAGAGACTTTAAACATAATTTAATTATAAAATTAATTTTAAATAATAAATAATTTTTTAATATTAAAGATAATAATGAAATAGGGATTTTTTAATATATATATGGTAGAAGATAAAAAAAAGTTGAATTTCAAGCCAAGTGAGAAAAATATTAAAATTTAAATAAAAAAGAGAGAATAAAAAAAAATAGAGGATAAATGACTGACAAATGCCATTCAGTACAAATGCCACCGTCAACCAGTCAACCAATTTCTCAGACTTCAATTGGCAACTAATTTAAAAATTAATTTTTTTGTATTTATGTATTTTTAATCAAAAAATTTAATTAAATTCAAAATAAATTATTTGGTAACTTAACTTTTAAGTTAGCTTCATTCAAGTTGAATGTTTGGATGAAAAATTAATTTTTTTACTTTTTGTTTAAAATGAACAATTTTATCATTTTATATATTTAATATTAACAATTGAATATAATCAATAATAGCAGTAAATAAATTATGAATAAAAAATATTATTATATTTCAAAAATTATGAGAATTTTAATAGAATATTCTGAAAATTTACATTTTGATTTGATTTTTTAACTTATTAATTTTTTTGCTTTTTTACAAAATAGACAATCTTAACTTTTTAATATTTTTAGTCAAAAAACTAAAAAGCCAATCAGAGCCTCATTTGTAATATAGATTTCATGTAATATGAATCTTTTTTATTTGATTGACCTTAATTAGCCTCTCCAATGCTAAGATTCCTAAACACAATGAGGCTCTGCTTGCCTTTTTAGTTTTTTGACTAAAAATATTAAAAAGTTAAGATTGTCTATTTTGTGAAAAAGCAAAAAATGTTCATCTTGTTACCAGTGTTAAACTCTTCATTTTGTTACCATTCATTTTTATTAATTTTCAGTCAATTATGACCCGGTCACACTTTGACGATTAAAATTGTTCATCTTTTCATTCTCAACCTATACATTATTTATATAAAAAATTAAATTTATTTAATATGGTAAGTGCAGATTCATCATTAAAGAAGCTGTCTTTTTCCTTTCCTATACTTGTTACACTCAGGTACTCTGACCAAAGTAGTACTTTCTTTCTTTCTTTCTTTTTCTTTGTGATACTGAACGATTACAACCGGCCCTAAGTGGCCACAAGACGAGGAAACCCTCCTCCAAGAACATCAGAAGAAAGCAAAGAAAAAACACCCTCAGGCGGGGCAGCAAGAACCTCAAGGGAAAGTTGCTGAAACACAGCCTGCTTAGCCATGAAATTGGCGCATTGATTAGCTTCATGTCTGTCATGATGTATATAGACCATTCCATATGCTGGTTCAACACCTGCCTCATGAGAGAGATGAGAGGCGCACAAGAGTGCTCCGGCCCCGATGTAGCAATATCATCTAAGGCTTCTTTGGAGTCTGTTTCAATGGTGCTCTGAAGGAACCCAGCTTGCCATTCAAGGACCAACCCTTTCCAGATAGCCAGAATCTCAGCCTCTAAAGGATCACGAGCCGAGACACCTCCTCGGAAACCAACCACCCATTGCCCTTGCCAATCTCTGCACACGCCCACTACCGCTGCCACCTGCTGATTCAAAAGCATTGCTCCATCAACATTGAGCTTGAGCCACCCCGCACCCGAGGATTCCCATGCACCGAAATCCTCTGCAACTCCACAATAATATTCAGAGGTAACAGATGAAATAACTTATCCCATCTCCACCCCGAGTTCAGATCCCACAAATCTTGAACCCAGCAGTTAACCTCTGAATTAGGGACATTAGGATAGTGCTGAACTAAGGGCAAATTTGTAACCCAACTATCCTTCCAAAACTTGATATTAGCTCCATTACCTAGCTTCCATCGGACTCCTTGCGCAAGGATTTCCCGGCTAGCTAGGACACTTCGCCAAGTCGATGAGGTGCCCCCAGGTTTGGAGTCCCATTGTTGAGATATTTCCTCCTTAGTACCTCAAATGGGAGGAGCGATTCGTCTGAAACTATTTTCCAACCTATTTTGGCCAGCAAAGCCAAGTTCATATACTTAGTTTTTTGGATGCCAAGACCCCCTTCACCTTTAGGCCTACACACCTGGCTACAAGCAACCGGGTGAAGCTTTTTAGCGCCTGCGGTATCGCCCCAAAGAAAATCTCTGCTACATCGGTCCAACTCCTTACAAATACTCATGGGGAGCTTATTAGTTTGCATCACATAAACAGGGATGGATGAAAGGACTGACCGAATGAGGGTTGTGCTGCCCGCCAAGGTAAGCTGCTTCGACTTCCAACCAGCCAACCTCGCTTGGACGTTCTCCAGCAAAAACCCAAAAGTCTGCTTGACAGAATCAGAGGGACGCCTAAGTACTTTCCCAGATTTATTGAGAGGGGCAGTTGACAGAATCGTTGGATTTCAGCAACTCGGTCTCTAGAAAAACTAGGAGAGACATAAAGTTTTGGTTTCGTGCGGCTGACTTTTTGACCAGACACCATGCACAAAAATTCCATGGTATCAGCCATTACACTAGCTTGACTAGCAGAGGCTTCCCCAAAGAGAATCAGATCATTGGCAAAAAGTAGATGGGAGATAACTGGCCCCCCTAGAAGCTTGCACACCTTTCCAAGTACCCGCATGCACCAGGGAGCCAATAAGGTGACCGAGTTTTTCCATGCACAGAATAAACAAGTACGGGGACAGCAGATCACCTTGGCGCAGACCTCTTTCCCGGGAGAAGAAAGGCGTTGTTTGCCCATTTCAAATGATAGACCATGACGACGTCGTTACACAATTCATGACTAACTTTATCCAGTTCACTGGGATACCAAATTCAGTAAGCACCTTTTCGAGAACCCCCCAATTGATCCGATCATATGCCTTCTCCAAATCCAACTTTGCGATCATACCCCCCATTAGCTCCCTTGACCTTACGCAGGGAGTGGATGATTTCTTGCACAATAACTATATTATCAGACGTTTGCCGTCCAGGGAGAAAACTGGATTGCATAGGGCTAATAAGTTTTGACAAGAGAGGCTTTAATCTATTGACCAAAACTTTCGTGATAATCCGAAGTGATACGTTACAAAGACCAATTGGGTGAAACTGATTAATGGATATAGGATTGTCAACTTTCCGTATAAGAGTAATAAGAGTCTGATTCATAGATGCAGAAATATTACCAGACATGAAAGCTTGGCTTACCATATCCACAACAGATTTTCCGACTGTCACCCAATACTTCCGGTAAAAAAAAGGCTGAACACCATCCGGCCCCGGGGCCTTTAAAGCCGCCATCGAGAATACTGCATTTTTCACCTCAAGAGCCTCAATAGGTTTAGCTAGGTTGTTTTTATCCTCGTTGAACAACATAAGAGCTAGAGAGGGGAGTTCATCGAGATGCGGGTGCTCCTCTTCCTCACTATAAAGTTTGAGGAAGTGGTCAATTGCATGACCCTTCAAAAGATCCGAGTTTGAGCACCAGTGTCCATCATGCATCTTTAACTGAACAATCTTGTTCTTCCTACGCCAGATCGTAGTGGTCGTATGGTAGAAATGAGTATTCCTATCTCCAAACATCATCCAATTCAACCTAGACTTTGAAACCAGAACAAATCCTCTTGAAAAACCAATCGGTTATACTTTGAGATCAGCCAGGACTCTTAATTGTTCGAGAAAAGGGGTCCATCTAATGCTTAGGGCCTTTTGGACGCCAATAATTCTAGCTGGAGCATATATATCAACCATGTCCAGCTTGTTACAAAAATACGAGTTACGTGGACCCGGTAATGCTTTGGTAAAAATATCTACCACCTCTTCACCTGTAAAAATAGATCCAAATGTGACAACTCTTTTATGATATTCGTCATGAACAAAATGACAGTCAATCTCAATATGTTTCGTTCTCTCATGAAATATTGAGTTTGTAGCAATATGAATAGCAGACATATTATCAACCCAGAGTTTAGCAGAACCACTAAGAGGGAACTGTAATTTTGTCAAAAACTGCTGAAGCCACATAATCTTTGCAGTTGCTAATGCCATAGCTCGGTACTCCGCCTCCGCACGAGACCGGAAGACAACATTCTGCTTCTTGCTCTTTCTGGAAACCAAGTTGCCACCAACAAAGACAGAATAGCCAGATGTGGATCTCTGGTCAAATGTGCATCTAGCCCAATAAGCATATGAGCATCCTTCCATTCTTATATGTAAATAATCAGAAAACTAGATGCCCTTACCCGGATTTTTGTGCAGGTACCGAAAAATACGTAACACCGCTTGCCAATGAGGAACACAGGGATCAGATAAAAACTAATTTACTACACCCACTAGATAAGCAATGTCTGGCCGAGTCATTGTAGTAAGATAATTAAGCTGACCCATTGTCTGTTATATTGCTCAGGGTTAGGAAGAATCACTCATTTCGGCTCGAGCTTAACAGTATAATCTATAGGGGAGCCCATTCTTTTAGCATTCATATACCCCGCTCGCTCTAGAATGTTAAGAATATACTTCCGCTGATAAATGAACACCCTTTCCGTATTCCTAGTTATTTCAATGCCAAGAAAATATTGTAGTTCACTAAGATCTTTCATCTGAAACTTGACTCTTAGGAATGATTTAAGTGCAACAATCTTTCTATCGCCACTACCAGTAATAACAATGTCATCCACATACACGATAACTAATATGCAACCAGCGGAGGTATGGCGAAAGAATACCGTATGATCCTTTGCAGATTACCGAAGGCCAAACTGCTGTACAACTGAACTGAAACGACCAAACTAGGCTCTGGAAAACTGCTTTAGACAATACAATGAGCGCCTCAAACGATAAATCTGATTAGGGGACCCCTTCTGAGCAATAAAACTGGACGGTTGCTCCATATAAACCTCTTTTTCCAAATCACCATAAAGAAATGCATTTTTCACATCGAGTTGAAACGAAAGCCACCGATGTGATGCAGCCAAAGACAAGAACAACCGAACTGAAGCCATCTTGGCAATGGGGGAGAAGGTATCAAAGTAGTCAAGTCTATATGTCTGAGCATAGTCCTTGGCCACTAAACGGGCTTTCAACCACTCAAGGGTGCCATCGGAATGAAGTTTGACAGTATATACCCACTTACAACCAATAGCTGTCTTCCCAAGAGGAAGACTCACCAGGTCCCATGTATGATTAGTCTCAAGAGCATTCATCTCCTCAAGCATAGCCTTGCGCCAACCTGGATGAGAAAGAGCATCTACAACAGAGCAAGGTAAAGTATGCTGATCAAGTGTAGTAATACCCTGTTGGACAGTGGCAAGCAAATCACGATAAGATATAGTATAAACAGGGGATCTCGACAATTACGATAAGACTTTCGTAAAGCAATAGGAGGATCACTTACCTGATCAGGGACTGGATCCAGCTGAGAAGATACCGACTTAATTAGAGGAGAAGTGGTGGGGCCTGATGAAGACGACGATTCTGAGGATGATGATATCACAAGTGAAGCCGAGGCAACAGGAGAAGTCTCCTCGGCAATATCAACTGGAGAACTGGAGGCGGGAGAAGGTGCCACTGGTAACTCAGTGGAGGAAGGATACATTAGAAACCGAGCTAAACCGTCATCAACAGTGGAGGAAGATGTAGTAGCTTGGCCATAGAGTGAATCAGATTCAACAAAAATCACGTCTTGGGAAATTATAAACCGTCTCAACCCCGGACTGTAACAACGATATCCTTTCTGTGTTTTAAGATATCCCATGAAAGCACACTTGAGTGCACGAGCATCGAGCTTGGTCACATGCTGCCGAGTATCTCTCACATAGCAAACACACCCAAAAATCTCGAGTAGCAATGAAAAGAAAATTTGCTGAGGGCGTAATATTGACAAGGGTGTAGCACCATGTAGAACAAATGATGGCAATCTATTAATAAGATAGCATGCTACTTGTAACGAAAGAATAAGAGATTATTAGAAAGCTTAACCTCTCAATTAGAGAGGTTCACTATATATAATAATTACAAAGGTGGAGCAGATATTCCCACTCTCTTCGAGACTTTTCGACGTGCGAGTCGGGGGTCTCGTCGGGATGAGTCTCGTGGTTCTGGTACATCTGTTGAGATCTTTGATTAGGCTGCTTTAGTGGGCGTCTATGGTAGCCACAGCGGTTGATGCCGCAGTTATGGTAGCAAGTCTGGTCATGGAGGAGGTCGTGAGACCGGTACATGCCACTATTGCGGGATTCGGGAACATATTCATGGTGAATGTTACAAGCTTCATGAAAAGCCCTCACTGGTGGCTAATGCCACACCTGATTTCAGTCAGCAGGACTATATCCAGCCCAGTCCACAGGGGGCGCCCACCTCGACTAGGCGTGTTGTTGAGATGACTGTTGCAGAATATGATCAATATATGTATGGTTAGATTGGACAGAGTACGAGCTCTTCTGAGGTACCAGCGGCCACCTTTGCAGGTAATCCTACTGTATGTGTGGCTACCCCTCACACCTCGATTATTGATTCTGGCGCTTCTGCTCACATGGCTAGATCATCAGGTATTCTATCAAATTATAAGCTGACTCCTGATTATGCTGGTGTTTTGGTGGCTAATGGATCCTCCTTAGCTGTTGAGGGTTGTGGTGATGTGACACCAACTTCTTCTCTCTCTTTATATAATGTCTTGTATACTCCTGTTAATCTATTATCCATTAGCCAGATTACTGCTGATTTGAACTGCTCTGTGACATTTTTTTCTGACTCATGTATTTTTCAGGATCTTACGACGAAGAGGATTATCAGCAAAGAACGGGTCTCTGGGGGGTTGTACCAGCTTGATGCTGCTCCTGTTCAGGCG